>OX465276.1:38193875-38793875 GCA_949987645.1 Tachina grossa | reverse complement strand
AAAAATGAACGAATGAATGAACGAGTTGGATACAGCTCTAAAAAATATTGCCTGTCCAACGAAGTCAACAGTAAACGTTTGATCGAAAACATGCATTGCAAACAGCAATAACATTAGAAAATTTGTTAATTTGTTCGGGCGACTTTTTGAGTTCAAGATTAGAGATTAAATTAACCTTAAGCCTGGATCACACGATTGGCAGAATGTACCAATTTTCGTCGGATCACTTTAATAAAGTCATAAGTAATAAGACAAAATTACGTAATTACATAATTAATTCTAGAATAAGTCTATATGGCTTCATCACCAATGCAGTCTGATGCAGTTATGTAATTATATTTCAATTAGTTGAGAAATAAGGGAAATTTACCTTGTTAGTTATGAATTTATTTCAGTGAGCCGACGAAAATCGGGACATTGTACCAATCGTGTGATCCAAGCTCTAATCTTCATTTGAGATTTTTGGGTAACCACACCGGGTAATCGGTGTGATTTAATCAGGCATTAATATTGACAACATACACTTGTCAAATATATAACTTTTTATAAAAATTATATGATAAAATAATTTAAAAACACATAAATAAATATGTATATTTTTTATTATTTATCTACTTCCTTTAACACGCACAATACTTTAATTGCAAATAATAGAACATGCCAGTTTCTTCTTCTTCCCACAAAAAATCAAAGTGTGTTGATAACATGTATGACTTTTACACAGAAAATGTTGCCACTATTTTGTTCCTCAGTATGGTAATACTACACATAATAAGAAGTTTAAACTAACACTCAAAAATATTAAACTAAATTAATTTGAGATTAAGCTAATTTTCGGATTAGCTTATTAGAGAAATAAACTAATCTTAATCTCGAACCGAAAAAGTCGCCCTTAATGTTCATACAATTATTTGTTCACGGAAACTTTAAATTTTTTTATTTTTAGCAAATTGTAATTCATTTTCTTAATTTTTTTTGTGGATTTTGTATATTAATAAATAAATAAATTTTTATGTTTGCATGTGCTCAACGATATTCATTTTAAAAGTTGGTTGACCTGAACTGTCTTACACGTTCTTCATTAATTGTGTGGCAAAAAGGAAGAAGTGCTTAAGTCGTGATAAGCTGATTTTGAGTTAATGGTAACTCCGTAATCTACATATTTTAAAGTACCTTGAGTCAAAATCTTGATTAATTTGTGTGGTTTTTCGGGAAGTTGTAGCACTATGACTTGTGATATATTTGAACTCATGTGTATTACTAATAGTGCGTAGAACGATGTTTTCTTAACAAAATAAAAATAACAAAGAATTTGCAAATTTGACTGCATAAGAAATACATTTCTGAAAATCGACTTGAACGCTATCATTGATAAAAGACGTGTAAGACACAAACCCAATTTGAAGACGATAGAAGGAATTGATGTGCTTGCCATAGCTGATTTGTAAATAATCAAAAAAAAAATAGAATTTTTAGCTTTACGTGACAGTGGTATGCTGCATTTTGTGTTTTCCTTAAAGCTAGTTTTTTTTTGGAGTTGTGAGCAATATGTTCTATACAACTGAAATTTAGAAATTTTTAACTCTGCAAATTTTTAAGTTTTTTTTAATTCCATTTTTAGTAGTAAACTTTAATGTTTTAAAGTGCTTACATTCAAACCCCCAATATTTATAAAATTTAAAATGAATTTCAAATGTATTTTATTTAAAATTTATCATACAAAATTTTCCTAAAATGGATTTCAAATTCATTTTATTTATTTTTATGAATATAGGGGAAAGAGATTGATTTTATTGTAAAGCAACTATTTTTGTATGAATATTTTTTGTTTGTCTTGGTTTCATTGACTAAAAGTTTATGCATAATTATTCTTGGAAAAATAACAGCATTTTTGTTAATACCAACTAATATTTTAGTTTATAAATAAACCACTAAAATCTCTCAAAGCTTAGAAAGGAAAAAACTCACCAAAAAATAAACTAAACTACAGGGAAAATGAAATAAAATAAAACCGGAAACGAGAAGAAAATATTTAGCATACAAACATTTTCTGGTGAAACAAATACTTTATGCTTGAGGTTTTCTTCTTGTTTTTTTTTTTCTTCTTCAATAAAACATAACAACTAAGCAAAAATTTTCTTCAACAACTGAAGCTATTTTTATCTTTATATTCCCGTTTTTTTATTTTTTAGAAGCCGAAAAGAATATCATAACTTTAGCATATAAAATAAATTCTCAAAAAGAAAACAACAGGATTAAGAAAATATTAGCACTGAAGTGTGAAATTTTTACTATTGTAGTAACGTCAAGACAGAAACAAGAGAAGCATAAAAATTTTGAAAAAAAAGAAGATATGAGTGTAACATAAAGTTTTCTACTTGTTTGTGTATGTTAATTTGTTCCCATCTTTAGTCACACCCTATAAGTGTAAAATGAATTCTCTTTTTACTGATTTCATAAGGACTTTGATATATTTATTATGAATTAAATTATTGGTATTTAAAAAAAAATAAATAGGTGAATTATTAGTTTGCTTGGGAAAGGCTGAATATTTATATTCCTGGAAGTGGTGAATGACTCTCATAAAAAAAAGTGATATCACTCCCACAAAATGTTCACAAGTTTAGGGTGTTATTTCATACAGTTAATTTTCTTCCTTATGAAATATTTGTGGCACGTGTTGTTTTACCCAATTCGTGCTTCCAAGATGATATAGCAAATAAACTGAATAAACGACGGCCAAGTCGATAGATACATTCGTCAAAGTTAGGAAGACCATTTATTCGTTGATGTCTGAGCACAACAGTATCAAAAACTTGGCGGTTAGATAAATATCGTTGTCGAAATTTTTGGGATAAATAATTAAATGCGCATATTTTTAAGCGACTTCAAAAAATGACTTAAAAAATAGTTGGAGGTTATTAATTCAGTTGCATGTTTTTTTTTAAGCCGAGTTTGAAAATTATAATTTTTTTTCTGAGAATGTATATTTTTCATTTATTCCCATTGTCAAAAAGTGGGCGAGGACACACCCACACCCATTAATTTTTTTATGCATTTTTATTTATGATAAATTACTTATCCGATTGCAGCGAAAGTTAGGCTCTCTTAAGGACACAAACTTTCAAGTTGAACAAATGGGCGGAGCTACGCCCATTAGAATTTTACGTGCTCTTACTTGTGCGATTTTAACGAATTTTGAGAAACACCTTGAGTCCTGTAAAATACTCAATTTTGCATTTAAGAAAGTGGGCGGTGTCAAGCCCATGACATTTACTTATCCGATTCCTGTGAAACTATTTAAAGAGTTAAGGCTCATAATTTTGTTCTTAAAAAAGTGGGCGGTGTCATGCCCTTCTGGTAGATGACTGACATTTACAAAACTTAGCACATACCTCCAGTTCTGAATGTGATGCGATGTTAAGTTCATAAAATTGGGCGGAAACTATTATATTCAGAATAAGGCGTGCCCCGGCCTCGATAATATAAAATTAGCACTAACTACTTAAAAAAAACTTAAAACAATACTGCACTAAAGTTGGTCAATAAGTGTTTTTTTTTGGGGGGGGGGGGGGAATTGATAAAATTTATGTTTAACATTTATTGACGTACTGATACTCCCAATAAAATATTTTTTTTTTAATTTTTTAAATGCACTAATAATCCCAAATAATTATTTCACTTATTCAGTAAAATATTTTTTTTATTAAAAATACATTGAAATTGATTATTGGGGGTTTTAGCTGGATCCTAATCACATTTCATTGTTGTTAATGCAGATCATCAGGGAGCCTTTACCCAAAAATTTTCTTAGAAAATTTAAACAAATGAGAAGCACAACAAATAATAAAGTTGAAACAAGAACTCAATTATCAACATGTTTTTTTATTTTCTTACTTTACTAAATTGTATGACCTTTTTCCAGCTTGAATTGTAGTTGTAAGAAGTTTGCTAATTTTATTTTTTTTAAATTTTGTATTATTGTTAAATGTCACATTCTTCAGAATTTAGATAGTTCAGTGCTAAACTTTCAAGATCTCTTTTTTTAGTTTCATATATCTGGAGAGTATGAAAATTTATAAATTTTCAACTACTTTTGCGTATAGTTTAGTAAATAGCTTGCACGATCAACCATATCCCATATTTTTTATTATGTTTTTATTTATTCTTCAGTAGAGTACTTTTAAATTTACATTCACCAATTGATATCATCTACATATGTTTGTACTCGTATATTTTGCTTTCAACTCTTTTCAGCAGTTGCTTAATAGTGATTGCAAAAAAAAAAACAAAATATGTTTTTGCATAGATGAAAATAAATAAAGATAGTGCTAGAGTGTAGAAAATATGAAGTAAAATAATGCCTTTGGCTGTTTTTGTTTATACTACTTCTATTCCTTTTTCGCTCAACAGCTCTTTGGTTTTATAAACCATTTTTTTTTGTGGGATATAAAATGAAAAGAAACTAAATAAAATCAATTTTTTTTCTTTAATTTATAGTAACAAAATATGTTAGCTCGTTATAACTCATATTTCTGTTCTATTTTCTAAGCAAGTGTAGTAAGTGCGTTTGTGTTATACCACATAAGCATTATATCGTGCCATAACCGTCAAGAAAAAGCTTAAGTGACACATAATTTTCAAACATAATTTTTTCACGAAAATCTTTTATCGGCTATTGCTTTGCACTTGTGTTTCTAATGTTTTTTGAGGTGTGATGGTGTAAATACAAAATATTACTTTACGCTAGACTTTTTGACAATAGAAATAAATGTTATTAAAAATAAAAATAAAAGTCTTTATACTTCTATAACAGACTGAATTGATCTTTAACTAAATCGATTTATGTTTTTTTTTTTATTTTATGTCTCTACACTTGTATAACAGATTTAGTAGCTCTTTAAATATATCGATTAATATGTTTTTATTTTTAATGGCGTGACATGCAATAATTTTTACCTTACCGCTGATTTTATTTGATTGCACATGTTAAAGGAGATTGTGAGATTTACCCTACAGAACTCGAATGAAACTGGTAAATGCCATTAAATCTTCATCAGTTTTTCGACACTAATGAAGACCATAAGAAGAAATTATAGTAATTTTTATATACTTGCTTCACTCATCCTATTTCCTTTTCCCTCCTTGCCCGCGCTAACAAATATCTAATACAAACAATTTGACCTAACGTGCAAACAGTTAATATTAGGCAACGGCCTTCACAAAAAAAAAAAAAAAAAAAAAAACAAAAAGCTAAATTTTGCTAATGTTTCAGCCAACAGTAAAATGTCATATAATTTGAACACCGACTCTTAAATTCAAATCATTTAACAGTGTAAGCAGGGATGATGTCACTCTAATACATAATAGAGACCTGCGTAAACAGTCTTTAAATGTAAATACGTCATGATTTTTAAATGTATTCACGTGGCATGTATTATACTAAACCAATAATAAATGCTGTCGTACTATAAGCGAAGCACGATGGATGTATTGGTGTACGTGAATATCAGTGTTAATAAGCGATGTCGCCAAGACAGCTTGTTTGTAACAAACACCCAAAAGAAGTACTGTTGATTAGTGTATACTTGTTATTTTTCATATTGTACGTTTCAGTGTGTGTGTGTGTAATATGTAGATGGTAAGCTATTATGTGATTAACCGCATACAACTAATGTTAATGTTAATGCATGTATGTGCCTTTGCATGTGCGCAGAAAAATAAAAAATCATACACACATACATGCATGACGTGTGTACACGCGCTCATGCGTAGATAGAAGCAATTATCAGAAATTCTTCCGTCACGAAGTGTTTTCTTCTTTACTCTTATACCTACAATACTCAAACAAATTTCTTGCAAACAGTGTTGTTAACGTTTGTTTTATAAGATTTCGCTGTAGTAAAGCATTTGAAAAATCCCTCGTGTATTGAAAGTTCTTATAAGATATGTTGTGCAGGACACTAATGCATAAACCCAATTTACAATCTTGTGCAAATGGTCTTGTATCGTAGCGTGTGCAAAATGGTATAGTATATATATTGATACTCACCACTAAAAATTGTTAAGTGGTGAGTATCAATATACTATACCATTTTGCACATGCAATGATGCAAGACCATTTGAAAAAAGATTGTGAATTGGACTATTTTGTTAAAGTGAAGTCGATGTCGACAACTGGAATAAGAGTGATTATAATATTCTTTTACGATATAAAATGTCTCAATTTGCCTAAATGTATTTAATACATTTAAGAAATTTATTATTCGACATATTGTCAGAAGTTTATTTTAATTCGAAATTTATTTGCTGGTGGTTCAGCGTTGTCTATATATTTCATTGTTGCTGTAACAAATCATCAGTAGACTTCAACCACACATTTTGAATAGTCACAAACCTCTTATCTTATGCACAGACTTTCAAGAACTATTTGAGAATTCGCAAATAAATTTCAAATTAAAATAAACTTCTGACAATATGTCGAATAATAAATTCCTTAAATGTTAAATTTAGATTTTATTTTTCAGTTTGCCTTATAATTACTTTTATTGTTATCCAATGGATTTCTAATTGTATAAAGGTGTATAAAAATAAAATAGATTCAAATCGAATATAAATTATTTGCTGGGTTTTTTGTATAAGCCTACTACGCTTATTTTTCTTTTGTGATTTTCAAAAATATTATTAATAGTGAATTCTCAAATAGTTCTTGAAAGTCTGTGCATAAGATAAGAGGTTTGTGACTATTCAAAATGTGTGGCTGAAGTCTACTGATGATTTGTTACAGCAACAATGAAATATATAGACAACGCTGAACCCCCAGCAAATAAATTTCAAATTGTATTTAATACATGTGATACATACATAAATTCAGTGAAGTGCTACTCTGACAAGCGCACGAAAGGTTCCGTACGGACACTATATACATATGTAATTCAATACGAACTTTGGGTGTTTGGTTTTGAGCGTTTTTTAGTTTTGGCGTTTTTTGCGTTTTTTCGGTTTTTTTGGCGCTTTTATTAGTTTTGGCACTCTTCCCCATTATGTAAATTTTTCCGGTTTTTGGCGTTTTTTCATTTTGGCGATTTTTTTCATATAGGCAATTTTTTTAGTTTTGGCGTATTTTCAATATGTCGATTTTTTTTCCTTTTGGCGATTTTTTTTCATTTAGGCGTTTTTTTAGTTTTGGCGCCGTTTTCGCGTTTTGGCTACTTTTTCGGTTTTTGGCGCTTTTTCAATTTGGCGATTTAGTTTAGTGTTAGAAATTTCAAGAGTTTGCCTCTTACTGTTTCCAAGATATAGCAAGTTGTCAAAATTACATAGTCAAAATTGCATTAACTAATTTACCACACTTGAAATTAAATTTTTTTTTAGTTTCAGTGTTAATTATTGTAGTCTGTATAAAAATACACTAATTTGACATATACATATGTACATACAATTGTATGCATATTACATTGGATTTTAACATATTTCGTTGCTCGTTTTGGAAAACCCTTTAATTTTTAACTCTCATGTATTTGTTGCTGTAGCTGCCAAAGTTCTACATACTCTGCCCAAGTCTCAGGTCTCAGGGTTCGTGAGAAAATAGCGTGTGCCGGACAGACGAACAGCGTAGCGAAAACAATAGGGTTCCTTTTCACCTTTAAATTACATGGGTTTGATCGTAGGTTTGTGGCAAAAATGAACGATTGAACGAGTTTGACTCAGCTCTAGTGTACGGAACTCTAAAAATAAACTATTAAAGCGCACTGTACCGCGCAGAAAGCGCTTAGTAGATTGAGCGGCTCCCTGCGCTCAGTGACCGAAACGCTTTTCAAGCTCTGAAGCAATAAGATCTGAGACATTTTTTAATAGAATATTTAATTTTTAAAATGCAAGTATTTATCCATTATGTTCATGAAAAGCTGCATTATTAAGGTAAGGAGCAGAATTCAATGAAGACATGGACAATTTTTAAAGATTAATAATGTGTGTACCACAAATTAAAGATTAGCAAGCAAACAAGAAATAAAACTTTAAAATGAACCCAGTTCTTTACATATTTGGAGTGCAATAAATTGTAGCTTCAATTAAAATTTTAAAGTCAAACGTTTCTCAAAGCTTCAAAATTGAGTATATTGTGGCAAAACACCGTGCTTCCAAAATTTTCATTTAATTGTTGTGTGTGTGTGTTTGAGTGTGCGTGTGTGTTTGTGTGTGGGTTTGTGTAAGCAAACAACAAATACAAATCTATTTGTGGCTAAATTACTCTCTACGTGTGTATGTGTGTGTGTGTGTGTGTGTGTGTATGTGTGTGTGTGTGTGTAGTAGGCAGGTGTTTGTTGTATCTTAACAAAATAGTAAGTCAGTATGTGGTCGACCACAATTATTTGACTTAAGTTAATTTCAATTTTGATATTTTCAGGTATTAACATCACAGACACACAAATAAGCGCATTAAGTTCGAGAGTTCCAGACAAACAAGCCAAATTCATGTAAATAAATAAATTTAGACCACAATATAGTTTGCTAAAAGATTTTCTCAATACCGCGGTATGTCAAATGGGTTTTTGTCTTATTATCGTTTAAGATTTGCCTCAAAGATAATTTAATGAAAATTGAATGCAGGTGTTTTAAATTTTGTGTAGTTAATAAACAAAAGGAGAGAAGTGGTTAAGGACCTTTGTAGTATTTTAAAAGAATTTGTATATATATATATATATATATATATATATATATATATATATATATATATATTCAGATGTGATCCCACACCATACTGTACACCTGATGGGGTGCACTTGGCGTTGATGAATGGCTCTTGGATTTTGAGAACCCCAGAACCAGGGCGAAATTCTGACGTTAAAATGTCGACGATATGCTCTTTGCGTTAAAATAATTGATCTCTGGTT
Source organism: Tachina grossa (assembly GCA_949987645.1). NCBI lineage: Eukaryota > Metazoa > Arthropoda > Insecta > Diptera > Tachinidae > Tachina > Tachina grossa. The sequence continues at coordinate 38,784,981 of OX465276.1, read as the reverse complement.
TAAATAATAAAATTCTATTGTTCTGGTTCTCTGTTCAGTTGTGAACCTCTCCATTATAAATTCTCCAAGTGTTGTCTATATAATCTGAAAGAAAAAATATAAAAAAATTAATAAACAAAAAAGTTATTAAACTTTTACACCTCTTGGTTTCTTTTGGCACACCCTGTATATATATATATATGCATATATATACATATGAACAGTGCTGGTATTCAGTTTTTAACGCAAATGGTGTTGGATAAGTATTAATGCAAGATATCATAGATTTTCTTTACAATTTAGCAATAAAATATGCACATTTACTTTTGATAGATTATCACGTTTTCACAACACTGTCAATCCGTCAGTCTGTCTGTGCGTCATAGTCTATTTAATCGAGAACCGTAAGAGCTACGGACCTGAAATTTAGATAGAGTACCTGCAACTTTAGCAGCTACAACAGCAAATATATGAGAGTGCAAAATTAAAGGGTGTTCCAAAATGAGAAACGAAATATATTAAAATCTCATGTAGTTGTGTGTAATTATATATAGACACTTGAAATTTGCAAAGTTAGTGTATTTTTATACAGACTACAACACTTAACACTCAAATTTAAAAAAAAACAAAATTAAAGGGTATTATATTAGTTAATGTAATTTCGACAATTTGCTCTATCTTGGAAACTGTAAGAGGCAAACTCTTGAAATTTTCAAAAATGGTAAAACTAAAAAATCCCAAAGTTATAAAATCGCCAAAGCGAAAAAAATCGACAAAAACCGAAAAAAATCGCCAAAACGAAAAAAGCGCCTTATAAAACAAATTCTAGATCTAAAATAAATAACCAAAAACAGAATAAAATCGCCAAAATGAAAAAAAAATTGACAAAATGAAAAAATCGCGAAAATAAAAACAAAAAGAAAAAATTAAAAAAAAGCGAAAAACCGAGAAAAATTGTTTAAAACGGGAAAAAAGAGCAAAAATTCAAAAAGTCGCCAAAACCGAGAAATTCAAATAAACGCCAAAAATAAAAATAGGCCAAGTGAAAAAACGCTGAAAAAGGAAAATAAAAATCCTAAAAACGAAAATAATGCCAAAACGAAAAAAGCGGCATATTAAAAAAAATTTAAATTTAAAATAAATATACAAAAACCAAATAAAATCGCAAAAATTTAAAAAAAAATCGGCATAATTAAAAAAATCGCCATAATAAAAAAAAAATCACGAAAATAAAAACAAAAGAAACATTAAAAAAACACCATAAAAACGCCAAAAACCGCTAAAGCTCAAAATACGCCAAATTAAAATACACGCTCAAAACCAAAAAAAAAAAAACCAAAAAATAGCAAAACGAAAATTCGCCAATTTAAAAAAAAAATCTAAAACTCAAATAAATCTCAAAAAATCGAAAAAGTCACCAAAATAAAAAAAATTGCCAAAATAAAAAATCGCCAAATTAAAAAAAATCGCCAAAATGAAAAAAATCGCCAGAATGAAAACAACGCCAAAATCCGAGAAAAATCGCAAAAACGCCAAAACCCGCAAAACCAAAAATACGCCAAATTAAAATAAAAGCTCAAAACCGAAAAAATACCAAAAAAGAAAAAAATGGCAAAACAAAAACGGGCCAAATTAAAAAAAAGTTCTAAAACCTAAATAAATCTCGAAAAATAAAAAAAAATTGCCAAAATGAAAAAAACAGCGCCAAAATGAAAAATCGCCCAATTTAAAAAAAATCGCCACAATTAAAAAAATCGCAAAAATGAAAAAATGCCAAAAACCGAGAAAAATCGCAGACCGAGAAAAAATAGACGCCAAAAACCGCCAAAACTAAAAATACGCCAATTAAAATAAACGCTCAAAACCGAAAATATTTCAAAAACGAAAAAAAATGCCAAAACGAAAAAGCGCCAAACTAAAAAAAAAATTTTAAACTCAAATAAATCTAAAAAAATCAAAAAAATTGCCGAATTAAAAAAAGCCAAAATGAAAAATCGCCAAAATAAAAAAATTGCCAAAATAAAAAAAAATGGCCAGAACGAAAAAAAAACGCCAAACCGAGAAAAATCACAGAAACGAGAAAAAATCGCCGAAATGAAAAAAAATCGCCACTATGAAAATAAACACCAAAAACCGCTAAATCTAAAAATATGCCAAATTAAAAAAAACGCTTAAAACCAAAAAAAAAACCCAAAACCGAAAAAAATTCCAAAACCATATATTATATAGTCTAAAGTTTGTATAGTATAACACATCTAGTATCCGTAGGGAAACGTTCGTGTGCGAGTGAAAGTCGCACTTTATTGAATTTATTTATATTTGTATTGCGTTGTCATCACTTACTTTAATCAACTGTTATTTGTAAATAAGCAAATTTAATTAATTTGACAATTGTACAAGCAATGAATTAAGCGTGTTCTATATAAAAAAAATAAAATAATTATAAGGTAAAAGCCATATAAAAAGAATTCAGCAGGGGAAATCTTTTCTATTTAAAATTATTAAGAAGAGTTTACAGAACTAGACAGAGATTCTCTTACTATTGCAATATTTCTTTTAATTAACGTTCACCATCATTGAGAAAACATACTCGTATGCAATTTAAAAGCCACTTTCAATATTAGTACAATAAATTCCAAGTTCGAGTAGATGCATCACGCAACTTAGTCGCCAGTTTTTGCTCCTTTAAATTATTTTCTATTTCCAGACTTGAAAAAATGGCCATCAATGGAAAATATGGCAGACTGTTCTTACCATAAACTGTGTATCGGAGTTATTCAATATACCTTGAATCAACATATCGAGCTAAAAGGAGATTATTTATGTTAAGAAATAAAGAAACATTTTTAGAAATTTGGTTTTGTATTTTCTTTGTTAAATCGGCTGCTTTAGGATACGTATACGTATAACGTTGTCAGTTAATTTTCAAGACCACTTTTAATACAAAGATAATATTTGCAATATAAAAAAAGGCTTTAAACTCGAAAAAGTTGTGCCCACATATTTCAAACATCATACCAAGCTTTACCTTCCATTGTTATTTTACTGAAGTTTCTATGTAATAAAAAACTAAAAAAAAAATATATTAATAAATTTAAAGCTCTTGTGTTTTATTAACCTAATTACTTATATCCTTTATACTATACTGTTTCTGTTTCTCAATCCTTCTGATGGTCTTTTAACTCTGCAACCACATTTAAGTCTTAAGAATTTATTAACTTAACATGAACACACAAACACACTCATACACACATGCCCACATACCGGCCTCTTTGTATATGGTTGACCGGAGCAAAAGGAAAAGGTTTATCAAGCAGAATGTAATGTCTGAAAGAGTCAGGCAAGAAATGTTTCCCACAAACAAAACAACAATAGCAACAACAAGAAAAAATAAAATATGATAATGTAATATGTATAATAAAAATAAATTGTATTAAATATATGTATGTATGTGCATAAAAGCATATCCTTTTTTGCAAATTTTATAAAATTTACATAATTTATTTTTTTTTTTGCTGTAACTTTTTAAAAGGATACATGTGAAAAAGGATAATGTTAAATAAATCTTTTATATGGACTTATAGAATAACAAGAAAACAATAAGCAAGCAAACACACAAAAAGAAACGTGCTGGCAAAAAGTCCTTGCAAATTTGAGAAAATCCTTACTTATAGCACTATGCGTAGATTTAACATTTATAATATGAAATATCGAAAGTATAAATCATATTTTGTGATAAAACATTAAGCAGATTACAGATATTGTATAAAACAAAAACCTCATATATTGTGATGAAAAAAAAATGATTTTCCAGTTTCATTGTTGCTTTTTATTTTTTATTTTTAAGTGCACAAGAACGAGTGCTTAAAAAAGGGAAAGAGTAGTGCACCCTGCACTTAAACCTTGAATTTGATTTTAATAAACATTTTATGCTAAAATCATCATTAATTTTTCTTTCTTTAGACGAGCTGTCATTTTAACACACATCACAGCCACAGCAACAGTTTTTCTTTTAATTTTTAATGATTTATTTAAAATCGAAGGATGCATGACATGTGCATAAATACTCGTACATTAAAATGGAATACCCAATGGCAATATTATTTATCCTTTACAAATCCATCATAGATTTTTAATGGAAAAGTTTTATTTTTTATTGATGGATATATTTACTCGTATTGCTGTTTTTGTTTTATATGTATAATACAATTTTTTTCTGTTTTCTGTGCTTTTTAATTAAAAAAATATGGGTATATATTTTTGTAAATTTATTTAATTAGCGGTATTATTTGATCTGTTTACTGCTTTTTGTTAATGAATATGGATAACAAATTTATTTGCTTTTCTTCGAAAAATAAAAAAGATGTTGCTATTCTTTTTAGAAAAAAAAACGCTATAAGCATTATTACGCAGTTTAATTTGTATGTGATTAAATCTATAAAAGCATACATACATACATAACTTGAAAGAAATATTTTTTAAAGCTTGAAATATCAGCGTAAACGGAAGGCATGACAAGCTTCTTGTGGAAACGGACAACAAACCCTTATGCTGTTATAATAATTTGTATTAATTTTATTGTTTTCTAGGAAAAAATTCAAAAAGGTTGTAAAAAAAATTGGTTTTTTGGGTTAAATATAGTCCGAGAACTGGCTGGCTGACCAAGGATAAATACATTCTTTAAATATTTTGTTTGAAAACAAACCCTTCCTGTGACACTTTTTCTTTTAAATAATGAACCAATTAAGTTTTTAATGAAAATCCCTTTTAATTTAATTCTACAGTGAGGTCAGTGAACTCAAAAAAAAAATATGCAACAGCTTGGCAAAGGACAGATACAATTAAAAAGTTAAACTATGTGAACTTTCTATCTGAAACTTTCGCCGAAATAATTGACATCGTGTTGTAGAAACAAACAAGGCATTAATTCACTAATCCCTCAATAATCAATTTCAATTTATTTTTAATAAAATATTTTACTGAATAAAACAATGGAAGATTATTGAAGATCATTTGCACATTAGCATATGTTAAATTTAATTGTTTTTGAATGATTGGTCGTTTTAAAATTAAATGCTCACTTCTACTGAGTATCATTCGAAGCTTTTAAATCAGTTCAAAAATTATTTTGTTAAATACATTTTGTTTCACAAAGTCCTCAAGAAGCGAATATTATCAATAACTTACGATCTTGTGTGTGTGTGTGTGTGTGTGTGTGTGTGTGTGTAATTAAATTAGAACTAAAAAGCTTTATGTTAAGTATAAGTATAAGACACCCTGTCGGAAACTAAGATAACTTTAAACTAACCTTAAGCTAACTATTTTGCAAATAGTGCTGACTGACACTTGGATAACTTTCCAATGTAAACAACTAACGTTTTGTCTTAATCTGCATGACTTTTCAACTAACTTTAAGTTGATTTTATTTAAATCACCAGGTAGTCAGTAAATTTATAAAAAATGTTGCTATGGTTCGAACTATGTATGTATAATCACACATTAAATAGTCAACGCGCTACCACTCAGCTAAGGTAATATGTAGGATAATACCAACAAATTGTTAATATAAAATTAAAATGAGTTTCAAAGTATTTGAGATTAAATTTCTTGGCTCTCACCAAAGCGGATTACGTACTCAACTTAAGAATAAATTTTGTATTTGTTTTGGATGACATTGCAGTTTGCTTATGGTCAGTCTAAGAAAAAAGTAACCATAAGTTGATTAGTTTTGTAGTCAACCACACATTGGCCGACAGGGCAGTGATGCATCAGCTAAGCAGTGTTAACATTCTGGTATTCTAACAGTGAATAGTTTAACATTGTATTCACAAGCTTTTAATAACATTGTTGTGTTACTAAAATGTTCTGATTAAATAAAAATTGTATATGCTTGTGACTTTTATTTGATTGCAATTTCGAACTTGCAAAAATTATATTTTAAAATGTCTAAAACGTAAAAACTGAAATGAAATAATCTTTATTAAACTTTGCATACACCTGGGGGTGGTAGGAATAAAAAAAAACCAATGTGAGTCCGATCACTGGGGAGATGTGTAAACATCTAGTAATGAAACTTTTTTTTTAATTTGGAAGTACTTATGCTTTTACGGTCTAATTCATAAATGATTATTAACAGTTCAATAACACATTAATAGTTAAAAATTGCTAAATGTGTATTCATAAATGATTAATAGCCTATTAGACATTTAATAAACGTTTCATAACTCAGAGATTTTGAATGTAGCCTCCATGCTACTTTAAGCGCTTGATAAACTTTTATAAATAATTGGGGTATTCACACGGTACTGTTAAAGTCATAACGGCATAATGTTCTAAACTTTTAAACTAGTTTAAAATGCGACTGCTGTGAGCAACCCCTCATATTTTAGTGTTTTAGTTGAAACATAAACAATATGATACAAAACAAATGAGAAAAAATATTACAAAAATTAAATAATATTTGGTACGAATATGCAAATTTATGAGAAAATTATTTAACGGCTTCTATCTGTTTCCGATAATTATTTGCGAATTTTTGCAATATGTAAAACAAAATTTTTCGAGCATTTGACCTTTTAAAATTTTAAGGCTTTGGAATTTATTTGCAAATTTTCTTAAGTTTTGCGATCACGTAATTTTTGATAAAGCTTATTGCTCTTGTGTGTAATTTTAACAAAATAGGATTGAATCAAGCCACATCATTGTTTGATTGAATTATTTTTGTTATTGCAGTTTTTGCCTTTTTTACACATTTGACGACTTTTTTTTTGCAAATTTTCATTTTCGCGAATTTTTCCGATTGTTTGGAATTTCTTATATCTTTAGGTATTTATGTGTTATTTTAGGGCTTGCCTTTTTACCATTTTACTAATTTTTAATACAACTATCTATTTGTGCGAATTTTCATAATTTTGACAATTTTCTGCGATTTTTGGAATTTCTTAGATATTTAGGTATTTCTAAGTAATTTTGGAGCTTGTTTACAATTTTTGCAATATGTTGCAAATTTTTGCAATAAAAGTGATTGTTCCCAATTCTTTGTTTTTTTTTTTTAACAGTTTTAAACTTTTTTTTTATTAAGTTTTAGACTTTAATATATTTTTGATGTCACCAAGTTTTTGCGAATTTTCGTAATTGCGGATTTTTAAAAGTTTTCTGCATTCCTTGCAATTTAGGCATTTTTTTAAATAAATTTTAGGTTTTTTTCAATTAAAAAATTATTTGCGAATTTTCGCAAATTTTTTGCCATGAGATAATTTTTGATTCATAAAATCTACTGAGTTTGCTCGTTTACAGTTTTTGAGGCTTTGAAAATTTTTAGAAGATATTCGCATTTTTGCAAGTTTTCGTGATTTATATGCTGTCAGTCTATACTCGAGTTATTACTTTTTTTTGCGGTCTATATAATTAGCTTTGGGATATTGTTCCCATTATTTTAATCCCTTGCGAATTTTTATATTTTTTGCAATATATAATGATTTGAGTAGAAATTTGCTTAAGAAAAACGCCACGTATTTAAACGTAAATAAACATTTTGTCGAAAAAGAAAACTAAAAAGCAAAATAATTAGTTATGACAGTAACAAATACATACAGTGAAGAATTGTATTAATATAGTACTCCTTTTATATGAAAGAAAATAAAAATAATTTTAAACTGGTTTAAAATGCTAGGACTTTATGACTTTATGACACTTAGGACACCCTTGTGAATACCCCAAAGATATTCTTGATTTTTTTATCCCTTATGTGAGATTTTCTGTGGTTTCTCACTTTTATGTTTCTTGTTTATTCTTATGCATGTCTCCTGAATAATGTTCTTGGGCAAATGTATTAATTTATGTAAGTTGTTACATGTATGTATGTATGCATAATTGTACAAAAAGAAAAATACATACATATAAACATCGTTGAAAATTAAAGAAATCCCATTCATTGGCAAAAAGAAAAATAGAATTATAAACATAAGGGCATATGTAAGTACAAGCATACGTATGCGTGTATGGTACTGCATGCTTACATATGTATGTATGTATGTACAACAACATTTTAAAATTAAAACAAAATAGTGATGCATAATCGACCGCTATAAAATGGGTATTTGCCTACCTCTGTACTCAGCCGAATATAAATGTGTTTAAATACAATTTTTTGTAACATATAATTTTTTTTTTGCTTCATTTATTAATAAAAAGTGAAACGCCTACTTTTTAAGTTATTTTTTAATAACATTATACGTAATGATTTACTTTTTTTTCGACTCAAACAGACTACCTAGATAATCGATTCTACGTTGTATGCATCACTAAACATAAAATGAGAGCGAAAGTAGCATGATGTTGCCAACATAAAATTACAAAAGAAGCAAACTCGTTTAATAGTTAATTCACTGATATTAATCAGTTATGAATACAAATTTTTATTAGAGCTTAATAAAGCAAAATCTGTTTCATAAGTAATGTACAGATTAAAGCTGAAATAAGGAATTTTTATGAATTAGACCGTTAGTATATATTTTTTAATTAATCAATTAAAAGTATCAAAACTTTCAATATTGTAAATACATAGGAATTTGCTGGTTTTCGTTTGTTTTATTTAACTTATTTGGTTAGTAAATGGGTGCACTGCAGTATATACTATGTATTGCATTAAAAATTACAGTAAGCAGTAAATTTACTGCTAACTGAAAAAATTCAGTAAATTTTTATTGATAATGAAATTTAATTTGCATTACCAGTAAAATCATAGGGCCGTATTCATAATAAAATTGTAGCAAGTGGCAAAGTTCTTTTCATTCAAATTTTGAAATTTTTGTATGAAAAAAATTTAGTCACTTGGTAGAAATTCATTATGAATACAAGCATTACTGATTACTGAAAATTCAATGCACCTCATCATATAATAAATCATTTAGGCACTTTATAAAAATTGCAAAAAAATTAATACATGTAGTTATTTTACAGCAATGGTTTTCAAACTATACAGCACTAGCATAATTATATGTTAGTGAAAATTAGTAGCTACTACTGCACACTAGATGGCGTTTATATGCAGCTGTTAAGTTTCTCTGTACTTCTTGCTGTCCGTATGAATGACAATCTCAAACACGAAAAAAACTTTTAGCCATAGTTTTTAATTTAAAAATTAAGTACGTAATTAGCTAATTTTTATTTAAAATTAAGTTGTAATTAAATACGATTTAATTTTTTCTGTGGTTAATTAAAGTTATTTTAAATTACGTTGAAAGTACGGCAGCACTCAAAAATTTCCAAATATTATGGAAAGCTTTCCAAAGAACAGCTGTTTAACATAAACAAAAAAGTTAGGTTATCAAAATGCAGATAATTAAAATTGCATAAAAACACATTTTATGAAACCAAATGCATTTTTCTATTTATTTATACCATGATATGAAACTATTAATTGTTCATGTTATGTATTTATGCAAATTAAACGAAATTCGTCCTAATACGACCATTTGATGTTTTCAACCCAACCACATGATGTTCATGTGTATGTTTGCAATAAATGCACACACGCATAAAAACATATGGTGCGCTTATAAAACTTAAACACTACTTAATTACACAAGGTTGGGCATTTAATTATTATTTAATTATGCACTCAAAAACACAATTTCGTATTTAATTAGAACTTAAAAATAATTACAGTTTGATTATTAAGTCAAGAAATGGGCAAAAGTTTGACTAGTTTAGTTTTTTGTTTCCCTTATTTTGCTTTGCTTTAGTAAAATTCTTATTAAAAGTGCAAAAAAAAAATTTTAAAGAGTTATTAAAATTAAATGTTTTTGTATTAATTTAATTTTTTTGTTTTTATTTGCCTACGATAACATAATGTACGAGAATTAGTGAAAATTAATAGCTACTATTGCACACTAGATGGTGTTGAGTGTATTTCTATCCAGCTGTTAAGTTTCTCTGTACTTTTTGTTTTCCGTATGATTACACTAATACACTCATACATACACGGTAATACACTCATACATACGGTTGGTTAACGACTACATCGCACATCTTGCTCAAAATTTGTGATTGTATTGTGAAAAAGATTTTTACCCCCTAGCGTATAGATGTTTACATATCAAAAATACGTATTCACTGAATTTAGCCCTGAGTGATTATTTCTTGTTCTCAAACTTAAAGAAATAGCTTTCGGCGGAAATGCAATTATTTCACAAATACATAAATAAAAAATTTTGATGACTTCGACAAATATAATTTTTTATTTAAGTGGAAAAAAAGTTAGAGAAATCTTGGTCAAGTGCATATATCTTGAAGAAGACACAAAGAAGTGCATATAGTAATGCCTAACTAGTAGGAAATAAATTTCACTCATGATCTTAAAGAAGACTTTAAAAATTAAATTATTTTTTATGAAAAAAATGGCGTTTCATTAAAAATAAATTACGCACTTATTGACCCGCCCTTTAGCAGAAGATATGCCAAATTAACTTAACACTGTTAAAAAATATTACAAACAAAACTTCTTATTCACTAAGAAAAATTACAAATTTTCTTTTTAAGGGCTTAGAGAAATGAAATAACAATCAAACTCATAACGATTTTTTAAACGCATCTACACATATGTTAGAGTGTTGTGTGGCAAAATCTTGACCTACTATCATTTTAACATTAAGTTCAATTCTTTTTTGCTTCTTCTTATTGCCACCAGCTCGTCTCCCTGCTGTTTTTCTCCATCTCTCCCCCATTTTTTTCTTTTTCTTTTTTGAACTAACTGCATATTAAGTTCTCGTTTTGATAATAAAACACTGTTTTATTTTGTATGTATGTAGATGTAAAAGTATATAAATGTATGCATGTACATGCATGCACATTGTGTATATGTATGTATGTGTGCGATCATGTTAAAATGTTATTTTTCTTACAGCAGTAATTTTATATTAGTTTGCATTTATCCATTGTATAGCGGTTGTAGTTTTTGTTCATTTTATTGCTGGCATAAAATTACACACACATAGACACACACGCACAGTTTGCAGTTGCATATGCATGTGTATGTGTATGTTAGTCTTAAAATGTTGGAAAAAATATGCAAACATACTCGACCTTTAGTTGTTATATTGTTGCTACTGCCACTGCTAAATCAGAAATTTTCAACGTTTGTTAGTCGTATACATACTAATACATGCATGTTGCAGCATAAATGTATGGGTGTGTGTGTGCGTGTATGTGTGCGTGCTTATCCAACCTTGCTTAGAGTATCGAGCGCATATTGAAATACAAAAAGCAAAAGAAATATTGCAAATATGCACATGTACATACCAACGTAACTTGCATATAAATTATCCACTCAAAAATGCAATTTCCTGAAAAATTATTCTTTTTTTTAACTTTCTCCCATTCTGTTTACAATCTCTAGTACCTCAGTTCAATTTTCATATATTAAAAAAAAATGCAAGCACACTTGCACACACACACACATACACGCATACGCCTTCAGCCACACTTCGTTTAAGGCGTTTGCATATAATATATGTTATTTTGCTTGTGCGTTATTTTTATGTTCATCAGCAGCCCTGACTGGCTGCCACAGAAGCTCTAAAATGGCCACTAGGAAAGAAAATAAAATAATACAAGATATTACTAATGCTGCCTATTAGAACCTAGTTTAGCTAAAAAAGTTAAATTTTAGTTGATAGGAAAAAAAAGACAATCTATAGAGAAAAAAACAGCTTAAAGTCAATAAAACCCATATTGAATTAATAAGAAATATTAACGAAAATCCACTAATGTTGAAATTTCTTATTTCAGTATGAAAAAATATTGGCCCAATTCACAATCTTGTGTAAATGGTCTTGCATCGTTGCATATGCAAAATGGTATAGTATATTAATACTCACCACTAAAGGCCCAACTATAATATGAATAAGCTAGCTTAAGCAACTGTGCGGTTACATATAAAACGCATGTGGCAAACTATAATGTACTTAACAAACTTTTCGTCAAGTTTCGTCAAATGTCATTTGCTTAAGTGAAGTGCCAAACTGAACGCACATTCCGTAAGGAAACAACTGTTTGTGCATTTTTTAAGCTCAAACAAGCAGCAGCAGAAAATATTCATTGATTTTAAATATTTTTTTATTGTTTCTTATTTTAAACTCGGAAAATAAAGCAAAACTTTTATTTTCATTCTTTTACAATACACATCCACATGTATTTACTTATGTATATTCACTGTTGTACTTTTTAGTAGGCAAAACAAATAAAACAAGTGATAAGGTGATGGATATATCGCTCATTTACTTCAATAGTGGCACAACTCAAAAAAACCAGTTTTGCACAAAACGCGTTTTAAGTTTTCAATTTGCATACAACTCAATGGAAAAATGAAAAAAAATTCTTCTCTCAGGAGGTGATGGTACAAGCTATTTATATGAAATTTTTACACAAGATAAAATACGAAATGCCGCATCTTTCTGCATTATTAACTCAATAAACTCATTTTTTGAGTTATGCCACTATTGAAGTAAATGAGCGATATGTATTTATATGTGAATTTCTAATAGATTAGGACATTCTTTCAAGTTAGTTTGATTGAATTGCATTCATTTAGGAGTTATGAGAAGAAACAAAATTACTACAAAATTATTGACAATACCTAGATGTGCTGCTGTGGCTAAAGAATACTTAAGTACATTGTGGCCACCTAAAAGTCACATCTGAATTGTTTAAGCATTTGACAGACTTATCGTTCAATTCTGACATTAGCTTAAGCCAGCTTATTCATATTATAGTCGGGCCTTAAGAATTGTTAAGTGGTGAGTATCAATATACTATACTATTTTGCACATGCAACGATGCAAGCCCATTTGCATAATATTGTGAATTGGGCTATTAATTTACGGTATTAATTTATTAATTTTACTTATTTTTAAATAACCTCCTACGTTTTCTGTTACATTGAAAATTATTGAATTAATATGAAGCATTCTTATTTTTAAGTTGCATCTTTTCTCTGAGTGTACAAGCATTTATGCGTGTGAAGATAAATTGAGATCTAAAAAGCAGAGACAAAAACCTAAAATTTTAGTATAGGCCATTATCTATGTATTTAATAGAGGAATGTTAACCATTTAACAGTTTTAGGGCCAACTCTATTAAATATCAATTCATATTTAAATGTCGATTTTCATTATTTTTTGTATGTTTTTAAAAAATGTTTTTTAAATATAAATTGATATTTAAATAAGTTTGTGAAATTGGCTCTTTCGTTATATTAATGAATATTTTTTTCCGATTCGATATCTAGAAAAGGGGACTAGGATAATACTCAACAATTAATGGAAAATAGGCGACGATATATAATTAATGAAATTATATCAAATGGATAAATTAAAGATATATAAATAAAATAATCTTAACATTAAAAAGTTGTTCTTTTGGAAGGATACATAAGTGGATGCTACAGGTCTCCTACTATATTGAAATATAGCCCCTGATGGCTCTTTAAAGAGTAAATTTAGTGACATTTCTGAAATAATTTTATAACTTTTGAAAAATATATTTATATGTATAGAAAAAGTCATATTTTAAGCCAAATTAGGGGTAATATTCGTACACATCCTGTTAAACAATGGCTGCGTATTCACAAAAAAAAAATTATTTTGTATATTTATGTTTTTAACAGGCTAAAGTTCGTATCGCTCTTTAAGCCAAATTACATGTGATAATTATTAAATGAACAAATAACATCAAAGTTAGTTGTAAATATTCTGACAACACATAGTTGAACGGAACAGCCAGCCGTATAATATTATATAATTTTGATTTACAAAAGGTTTACAGATTTGGTTGGGAAACTTGTTAAATAAACATTATTTTTTATGAAATTATGAGTCCTATTGGACTTTAATGGTGCTCTTCAATCTCTTTCAGTTAGACTTAATTTTTCTAGATTTTAAGGTAACAATTTTACAATTTGGGGGTGGCGTCGGCTGAAGTAGTTAGCACGTTGACTACAAAACCTAAGGTCCTGGGTTCGAGCCCGGTGTCCGACAGTCAATAAAAAAATAACAACACCACGCATTTTTCTGATGTGCATTAGCATCCTTTGTATCAGTTGATGTGGGAAAAGTTCAAGTGATGCAGGCATAAGGCACTGGGTCACTAAAACTACACCGGCTTCAGCATATGCTAATCCTAATGTATTATCAGAGCGCCAGCCTTCGTTGTGTAGCAGAATCACCGGCGAAATAAAATAACCAATGGCTACTAAACACAGCTTCAAAATTTAATACGCCTCATTTGACATCAGAAGGCGCTGAAACACTGCATTATTAAAAAAAAGCGTGCAAAAAAGCAGAGTTGTAAAAGAATGAAGCTTTCCTCTCTCTCTCTTCCTTCATCTTCATACTTCACTAACACTATCCTTTCCCTATCATCCTCTCTCACTAACTTATCTTCAACACACAGGTATCACAAAGGGATCATTGTATTTTACCCAAGTGAGCTGGACTCTAAATTTCCCCTTCCTTACCAGCAGCCTGCTAACCTAACCTAAAGGTAACAATTTCATATTATTTCTAACAGCCTGTTTATGTAAGACGCTGACTTTGGAAATCTTAATATTTTTTAATACATTAAAGGAAACTTGTACAAATTTACACAACAGCCAACCAGATCTCTTGATATTAGTTTGCAAAGAAACAAGAACAAATTTAAGAGTTTTCAAAGCTGTTTACCTCAAATGCAAATGTCAGAGTATGTGTGTGCTTGGACGTAGTTGATCTATATCAAAGACGTCAAGTCTTCTCACGGCAACGTCTTACAGGCTGTTAGTTATTATACTCTTCTGTTATCAAAAAAACGTATTAGCTAAATGATATTAGATTTCGATGTTGTCATTGGAACAATGAAAAATTTTCAAATTTCATTTTAATTTTTAATAGAAAAAAATTATGTACTCGTATATCTCTACAACATTAAAAATTTAATTGATTAAATTAAATTTTTGTTAAAAAGTCTAAAGCTTTAAAAGTTTAATAACAAAAATGTATTAATAACTCTTCTTATTTTTATTTTACCTCTTTTAAATTATTATAAACTACAATTTTATTAAGTTTAAGGTCTATGTACACCGAAAATAAAATATAACCCTATAGTTTTTACTACGATGCATCGAGATATCCTTCAGTCCGTCACAGGCTGTCAAATAGTTATCCATAGTGATACAAGACTTGTTCTGTTTTAAAATATTTGCAAGCAACCCAAAATAACTAACACCCGCATGTTTGTGTCCCGTGCCATGAATTTTAAGATCATTTTCTATGTTTTGGCGGCACAATTTTGGAAAACGGGAACAAATTAAAAAACTCTTGAGTAAAGATCTTCCTAAGATATAAAATGTGTTTAATTTAAACAAAATATGCAGTTATTTTTTTATGAAAATAAAGTTAAAATTTATTAACCCTTGAGCCATATTTCTGATAACCTGACTTTTAATACTAATTTATTTCTTTATAAAATGTAAAATATATTTAATTAACAAAGAAAAAAAATTAGTCTTATTTATTCACTTTTTAGGGTTCCGTACACCAAAGGTGAAAAGGAACCCTATTGTTTTCGCTACGCTGTCCGTCTGTCCGTCTGTCCGTCAAACGGTATTTTCTCAGGAAGCGTAAGAGCTACGGACCTGAAATTTGGACAGAGTATGTAGAACCTTGGCCACTACAACAACAAATACATGAGAATTAAAAATTAAAGGGCGTTCCAAAACGAGCAACGAAAAATGTTTAAATCCCATGTAATGTACATACAATTGTAACTATATTGAAACTTGAAATTTGTAAAATTAGTATATTTTTATACAGACTACAACAATTAACACTAAAATTTAAAAAAATCTAAATTAAACGGTGGTCCATCAGTTACTGCAATTTTGACTATGTAATTTTGACAATTTGCTATATCTTGGAAACCGTAAGAGGCAAACACTTGAAATTTTCAAAAACGGTAGAACTAAAAAAACCGAAAATTATAAAATCGCCAAACCAAAAAAAAAAATCGCCAAAAATTAAAAAAAAATTCTAACACTAAAATAAATCGCCAAATTCGAAAAAATAGCCAAAATGAAAAAAACGCCAAAATGAAAAAAAAACGCCGAAACGCGAAAATGTCGCCAAAACTAAAAAAAAATTAAATAAAAAAAAATCGCAAAAAATAAAAAAAATCGCCGAAAATATAAAAAAATCGTCAAAACCGAAAAAACGCAAAAACCGCCGAAAAAAACGCAAAAACCGAATAGACCCCAAAAACGAAAAAAAAAATGCCAAAACTATATATTATATAGGATGAAGTTTGTATTAAATTACATATCTAGTGTTCGTACGGAACCCTTCGTGCGCGAGCCAGAGTCGCACTTTACTGAATTTATTATTTCTATAATTTTTTTTATACCAAATTCTTTATTTCAAAGGCATAAGATATTTATACATAAAGGAAAATAAAAAAGTTATTTTACATGAGTAGTTACTTTTACATACCAAAAATAAGTTAAAATTTTTCAGAACCTGTAATCTTCCTGTTAGATTTTTCTGGCTTTTATAGCAAAGTACTTCTTTTGAAAATATAAAATACATTTTATTTAAAGAGGAAGCGAAATAACAAAAATTAAAAATTTTAAAAAACCCCCGACTTTCTTCAGAAAAGATGTTACATCTTTTAAACGGCTAGACGAATTTTCTTCAAACATAGCTAAGAACCCTCTCGATCAAGTCATCTTTCAAACAGAAAAAAACTAAATGAAAATCGGTCCAACCGTTTGGCCTATACGTGGACACGGACAGACACACAGATACACAGATACACAGATACACAGATACACAGCCACACAGACGCACAGACACACACTACAAACTTACAACACCCCTTTTTTTAGTCGGGGGTTAAAAATAAATATAAGTAGATTACATAATTTTAGATACCCAAAAAGTTCAAAATTTCCAACCCTGAATTCGTCTTTTTATTTTGTTTTTATTTTTAATACCAATTGAATTCGTATTGAAATACAAAGCAGGTTAATTTGATAAAAAATTTAGTTTTATCTAGGTATGTACTTTTATATACCAAAAAAATTTTAGATTTTCCAGCTCTGAAACCGTCTTTTCGATTTCAATACCAATCTATTTCTGACAAACTATCCAAGACCGAAGTCTCTAGCTTTTCTGGGAGCTTCGGAAAATCGATTTCACGTACAGACAGACGAACGGACGGACGGACATCGCTTATTCGTAATTCCTATTCATAAGGATATATGTGACGCCCAAAATAGAAAGGGACCTAAGGGTAAAAACCGGTTTTGTTCAGGAGAGCCATTTTAAAGATTTAAATACGTGTATCTTTGGTGTACCATGACATCATAAAACACGCATATCTCTGGGAGGGAACACTTTTGGGGCATGGGATCAGTCTAATTCGATGTTCAGATGTTGTCCACATCAAAGTTTTTTTTTACACTTAGGTCCCTTTCTCTATGCGCTGTCACATATACATATAATTACTTTATTGGTCGCATATAAATATTGTAGAAATTACACATGGTATGAGAAACTTACATATACATATGTACCTTTTACCATTTTTGGTGAAGCCTATAAAAATAAGGAAACAAGTTCATGTCTTCCTCTAGCAAATTTTACAAATATAGATGTACACAAATATAAATTTTCCACTGTTACAAGCAAATCTCTTCAGAAAAATTTCCATCCATTAAAAACTTTTAAAAATTGTACTTTCAGATAAAAACCTTCACATTTTTCACCGTAACAAGAATATATCGATCGTTTGCTTCAAAAACATTACAATGCAAAAATTTACTATACAGAAAATAATTTTATGTGGTCTTGAGTTCAGCAATAACTTAATGGTAAAATTATATTTAATTTCCTTTTATTCAGTAATTTTTACTAAAAGCTTGCAATCCTCTAATTATGACTCTCTGGCTGCAAAGGTTCGTTCGATGTATATATGTGTGCCTGTTTGCAAGTGCATTAAAATTGCATATTGATAACTAAAGCAAATCAAACCTGTTACAGTATAATTGCAAACTAGTCTTGCACAAAAAATTATTAACAAATCAACAATGTCTATCTTGCAGCTTATAAACTGAATTTATCTTTATTGTTGTTAAATTAGTGTTAAACTATTCGAGTGTATGAGTAAGAAAAATAATACATACACACACACACACACACACACACAATTGTATGGATAACTTGAAATTGCAAACGTTTCCATTCCCATTCCCATCTATCATATGCATTTGCCAGTTACTGTATTCTTAACAATATATAAATTTTTCCGTTTATTTGCTGAAATATGAGTATGGAAAAGCGTAGTAAAATTGTTCAATGCATACAATATCTGCTTTACATAAACCTGCACACATTTTCAAATAAATATGTATGTCTGTGTATGAGAAGGATTTGAGTGTATATCCTTCCAAATACTATAGTTACTTTCCATACGACATTTTACACATGAAAGCAGGCTGTAAAATGTATGAGGAAAGGAAATAAGGATATAAAATGTTTTACCATTTTATTATGCACCCAAAAATGAAATTGAATAGTTAAAAAAAAAAATCCTTTTTAACAAAAGTGAAACGTTAATTTTTTTTTATTTTTTTGTTTTAACTAATTTTCTTAAGCCATATAATACGAGTCATAAAGTTTTAATTGTTGATACACATATTTAGGTCAGTATTTATTTTTTTTTTACTTTTATTTTAATATTTAAGTTTTCATTTCAAGTGATAAATCACTCAAAAGCAATATCAATAATTAAAAAGTTTTACACTTCAATTATTTTAAATAAATCTTGATTAAATCACTTTAAGGCCAAGTTTTATCAAATACAAAAGGGAAGAAGAAAATGCTCAGTAATGTGTGAAGTAATTGCAAGATTAATAAATTCTTAGATTTTATTTGATTTCAATATTAATTAAGGAAATTTTAATTAAATGTAAATCGCTGGGCTAAACACAAAGAATAATAAAAAAAATTATTTATGCTCTAATTTATTTGATTTTTGTTATAATTTTTTTTTCATTTAATTGAAAATATATTTAAGAAAAATTAAGGAAAAAAAAACCACTTAATAAAAATTTATAAATCACAGAAATATTTCACAAAAGCTCTTTGGATACATCGTGCACTGAACCTTTATAGAATATTACGATATAAGGAGTTATTGCAAATAGTTGGAATTTCAATAGTAAAAAGCTTCCTATCAAAAATATGCACAAAAAAAAATCATTCCAGGAAAGTCGGTGCAGGGACTCGGCTTAATTCTCGCTGTAATTATAGCCATAAGAAATTAAAAAATCTTATATAGTTCTAATATTACATATATATCTAACTTCTGTATTAAATTGTATTTCAAACAAAACAAGCATATGCCCGCGCCTCATATGTCCTTGATAAAACAAAAAACAAATTCAATATCAGCAATGACTATTTCAAAAATATATTAGCAACTTGTAACAAGTTTTCAAATTATAAAAATGATATTCCTAGAAAATTGTATGTCAATTGAGACATGAAATCGTCTTGCTGCCATATATCCTTAATTTTAAATTTTATGTACAAATCGCTATTATCATGCGATTGCAAAATCGTTTCGTAACTAGTTGTATAATTATGTAAATAATGTTTCACCTAAGTTTCATTCCAATTACTATAAGTTCCAGCCTCTCTCCCATATATCCTTTATTTTAAAAATTCTACATGGGCTCAAGTTATAAACAAAACACATTCAAGCTACATCGATAATACATCTGCGAGTGCCCAACTAGTATTTCCCATAAATTAAAACTCATTCGGTGCAAAAGTTTGGATAACTGTCATATATCCTTAATTTAAAAATTATATATTACTTGCAAATTACAAGAGGTACGCAAAGATATTTTGCAACTATTTGTAGAACTGAGCAGGCAATTTTTCTGATAAATTTCATATCCATCGGCCAAAAAATACGCTTACCTCCCTTATATCCTTTATTTAAAAATAAAAAACTTAATCTCAGCTATACTTATTATTGTATTCATTTCTAGTATTGGCTTATTTACATATCTGGCAAATTTAATTTCGTTAGTGTCAAGTCTACACATGCCTGCCAAGGATATAACTTTATTTTAAATATCACAAATGATTCGAAGAAAAATATTTATGATCAAAATATAAAAAAAGTTAATAACTATTTGTAGGATTGTGCAAGAAAGCTGTGGAGCTAATTTTGAAGTTCGTCGGAACAAGGAGCTGCCTTGCGCTCATATATCCTTTTTTTTCAAAAATTAAATATCGCCCACAGTTATGTTTATTATTCCTAGAAGTTTTATATATGCTGCTATTTTCATATATTTGACATTTTTAATAAATTTTATTAAAATGAATTTAAAATCACAACCACCTTGCATTGGTTCTTAATTTTAAATTTTGCATATTGGTTATAATTATCATAAGAATTAAAATTGTAACTCCAACGGTACAACGGCATGCCTAACTCCCATATATCCTTTTTTTATGTATATCTTCAGCTTTAGTTATAATAAAAATAAAAAAAATAAAAACAATTGACATATTTAATAAATTTTACTTAAATTGGAACAGAAACGTAACTTTATTCTTAACTTTATCCTTAATTTTAAAAATTAAATAAAATAATTGAATCAGTTAATTCATCAATCAATGAACGTAATTGAAAACAAATTAAATGATAATTTTTCCTGTGCACTTATAAAATGAAACTATGAAACGACTTAAGTCTGTAAGCGGAATTTGAAAGGTGTGCTACCTCGCACAGTGGGATGACTTCATATATTTGTATGCAGAAACTATAAAAATGGTTCTAGATCCTTGCTTGCACATAGCACTACATTGACTAAATTAAGAAAGAAAAAAACTCAATTTCATTACTATAGGCCACGCCCACCGCTTACCACCCAGGCAGTGGAAATGCAACATTATCTTTCATCTGTAGTTGATAAAACAAAATTTAAATTAAAGTTATACATTATATAATAACAAAAGCAATATTAAACGACCTAATTATTAAAACACACATATATTTACACCAATAGAAATTATTAAATTTTTTAAAAAATATTAAAGTGCATTTGTTAAAACTACTATATTTATTTAGCCATTCAATATTAAAATTGTAAAATTTTATTTTATTAGCTTTTTAATAAAACAAAGGTTGAAAAAAATTTTACTGCATATAAAAATTAATTTATTTTAATTTCACTTAGTCTGCTTGATTGTTAGTTGCAGCTCTATTTTACTTTTATTGGTTAATCTCTCATTTATTTTAACATTTAAAAATGTAAATTATATTTTTGCGGTTTACATACGCTCAATTTGTGTACACTGAAAGTGGTTTCAAAATAAAGTTAATTGTAGTTGTCAATATATAAATGTTTAATATTTTTTACCCACTGCTTTTGTATAAATAAGATTTATATTATACGAGGGTAGGTGGAAATTTTTAATTTTTATTTGCAGTTTACAAATTTTAATTTTAGTTTTGTTTTGTCAGCATATCAAAGAGCAAAAACTAGTACAATCAAATTTGTGTTTTTAATTTTTTTTTGTTGTAGACTTTTAAATTTGGAAATAACGAGTAATTTTTTTAGAAGTAACTTAAACATGAGGTGGATGAGACAATTTTGTAACGCACCATTATGTCTACGCAAGGGCACCATCCTTTCGTTTGTTTTGATTATAAGTATAAGTTTCTTAACTTACTATGTTTATGTTTCATTTATGATTTTCAAAAATATTATTATTTGTGAATTCTCAAATAGTTTTTGAAAGTCTGCGTAAGATAAGATGTTTGCGACTATTTAATATAATGGGTGTTTTTTATTGAGGTATAGAACTTTAAGTTGGCATCACTTTTTTAACTGGCGGCCATTTTGTCAGCTGTCAATTGATTAATATTTAGTTTGGTTTGCCATTTCATCATGAACAAGTTGACAAAAGAACAACGCTTGCAAATCGTGAAAATTTATTTCGAAAATAATGGTTCAGGTCGCGAAGTTTACCGCAAGCTCCGTCCATTTTATGGTCGACATAATCGTCCATCAGAGCAATTAATTCGGTTAACCATGGATCGTTTTCGCACTACGTTTACTCTATATGATAATACGCATCCGCAGAGACGTTGAACAGTGCGCACCGAAGAAACAATTGACGCTGTAGAGCAAAGTGTTGAAGAGGACCCGAATGAATCGATTCGCCACCGTGCACAGCAATTGGAGCTTTGTCCATCAACTTTATGGAAGATTTTGTGCAAAGATCTTGGCTTGCGACCTTACAAGATCCAGCTTGTGCAAGAATTAAAGCCGCGAGACCATGCAATGCGTCGTGATTTTGGTGTATGGGCCGAAAATGAGATTGATCTCGATGCTGATTTTCATCGCAAAATTTTGTTCAGTGATGAGGCTCATTTTTGGTTGAATGGCTACGTCAACAAGCAAAAGTGCCGCATTTGGAGTGAAGAAAATCCACATGAGACCCTTGAGACGCCATTACATCCACAAAAACTGACTGTTTGGTGTGCTCTATGGGCTGGTGGAGTCATTGGGCCATACTTCTTCCGAAATAATGCTGGAGAGTCAGTTACCGTTAATGGAGACCGGTATAGAGCCATGATAACCGACTATTTTGTTCCCGAATTGGATGGCATGAATGTGGATGAGTTGTGGTTCCAAAAAGACGGCGCTACATGCTACACAGCGCACGTCACAATCGATTTATTGAAGGAAACATTCGATGAGCGCATAACTTCGCGGAATGGACCTGTCAATTGGCCACCAAGATCGTGTGATTTGACACCATTGGATTATATTCTTTGGGGATATGTGAAGTCGCTCGTCTACGCCAACAAACCAGAAACGTTAGGGGACTTGGAAGCTAACATTCGTGGCGTTATTGCCAACATACGGCCCCATATGCTCGAAAAAGTGGTTGAAAATTGGACCTGTAGAATTGGCTTTATTCGAGCCAGCCGCGGCGGCCACATGCCCGAAATCATATTTAAACATAAATGGCATAAAATTATCCTTCCAATAAAGCCAAATTGTCGGACATTGATACGATTTTCTTGTGTTTTATTTCAATTCGAAGTTCTATACCTCTAAAAAAACTATACTGATGATTTGTTACAGCAACAATGAAATGCATATAGACAACGCTGAACCACCAGCAAATAAATTTGAACTTAAAATAAACTTCTGACAATATGTCAAATAATAAATTTCTTGAATATATACTTACACAAAATTTTTGAAATTTAAATTAAAGTAACATCTTTAGAATCCGTTTTTGTAGATAAAATTCTACTCGTCTAAGTTTTAAACTACGAAATAGGTTTGGATGCAATGATGGTTTCGGTGATTCATTTTGTGGTGTTGAGATACAGCATATTGCCCGCCATACCAATCTGTGATACTTTCGAAAGGTCGTAGAGTATGTCTTTTCCTGGAAACTATCGCGTAATGGGATATCCCGGGCATTAGTAGAGCAAGTGAGAGACTGTCTCTTCCTTGTTATGTTCTTGAGAGCTTCAACATAATACATATGCTATTAGCATGTCTGCTAGTTGCCCAGTGGCCTGTTAATACCGCGACCAATAGCGAGATGTTCCTCCTATAAGATGGTCTCATATATCTCTCATTACATCTTTGATATACTTTTTAAAGAGGATATTATATTTAGTGCTCCCAAACGGCACTGATACTAACAATGCATTAGAAGCACTTACTTATTTTCCACCCGCTTATTGCCATTAAAGTTACAATGTACAGAAACTCAGATAAGAGTGTTTTCGTTCTGACGAAAGCGGCAAAAATACAGGCTAGGAGGATAAAATTTCCACTCCACATTTTTTTATATAAAGAACCTCCGACCATAAAACTGCACTTGTTCAAGGTAGCCAAGGGAAAAATTTGTCCTACATCAAATTATCCTAGCGCCTAAAATTATGCTTCATTAATCCTTTGAAAATATTACTAAAATTTTCACTTCTGATAGCAAATTCTTCAGTCTGTTACAGGGATGGAATTGCACCAAATTTTCTATCCCTGTAACAGACTGGAGAATGGGCACTAATTGAATGTCCAAATTTAACACCATTGTGAAAATTTTCATATTATATTACAGACCAAAGGATTTTAAGCTCCTCTTGAAACTACAATTATTACAAAATTCTTTTTTTTTATATAAACTTTTCCAACACAGAAATTTAGGGCTCGTGACACCTGGAACTATGAACCTTTTTTATATAATTTAAATCGTTAGTCATAATGAATGATGTCATCAAAGGCCACGCACGCACAATCAAGCGATTGAGCATTCATGATCGAACCACACAATATACCAGCAAGCTGGTACAATATTCATTTCTTACAAAATTTCGGGAAGGGTGGTTATGAATAGTGACACATATTTTGTTGCAATTATTATTGGTATGTTGTTAAAATTACACTCAAAATAAAAATCATAAGTACGGTAAGCACGGATTTACTCAAATCAAGTACAAAAGACTTAATTCAAGTACGGACTATTCAAGAGCTAAATATTTAATTTTATCCATATATAATCCCGATTCCGTACTTGAAATAAATCCAAAACCAAATTGGTTTCAGAAAACCTGAGATAGAAATAATTTCAAAATACGTTTGATTCAAGAATTTCTTAGTTGATTTAATGCGAATCCGTACTTGAAATACTCCCAAAACCAGATTGATTTAAGAAAATCTGAGATTGAATTAATTTAAAAATAGTGTTGATTTAATCCCGAATCCGTACGTGAAATAATCCAAAAACGAGATTCATTTAAGAAACAATTAGATTGAATTAATCTCAAAATGCGCCTATTTTAAGAAATGCTAACTTGATTTTTTAAATAAAAAGATTTAATATAATTTTTAATTTAGCTTTTTATTGAATTTCTATGGTAATAAAAATCAAATTTAATGCAAAAGACCAAAAGCGGGTATTGTTTCCTTTACGTCGCTCTGTTACATGCATCGCTGACAGTGTTGCCAAAAAATTATGACGGAAGAATGCTAGGTGAGTCCAAGATGTCTGTTCTAAATTTATATAGGTTATTTGTTGAATGCTGTTTTACTAAATAATAATAGGCACTTGGCCTGCACAACACTGCCTCTTTATCATCAATCAATAAATTATCTGTTTTGCTCTCAACTATAGCCCACGTTTCTAAGCTGATTACATTTATAATCGTCATCGCTCCAAAAGTGCAACCCCATCAGTGCTCTAAGCGAAACTATGTCATTAAGAAGCTAGGGGTTCTTGGTCACCTAGAGCGATAACATATTTCTGAGTCCGGTCTTACAGCGAGTTGAGCAAAATAAAATAATTATCAATGAGAACTTATGAGGGATGCGTTGCAGAAAGTTTTCGTACCTATTACTATTTTTTACCAAATAATATTACATGTTATGTAGATATGTATGTATATTTATATAGTATAAAAAAAACTACAGATTAAAATATACTTCTATATATAAATCTTTCACTGACATTTTCATAATGTTAACAAAGTGTGTATTCTGGTCTTTTTTATTGTTTGCAAAGACGTGAGCAGAAGCAATTATTATACTGGGTTCACAGACTACAATTTCTGTTGAGCAACTTTTGAATTTAAAAAAGATGAAAGAGAAGATAATGAAAATGGGAACTATCATATTTTTATCTCCCGCTTATGAACTAAAAAGTTGCTCAACTAAAATTGCCGTGTTTGAAACGGGACTTGTTAAAAACAATACGCACAATCAATAACAAAAACTCATATTTTTACTTACTCTTTAAACAGAAACAGCTGCGCAATCTGAGTCCCTCAGAAGATTTAGCAGTTTGGAGTCGTTCTTTTTCACTTTTTGTCTTATTTATTTATTTATTAATTTATATTTTAATATTGATATTATAGTTTTATTTTGTTCACTTTTATATTATTAAAAACACTTTTGCATACGAGAAAAATCAACCGCACCTAGTCACTTTTAAATAAAACATTTTCCGTTAAAAATTACAATTATTATTGTTGTTGTTTGTTTGATGTTCGTAAACAGCCGACAAACTGCTGCTGGCTGATAGGCAGTGTACTAGTCTTGCAGTCGGATGATCAAAGGTTCAAATCCTGTACCTGGATTCAGTAACTTTTATTACGATAATCGTATCGTTATAATAAATATAACGAAAATTTATCGACTTTGCTATTCAGTTACATATTTTAACGATATTCGCTGTCGGTTGAAGAAAAAAAATTAAGTCATAAAATCACATTTTTGAGTGTTTCTTTATTGTTCTTTGTGGTTTTAGCTTATTTTCACATTTTCTATACAGAGCTACCACATAATATTGAATTAAATGGTGAATAACTTAAAGCGGGAGACTATCGTAAAAAAGAAATTACAGAATCACATTATCGTTATAGTAAGCGAATAAATATATCGATAAATATTACGATTTTCGGTTTTGCAAAAAGTTACTGAATCCAGGTACTGGAGTCAAGTCGAGTATTTTGTTTTTCTTTTTTTTTTAACTAAAACTTTTCAAATAAATTGTATGTTAAATGATCAATGAAATAACATTGAATTTAAATTTTATTTCTGATTGTACATATTTAGTGTGTATCTTAAGAATATTTAAAGTTGTTGTGGCTGCAAGGGTAAGAACGTTGACTACCACGCGATTAGTTCCGAGTTCGAATCTTGGTCGGGGAAGCCAAATGTATATATAGAAAACAAAAATTTTTCTGATGTCTAGTCAATCACACGTAAGTTAAATAACTAATAAAACACAACTACTACATTAAATTAAATTAACGTGAAATAAAGTTATTTCAAAAGGAAATTACTATTAATCATGTTAGATTTAACATGAAACACATATGAAACAAAATCATTTGTCAAAAAATATAAGATTAACCTTGTTTTTACGTAGATTTTAAGTTGAAATTTTTCTGTGTGTAGAACGATAAGAGATAGTGTGTGAGGATGCATAAAATATTTTTGAATAAGCAGCCCTTGTTCATTGTTTGTTTCAAAACTTTTGTCAAGTTATCGTGTGGTGCTCTAAAATTACCTCAGATTCTGGATTAAACTGACGTTACTAGAAATTATAATTTCCATAGGATCGGTACTAATCATTTATTTACATCTGCCATAGAAAAAAATTGCATTGTATTGTAATGTTTTATTTTACAAAAACATTTCTACCATATTTTTGTTCTTTCACTTGCGGATTCTCTATGCACGTCTCTTATAAAGCCGAGATCATACTATCGGCGCAATGTACCGATTTTCGTCGGCTTACTGAAATAAAGTCGTAAGTAAAGCAGTAAAATGGCTTTATTTTTCAATTAATTGAAAAACAATTACCTGACTGCTCTTCACTTCAGTGGTTATAAGGCCATATAGCCTTATTTAAATTGCGAAATAAATCCGTTTTAGTTTATTACTTATGACTTGATTACAGTGAGCCTACGAAAATCGGTAAATTTCGCCGATAGTGTGATCTCGGCTTAAGTCTCTTTTTCCGCAGAACATAATTTTGCCCACTATGCCCAGCACCGGTCATGAGAAATTGTCTTTTGGTAAAACCTTATGAAGTATCCGCCTAAAATTATACAATTCATTTTGTATACATGTGTGTTATTCATAATTTAACTGCCTGTTCCACGATGTCACTCGCAAACGTTCGAATGACAACTTATATTGAAAACAACAACAAATTTTCTTATGTTATTGTTGTCTGCAATAAAAGTTGTCAATCGAACGTTTGCGAATGACACCGTGGGAGAGCCATTAAGCATTTTAAATTGCAAGTTGTTTTGGAAATCCTCTGATTTGAAATGTTCGCCAGAGACTTGCAGCGCATTAACTTATTTCTTTTTTTCCCTTGCTTAAATAAACTACGATCCGAGGGAAAGTAAAAAAAAAACTTATCTGCAATTTCGCTACGCAGATCATTTTAATTTTATTAAATTTATATATTTTTCAATATTTGTATGCATCTTTGATATAAAACGCTAAATGCGAAATTGCTTAATTTTTTTTAGCTAATTGAGCAGTCTTTTGAAGTACAACTGAAATCAAAATAATTCAGGATCTACTATTTTGGCCAAGTTGTCAAAGCTTTTGTTTTTTAATTTCGTAGAAGTTCTGATTTTATTTGAGATAAAATAACAACTAAAAATTCAGTATAAACAAGTTTATTGAATTTCTTTTCCTAGCATTAACATATTACATTAAAATCATGACTTGATAATAAAAATAATTTGAATATAAAAATTATAAAGGAATTTGAGTATTTATTATATTTCTTATAAGACTTAATTGTTTTGTTTTTTCTCACTTAGAAACGCATTTGCCATAACAATTGAGCACTAAAAAATAACAACTTAATTTTTTTGCTCATAATGTAGATTTCGCAATCTTTATGGGGAAAACCTCGTTTATTGAAATAAATTTATGCTAATAGAAATAATAATATAGTCATAGTATAAATTTGGTTAATGTTTTATTTAACACGCAATTTACAAACAGAGGAGGGCGCAAAAAGAGCATTACACTAAAATTTAATAAACATTTTATATATACATATATGTACATAACTGATATAAAATTTATAAAATAAATATTCAGTCAGAGTATCAATAGCAATGAAATATTTTTTAATTATTTAATTTAATTGATTAAAATACAATAATTATTTATATTTTTTAGATTTAAAAAATTTTAAAACAAAACTGTAATTGCTTGCGATAAATTTTTAATTAAACTTTTATTCAATTGATAAAATATCTTTCAAATCCAACACTCTTACTCAAAAAAGAACAAAAGACAACTAAACATTTAATTGTGTTAATTAAACTTTTTACGTCCCTTTTCACAATGTATGGGTACGAGTGAACTTTAACTGCAAGTTCTTCATATAAAACTTGCCGTTAAAGTCTCCACAGAAAGAAAAAATCTGTACTAAATTCAAGTTTTTTTCTACTTACTTTTAGTACGAATCGTACTTAAAAATTTGAGTACGAGTAGCACTAAAGCTATGTACAGACGGTTCTCAGATCTTACAATATTGCCAGTAAAATGTGCTAAAAATTTCTTACAACCGTGTCAACTGGCAATTTTTGCCAGACGCCGTTGCTAGAAAAAGCACTGTCAGTCCATTGCAAGAATAGCAACTGACAACAAATTGTCAGACATCTTACAATCGTGTGAACACATTGTAAAATTATTGCCAGATATTTGTCAGACATTTTAATATTATCAGATGTGCGAAGTTCATGCATCTGACAATGGCGTCATTGTAAGATAATTCTTTCTATGGGCAACACTGCACACGCTTGATTTTAAATAAAAAATTTATAATAAAATATATGCAGACAAAATCATTGCAATTGCTTCTTTAGGGTCCATAATAATTTATACTTTCACTTTTTACATTAAACACAAACACAAACGATAAAAATTTAACAATTTCCAACAAATAGTTTAAGTCTGGCAACGCATAACAACATATCTAACAATTTGTGTATATGACAACCGTGTGAACTGACAATTTTTCTACTGACGATTTTGTCAGATGAATTTATTGTCATACAACAGTCTTGCAATAAATTGTAAGATTTTCTGACAACCGTGTGAACTGACAAGAAATATTGTGCTGGCAATTTTCGATTGCCAGTACATTGTCAGCACATTGCCACATCTGACAATATTGTAAGATCAGACAATCGTCTGTTCATAGCTTAACATTTACTTAAAACAAACCAAAAACGGGATTACTTTGGAAAACTAAACCAATCCTGGAGTTTCTTAAATTGAGTATGAAGTGCTTAAATTATGTAAAAAAAATATGAATCAAGTAAAAAGTTCTTAAATTGAGTAAAAAAAACTTATTTAAAGTACGGCTGTGTACTTACTTTATACACATATGAAAAGAAAAACAAAAATACTTTTGAACAAAAACAATTTCAAGTTCATTAGTGTGCTTGTGATTGAAATTCAATATAATGAGAAAATCAATACATTAAAATAAAAATTATTATATAATATTTGTATTTCTAACAGAAAATATTTTATTTAAAAGTGACTAGGCGCGGTTGATTTTTAATACTCGTGTAAAAAAGTTTGTTTTTAATAATATAAAAGTGAAAAAAATAAAACTATATATAATAAATAAATAAATAAAATAAAAAGTGAAAGCAAAGGAAAACTACTAAAGGTTCTGAGGGGCTTAGATTGCGGAGCTGTTTCTCAATATTTAAGGCGTAAGTAAAAATATGAGTTTTTTTTTATCGATTATGCGTGTTGTATTTAACAATTGCCGTTGCACACACACGGCAATTTTAGTTGAGCAACTTTGTAGTTCATCGGCGAGAGAGGAAAATATGATACTTCCCATCTTCATTATCTTCTCTTTCATCTTCCATAATCCCAACATTTGCTCAACTGAAATTGTCGTCTGTGAACCCAATATATAATTGCTATCGCTTCAGTCTTTGCAAATAATAAAAAAAAAACAAAATACACACTTTGCTAACATTATGAAAATGTCCGTAAAAGATGTATATATAGAAGTATATTTTAATCTGTAGTTTTTTGTATATATTATAAATATACATATATACATATTAAGTAAAAAAATAGTACAGTTGTTTTTCGATTTAACGAACTATATAATGTCAGCTCTGTTCGTTAAATTGAAAAATTTGTTAAACCGAGTACTATTTATGACAAAGTTTGTTTACTCAAAAACTATGGAAATAACAACTCTAAAATTTTTAGAGTATGCCTTTATTATTATTTTAATTATAAACAGAGTAATAAATAAAATAAATGCAATTCATTTGAATTTGTATTAAGATCTTGCATCAGAATCGTGTTAACAAAGAATAAATAAACAAAAAGTTCATTTTTAATCTAACAAAAAAATAATAATTTTTAAGCTTATTTTTTTGAGAACTAGTTACTACTAATACAAATCTATTTTAAATGGCTTCAACGCAAAAAATTGTTAATTTTTGTTTGTATTTTAG
This sequence comes from Tachina grossa, assembly GCA_949987645.1. Taxonomy (NCBI): domain Eukaryota; kingdom Metazoa; phylum Arthropoda; class Insecta; order Diptera; family Tachinidae; genus Tachina; species Tachina grossa. The sequence goes on along the minus strand of OX465276.1, from coordinate 38,753,889 downwards.
AAACTTGTAGTCATCTCCTCATTTTTTAACAGATTTTCCTTTGATTTTAAAATTGTGGATATAGTGGATTTGGCCAATCCATATTTAACACACAATGCACTCACGCATTCACCTTTTTTATAGTCATCCACTATATTTAATTTTTCTTTTAATAACAATCTTTTTATGCTTTCCATGTTTTCTAATTTTTACACCACAAACGATCGTACAAGAATGCTAAAAAATCCAAAAGTAAACACAGAAAACGCAGCTAGAATATCATTGGGGAATCCCCTTTCTCTATATGTATATTGCTTTTGCATATTGTTTGCGGAAATCTTTGTATTTGCATCTCACTCTATACTTAAGACTCTAATTTTGTATTTGTTCACTATATCGAGTACAAAATTACGGTACAAAGTTACGGTGTTCGTAATATAAGGCACTCAATTCAAAATTTTTATGAGTTCGTTAAACCCATGGTTCGTTAAATCGGAAAACTACTGTTGTAGGTACGAAAACTTTTTGCATACGCATGCCTCGTAATTTCTCATTGATAATTATTTTTTTTTTTTTTTGCTTAACTCGCTGTAAGACCGGACTCAGAAATATGTTATCGCTCTAGGTGACCAAGAGCCCCTAGCTTCTTAATGACATAGTTTCCCTTAGAGCACTGATGGGATTGCACTTTTGGAGCGATAACGATTATAAATGTAATCAACTTAGAAACGTGGGCTTTAGTTGAGAGCAAAATATATAATAATTTATTGATGACAAAGCAGCAGTATCTTGCAGGTAAAGTGCCTATTATTATTTGGTAAAAAATCATTCAATTAACTGCTAAGAGAACCTATGTATGTATATAAATTTAAAATATATAACTTTTTCCTTCCGCAGAACTTTAATTTTGGTCTCATTTAGCATTCTTCCATAATAATTTTCTGCCGAAACATGTAACAGAGCGACGTAAAGGAAGCAATGCTCGTTTTTGGTCTTCGCATGGAGTTTGGTGAAAACCTTTTCAAGTGGAATAAACTAATTAAATCAAATAAAATATTAATATGGACAGTAAGAAGTTAATTAAAAAATATACAAGTTGTATATAAGCTTTAGGTCCTTTTTGTAAATAGTTGATAACAATATTTATTATTTTATCGATAGCTTCTACACAACGTTGCAGCGAAATATCGATAAAATAATAAATATTATTATCAACTATTTACAAAAAGGACCTAAGGCTTAAATAAAACTTGTATATATTAAACTAAAAGGTCGAATAAATTATTATAACGTTAATTAAAAAATAAATTAAATCTTTTTATTCAATAAATAAAGTTAGGATTTTTTAAAACAGGTGCATTTAGAGATTAATTCAATATAATTTTTTCTTAAATGAATCTTGTTTTTGGATTATTTCAAATACGGATTCGGCACTAAATCAACCACATTTTTAGATTAATTCAATCTGTGATTTTCCTTAATCAATCTCGTTTTAGGATTATTTCAAATACGGATTCGCGATTAAATACACTAGAATTTTGAATTTGATTCAATCTCAGGTTTTCTGAAATCAATCCTGTTTTGGGTTTATTTCAAGTACGGATTCAGGATTAGATATGGATAAAATTAAGTATTTAGCACTTGAATTATCCGTACTTGAATCAAGCCTTCTGTACTTGATTTAAGTAAATCCGTACTTACCGTACTTATGACACGCTTTGGATTGATTTAAGTACGGATGGATTGATTTTTATTTTGAGTGTCTGTTATCTTGTAACCAAACATTGTGAAAAGGTACGTTAGTTAACTAAATTTTTAAACTTAAGTTTAATTGACTGAATAATTTTTTTATATATATATATATATATATATATATATATATATATATATATATATATATATATATATATATATTTTTTATTAAGCTTCTAGTTAGATCAAATAAATTTTTAATTCACCAATTATATTGTAAAATAAATTTAATTATTTCAATCAAATTTTTAATTGTTGTGATTAAAACTTTACTTAATTCAATTAAATTTTTAATTGACTCAATTAAATTTTTAATCGAAAAAAGTTAAAACAAATAATTAATTAAAAATTGAATGGAGTAAATTAAAAGTTAAATTGGTAAATTAAAAATTTTGAATCAATTTTTAATTGATTATTTGTTTAGGAAAGAAAAAAGTTTTATACACTCAAAATAAAAATCAATCCATCCGTACTTAAATCAATCAAAAGCGGTGTCATAAGTACGGTAAGTACGGATTTACTCAAATCAAGTACAAAAGACTTAATTCAAGTACGGACTATTCTAGAGCTAAATACTTAATTTTATCCATATATAATCCCGATTCCGTACTTGAAATAAATCCAAAACCTGATTGGATTCAGAAAACATGAGATAAAATTAATTTCAAAATACGTTTGATTCAAGAATTTCTTAGTTGATTTAATACGAATCCGTACTTGAAATACTCCCAAGATGAGATTGATTTAAGAAAATCTGCGCCTGTTTTAAGAAATGCTAGCTTGATTTTTTGAATAAAAAGATTTAATATAATTTTTAATTAGCTTTTTATTGAATTTCTATGGTAATAACAATCAACTTTAATGCAAAAGACCAAAAGCGGGTATTGTTTCCTTTACGTCGCTCTGTTACATGCATCGCTAACAGTGTTGCCAAAAAATTATGACGGAAGAATGCTAAGTGAGTCCAAGATGTCTGTTCTATGGAAGAAAAAATACTAGGTTTTAAATTTATATAGGTTATTTGTTGAATGCTTTTTTTACTAAACAATAATAGGCACTTGGCCTGCACAATACTGCCTCTTTATCATCAATGAAAAAATTATCTATTAGTGTTTTTTTATGGGAATTGTTACAATTTAAGTTTAAAATTTTTAAACGCACTAATAATCCCAAATTAATATTTTACTTATTAAGTAAAATCTTTTTTTATTAAAAATACATTGAAATTGATTATTGAGGGGTTTAGCTGGATCCTATGCGCATTTCACTGTTGCTAATGCAGATCATTAGGGAACCTTTACCCAAAGCTTCTTAGAACAACTAGAGTTATTATATTATAAACTTTCATTTAAACAAATGAGAAGCTCAATAGCAAATAACAAAGTTGAAACAAGAACTCAATAATCAACATGTTTTTTATTTTCTTAATGTAGAAACAGAATAAAGTCTGCAAACTCAGGAAAATCGCTGACAAATTAATCAAGCCCATAATAATATCGACGGCAGTAACTTCAAATGCTCTCTAATTTTTGTTTTATTTTATTTTCTGCTTATTTTTCTTTGTAGTTTTGTTTACAAAATGTATGAAATTTATTGAAAGTATGGTAACATTTTTGTGAGAATAAACATTGATATGTGAGAGTATAAGAAAAAACGCTCTCAAGATAAAATAGATTCTATCTCACGACCGGTTTCTGCGGCTGTTTTTTTTTTGTGTCAATTTGTATGGAAAATGTGTTGAAGCCGGTACTCTGTTTAATCATAGAATCTATTTTATTTTGAGAGCGTTTTTTCTTATACTCTCATATATCAATGTTTATTCTCACAAAAATGTTACCATACTTTCAATAAATTTCATACATTTTGTAAACAAAACTACAAAGAAAAATAAGCACAAAAGAAAATAAAACAAAAATTAGAGAGCATTTGAAGTTACTGCCGTCGATATTATTATGGGCTTGATTAATTTGTCAGCTATTTTCCTGAAGTTGCAGACTTTATTATCTTTCTACATTCTATCTCACGACCGGTTTCTGCGGCTGTTTTTTTTTTTGTGTCAATTTGTATGGAAAATGTGTTGAAGCCGGTATTCTGTTTAATCATTTACTTTACTATTGCTACATTGGCTGACTTTTTTTCAGCTTCAAATTGTAGTCGTAAGAGTATGTAAAAGAAAATAAATGTAAATAACAACAACAGCTATTTAAGATAGAGTGTTGCCACACAAGTATTTTTTTGACCGTGTGCAGTCAAGTTAATAATTAGTGTTTTTTATGGGAATTGTTACAATTTAAGTTTAAAATTTTTAATAATAATCTCAAATTAATATTTATAAAATTTATAAAATATTAATTTGGGATTGTTAGTGCGTTTAAAAATTTTAAAAATAAATTATCTGTTTTGCTCTCAACTATAGCCCACGTTTCTAAGCTGATTACATTTATAATCGTCATCGCTCCAAAAGTGCAACCCCATCAGTGCTCTAAGCGAAACTATGTCATTAAGAAGCTAGGGGTTCTTGGTCACCTAGAGCGATAACATATTTCTGAGTCCGGTCTTACAGCGAGTTGAGCAAAATAAAATAATTATCAATGAGAACTTATGAGGGATGCGTTGCAGAAAGTTTTCGTACCTATTACTATTTTTTACCAAATAATATTACATGTTATGTAGATATGCATGAATATTTATATAATAAAAAAAAACTACAGATTAAAATATACTTCTATATATAAAACTTTCATGAAATTTTCATAATGTTAACAAAGTGTGTATTTGGTTTTTTATTATTTGCAAAGACAGGAGGAGAAGCAAATATTATACTGGGTTCACAGACGTCAATTTCTGTTGAGCAACTTTTGAATTTAAAAAAGATGAAAGAGACGATAAATGAAAATGGGAACTATCATATTTTTCTCTCCCGCTTATGAACTAAAAATTTGCTCAACTAAAATTGCCGTGTTTGAAACGGGACTTGTTAAAAACAACACGCACAATCGATAACAAAAACTCATATACATATTTACTTAGTCTTTAAGTAGAAACAGCTTCGCAATCTAAGTCCTTCAAAAGTTTTAGCAGTTTGGAGTCGTCCTTTTTCAATTTTTGTCTTATTTATATATTTATTAATTCACATTTTAATATTGATATTATAGTTTTATTTTGTTCACTTTTATATTATTAAAAACACTTTTGCAAACGAGAAAAATCAACCGCGCCTATTCACTTTTAAATAAAACATTTTCCGTTAAAAAGTACAATTATTATTTTTATTTTAATATATTAATTTTTTCATTTTATTGAATTGCAATCACAAGCACACTAACGAACTTGAAATTTTTTGGTTAAAAGGTTTGTTATTCTTCTTTTCATATGTGTATAGAGTAAGTACACAAAATTGTACTTTAAATAAGTTTTTTACTCAATTTAAGAACTTTGTACTTGGTTTAAATTTTTTTACATAATTTAAGCTCTTCATACTCAATTTAAGAAACTAAAGGATTAATTTTCTAAAGTAATCCTGTTTTCGGTTTGTTTTAAGTAAATGTAAGTGCTGTTCGTACTTAAATTTTTAAGTATGATTCGTACTAAAAGTAGGTAGAAAAAAATTAAATTTAGTACGGCTTTTTTCTTTCTGTGTAATAGTATTTCTTAAGCCACAACTGTTTTTCTTTTCGCATTTAAAGGGCTACATTAATTAATTTTTAATAACTTTCTGCACATATTCTAGCGGCCATTAAACTTATCTGTAAAACTTTATTAACTAGTTTTTTTTTTGTGCACAAAACTGATTAAATAAGAATTTATTCAATTAGCCCAACACGAAAGATGAACAACCCAAAGTTAAATAATAAAAAAAAAATTAATTGAAAATATCCTCAATTGGCATTTTTGCTTAACTAATGAGCTGATAATTGAAACGATAAAATCCTATTGTGGTTAATTTTAATTATATTAATAGTAAAATTTTTTTTTCAAAACAGCTCAAAATAAGTGGTATAAAATTTATTTGCAGGACCGGGCACTCAAAGTGTTAAGGTACGGTCACACTTGACAAACATTGGCCCAAAATAGCGTAACCACTAAATACTAATTAAAAAAAAGTTTTGATTCAGACACGTATGTATATATTAAGACAAACAACTTCAATCATAACTAGTAGGCAATACTATAGAATTCAACATTATTGTAAACTTTTTAACTTAATAAACTCGTGTCTGAACCAAAACGGTTTTTATTAATATTTAGTGGTTACGCTTCTTTGGTCAAATTTTTGTTTAGTGTGACCGTACCTTTAGCAACAACCAAGCGACTATATGACAAGAAATTAGATTTTTCTTTTATATTATTTACAAGCTTACAAAATCAAATTGAATTATGTTGCAGTTGTTGTGGAATCCAATGGCTGTCAGATTAAGAATTCATATAGGAAAATATTTAATATTGGTATCTCACAAACAGACGCAATCGCTTCAATATTCGAATAAGGATATTTTTAAATCTTTGTGTTGCAGGATCTGCTTTTATTGGTTTTTATGAATCCTAGTCTTCTTAACTTAAAAACATTATGCTTACATACTATAAGCCTTGATTTTTTTGTGCAACAGCAGGTTTTGTATTGATGATGAAGTGATTATATATATATAGAAAACGTCTAATATATATATATATATATATATATATATATATATATATATATATATATATATATATATATATATATATATATCGATGTCGCGTGCGACACATTGAAATGCATTATGCAGAAAACTCATCAAATATTCAATATCAACAGAGAAATATACTACAATTAATATATAAGGACTTGTCATTGTGGCACCTACATATACCAAATTGTTCACGTGCGACATAATTAGTGTAAAAATAAAAAATAAAACATAATTTTAAATTATTTAAATTTGAATGAAAATGGCGAAAAATTGTAAATATAGTGGCAAACGTTGGAGAAGAAATTTGAATGAGGATAAAATATGATTACAAAACCATAAATTAAAAGACAAGAAAATAAAGCGGAGTGCTAGAAAAAAGTAGAAAACCTTGGCTAAAGGAAAAAATTAAATGACTGAAGAGAAAAGGCGGAATTTCCGCAAACGTAAAAGACAAGGATGCCAGAATCTCGAAGAAATGCAAAATGCCAAGCAAGCACAAAACGAAACGTTGAAACGCAAGCAAACGCCAAAAAATTTTTTTTAAATTTAAACCCAAATTGACGAGAATCAAGAAACATTACACGTATTGTACTGTTAATTTTATTTTGCTGCGATGGGCAAGAAGTAAAAGTAGCTAGAACAGCCTATTCTGGAAATAAAATTGTGTTTGGTATGCTTGATACTAATTTTTTTTTTTTTGGATAGCCTGATAGCATTGCATTGTGCTTGAACTACAAAAATAGTTTATAGAGAGGAGGACAGAGGGAGTAGTGTAAGTAGACATTCGATTTAAACTTTACCACGTTGAAAGTAACAGGAGAGACTTCCCGCAGGTGGAATTCTCTCTGTAGTGCGTAGTGCGATTTTTTTCTTAAACATTTTTGTTAAGTTTTTTGTTGTTATGTTAAAATAATCAACGTATTTCTGCTAATTTGAAAATAACATTTCAAAGAAATAATTGAATAATTAATATAAATATTGTGATGGAAAAAATGTCACGTGCGACATGTCACATGAGACCGAGATTAACGGTCTGTTTCACGATATCGAAAGAAAATTTTCGACTGAAAATTTATATATTGAAAACAACAATAATATATGAAAATTTGTTTTTGTTTTCAACATAAATTGTAAGTTGAAAGTTTTCTTTCGATATCGTGAAACAGGCACTAAGATTAAATTTAAATATATATAAATAGTCTATTTCGTCTAAAGAGACATTAAGGGACAAACTTTAAAATTAGTCACATTTAAATAAAGGTTTTAATGAAATTAGCATTTTAATAATAGACTTCTATTTTTGTCACATGCGAATGCCTTGGTTTCTTGCAGTTATTTCAAAACTCAAAGATTTTTCAAAATCGCATTTATAATGGTAATTTAGGTAAGTAAAAAATCTGTTATGTTTTGTTTTTATTGGTCACGTTTCACATCATGGAAATGTCCATATATAAAACTAAAAAATAATTATACACACATATCGTTACCTTTATATAGAAGCGCCCTGACTCACTATTTTTTTAATTCGAGTTTTTCGTATATTTCGATAAAAGAACATCTAATGTATCGAAAAATGCAAAAATTTCGATTTATGAAAAAAATAATGAGTTAGGGCCTTTCTATATTAAGGTAATGTATAACGTATAACATTTTTACTTTTTTGTATCTTAAGACACAATAAATCAAAGCAAGTCTTAATATCAAATTACCTGTATCCTAGCAGCAACACGCTCGCCGTTATAACGATTGGGTATGAACCAACCTTTCGTTGAACCGGTAACCAGGACTACGCCAAGTAAAAAGAAGACTACTAATGCAGTTATTAAAAGTTTGGCACGCGTCGATATAACCATAGCCATTTTGTTTGAATGTTTTTTTTTTGTTTTTTTTTAGTTTTATTATAGTTCAAGATTTATTTTTCATTAATTAAGTTATTTATTTAATTAGCACATATTTTAAGTTTTATTTTTCAATCCTTAATTTTTTCTTTTTAAGAATTTTTTTTGGGTTTTAGATTTAATTATATGTTTTTTCTTAATTTGTTATGATATGTTGTTTTATAATATGTATTAAGAGATAAAACACTGAAAAAGAAATATTTTAATATAAATTAGAATCGTTAAAGGTTATAATATATTTGCATATACCCAAAATATTTTCAAGTGTGTTTATAATTAATTATTGTTGTAAATTTAAGCAGAACTTTTCAAATTTCAATATTAATACATTTTTTTTAATAACGAAAAATTTCAAATGTTATAAAATAAAATTTATTTTAATATATAACAGCAGATTTTTTTTTTTTTTTTGAAAAAGTTCCTATGCCCGTCTGTCCATCTGCCCGTTTTCGAAGCTCCCAGAAAAACAAGAGACTTCGGTCTTGAACTATGTTATATAAATTTTCCGAAATAGATTGGTATTGAAAATCAACAAAATCGAAAAGACGGTTTCAGAGCTGGAAAACTTAAACTTTATTTTGCCATATAAAATTAACTACCGAAAACTAATTTTTACTTTTTTTTCTTCAATAAACTTATTTTATACTTGAGTACGAATAAAATTTGAATTTCAAATTAAAAAAAATTTATTCCAGGGTTGGAAAATTGATTTCTTTCGTGTAAAAAAGTAACCTACTACAATATTTTTTTAATTTTCACTATAAATTAAACATATTTTATATTTTTAAAATAAATAGATTGTTATAACAAAGCACAAAAATCTAAAAAGATGATTCCAGGTTTGGAAAATGTCAACTTTTCTATTTAAAAGAAACTAGGTTAAAGTATTTTTTTCTTTTTCTTTATAAATTAAATATATTTTATATATTAGAAGGCAAGAGTTGGATACAAAAAATTTCAAAAATATTAAAATCCAGAGCTGGAAAATTTTAACCAAAAAAATAATAATTGAGAATAAATAGTTTACATAATATCGCGATATATGTGAACGTATAATATTGGCAGTAGGAATTGAATTGAAACACTTACCAGTTTTATGGTATTAAATTTTATTAAACATCAGAAACTATGAGATAAGTTAGATTAGTTGGTATGGAGATGTACAATGCTAGGATTGTTTTAGGAAATACAATCTATGAAACAAATTCTTACTTGTTATTTTCTATTTTTATCAGCCACTTACAACAGATTTAGTTTTGCAATTACCTGGGAAATCAATTCAATCATTCAATAACTTTTTATATATGTGAATATATAAAAAAAAATTGTTACGAATTTGTAATAATTATTACTGGAAAGTGTTTATTAACTCAAAAAGTTTGCAAGGAGAGAGCGTCAAAAGAGAGAAAATAATTGAGAGACGAAAAAATTCCTACAAATTATTACTAGTAAAATTTTTACTTGCAAGAATTATCCAACCACCTGTTGTGTGTTTTCTTGTCAAATTAATTATTTCAAAAATATTTGAAAAAGGAAAACTGAAAAATTTGCATTTCTTTGTTAAAAAAAAAACATGTATACGTATGTAAAAAGAAGTCATGTTTTCTTAATTTATTGTCTTTCTTTCATTAAGCCACATAAATTCAATTTTAATGGCAAATAATTTTGTTTGTTTCTCATACATGATCAGAGATGGAAAGTCGCATTTTTGTATTTGTTCATGGAATAAAATTAAAACATTATGAAAAATTTATAAAAATAGTAAAAATACATGGAACTGTGTAAAGAATTTCATATTAAATGTCAATTTCTAAAAAACATTGCAATTTAAAATATTATCAAACAAAATACACCAGAAAAAAAACTATTGTATCATGATTTCCATCCATGGTTCTAATATGAATAAAATTTTCTTGCAAGTTCTTACAAGTAAAGCGTTCATTTACTTTTTCATATTTAGGAGAGTAATTTTTTAAGTTTCTGCTTTACTCTCTCGTTGCTAGTTTTTGCTGGGAAAGTAATTGAACCAGCGTGACCGTTTGACCGACTGAAGTGGCAATTTGCCACTTTTTCAACTGCGTTCCCCCTTTTTCGACTGCCTTGCCACTTTTTGACCCCCTTTATTTAGGGTGAGTTATATGAAAATACATTAAAAATAAAAAGTTTAGTGCAGTTTTCTCGTTTTTTTTTTTAATTTTGCCCCTTTTTTTGATAAATCCCCTATTTGGTGCCACTTTTTGAAAAATGTCATCGGTCACCCTGAATTGAACAGACCTTATGTACATACATATGACGTATTTAAAAGGTTTTAATTTGTTTTAAGTTGAAACTATATTTTTCTATTTAAGCTAGAGAAATATTTATATTTTATTTTTAACAAAAAACAAGTATTAAAAAAATCTAAATCTATTAAACTTTATATTTTTTAAATAAAATAAAAATTGCTAGTTTAATGTTCTGGACTTTTTATTATTGAATATCTTAACATACATATCAGGAATGGCAAAGTTGGTATACATGTACTTTTTTTTTGCTACTATTCACTCTCGAAAAGAATAAAAGTACACCAATGACTAATTTGGTACATTTTAGGAATCTTCCCAGTTTCACTCCGCATTTCTTTTCAAACGATTGCATATGTCAATTTTCACTTTTGAACAATGAAAATCATATTATTCTCACTTCAAAAGAGTATTGTGAAAGCAAAAAGCAGCGAAAAAATCAAAAAATGTGAACTCGTTCATTTCCAAATAATTTTTCTTCTAAATTTGGATGCTAGAACACATGCTATTAATTTATATATTTTAAATTTCAACTTAGACAGGTGTAACCATAAGCTTTAACATCCCAACTTACAAACAAGTTTGTGAAAACGATTCAGTAGCCAAAACAAAGTCGATTATTTTAATAAAAAAATAAAAAATAAAAAATGTAATTTGAACCATGATACAATAATATAAAGGTACAACCACATTTGACGTACAAAATTAATTATGAATTTTTCCCCGATTATTTGATTACTGTTTTTTTGTAAACAGAGAGGAGAACGTTGCCACACACATGTAATGGCAACTTTTATATTAGGAATGCTTTTTGAAATGTGTAATTTGAGTTTAGAAATTATAGTTAAACACACATTTTTTAATTTTAATTGAACATGAGAATAACGAAATCTGTGTGTAATAAGACCTACAAAAGCAAATATTTCATTAATAATTTAAATTATCTATTGATAACAAAAAAAGCCTCACGACTTGGGATGAAACTTCGTTCTTAAAAACATCGATATAAAGAAACGCCGTAAATAGAAGCGATACATCGATGTTTTATTAGCGGAATTCACGATTGTTTCATACATATAATACACATTCGCATATACAGGGTGGGCCAAAAGAAATCAAGGGGTGTAAAAGTTTAATAACTTTTTTGTTTATTAACTTTTTTTTATTTTTTCTTTCAGATTATATAATATACAAAATGGAAATTTTTTTACACTAAGTATGAAAAATGATGTCTCTTAAATGACCACCGTTTTCAGCTTCGCACTGATGGGCTCTTTTTAGAGCATTTTCCATAACATCTTTCAAAACTTGTGGCTGTAGCGTTCGAATTTCTGCAACAATGTTTGCCTTGAGTTCAAGGATTGTCTCTGGCTTGTTCACATACACTCGCTCCTTCAAAAAACCCCAAAGAAAATAGTCGGGTGCTGTCAAATCTGGCGATCGCGCTGGCCAAATAATTTCCGAATTTCTCGGGCAGTATGGGCAGTGGCTCCGTCCTGCTGAAACCACATACCAGGTCTGTTTTCAAGAGCAGGACGTAAAAAATTTTCTATCATAAACCGATACCGCTCTCCATTTACGGTTACAGCACTTCCATCTTCATTCTCGAAGAAGTAGGGCCCAATGACATTTTCAGATGTGATCCCACACCATACTGTACACCTGATGGGGTGCAATTGGCGTTGATGAATGGCTCTTGGATTTTGAGAACCCCAGAACCTACAGTTCTGCTTATTAACAAAGCCATTCAAATGAAAATGAGCTTCTTCACTCATAATCAAATTTTCATCTCTGGTTTAAATAATAAAATTCTATTGTTCTGGTTCTCTGTTCAGTTGTGAACCTCTCCATTATAAATTCTCCAAGTATTGTCTATATAATCTGAAAGAAAAAATAAAAAAAAATTAATAAACAAAAAAGTTATTAAACTTTTACACCCCTTGGTTTCTTTTGGCCCACCCTGTACTTCGTGTGCAAAATTTATTGCTGTTTTACATCAAACACAACACACATACTGCGACATTTGCATTTGAGGTAAATACCTTTTGTGCTGCCGTCGGTGTGAAAGTACAAAAAGCTCTTTATAAAAGTTTGCACATGGTGCCAATGGCTTGGACGTAGCTGAATAATAGTTAATGCTTTGTTGATATATACAACAAACACTGTTCTTCTTTTTTGTTTGCTAAGGACATGGCCTATGGATTGGACTAGAAACATGTAATTATCACATTTCTCCTTGAAATGGACCACGTGGTCTAATAGTGTCCTTAAGAATGCTACAACCCGTTATCAATTTCATCCTAATAATGTAAGGCAGCTACATCCAAACACACATACTCTAATATATGTATTTCAGATAAACAACTTTGTTATTTTTTAGTTAATTTTAATTATTATTCGAACTCCATTTGTTTCTATATTTGTGACTTGAACGGGCTAAAGTAGCCATGGGCCTGTGGCAAAAATTAAATAAAAATATACTTAATAGTAACAAACCAAAAAAGTTTGTCTTAAGTAGAACAAAAAATAAGCAAATTAAGTAACATGTGTATAATTAGTAAAAAGAACAAAACGATAATGGTAAGACTGTTGTAAATATAGTGATGGTAAAATTGAGCTTACAATACAAAAAAGCTTTCAGCAAATTGAAATACGATGAATCAAAACAATTCACATATTCCATTTGCAATAAAATGCTAAGTATATAAAGCAGAAATCTACATCAACTGACACCACACACAGTGGACCAAACACAAAAGAACGCTGATGATGAAGGTTTAGTGGCCTTCGAAAACGGATGGCTGTTCCGTTCAACTATGTGTTGTTAGTCAGAATATTTACAACAGACTTTGGTGTTATTTGTTCATTAATAATTATCACATGTAATTTGGCTTAAAATGCGATACGAACTTTAGCCCGTTCAAGTCGCAAATAAAAAAAAAACTTTGTTATTGTTTCTTTGCAAAGACCAAAGATGTCGCCGAGATCTGGAGGCAAATCGCGGCACTCGTTATCGAATTACGAAATATTTCCATATAAATTATATTGAAATATTTCGTAATTACGTTCGATAACGATTGCCGCGATTTGCCCCCTGCTTGGATGTTGTGCTCTCATCAGTGTGAAAACATAAAAGGTCTCTTGTAAAACTTTTCACATAGTGTGTATAGCTTGGACGCAGTTGATGTAAGGCAATACACCAGAGATTATAAAGACAAAGTTCCGCCTTGATTCAGTCGAAAATTTCCTTCCTGTTGTATCTTGCTTGCTGCCGTTATTGGTGCTGCTGTAACTTTTTTGCTGTTTATTTTTTAAAAATTTATGAAATAACTGAAATATTTTCTATTATTTTTAAGAACGTCAAAAAATTTATAAAAAAATCGGATTTCATAAATTAATAAGGTAGCATTAATTTTGAGAGTAAAAATAATCGGGACAAACGTCAGAAGGTTAATATGGCGACGAAAAGAAAGAATGGTTTTACCTTTATATTATTGTATCATGATTTGAACTAAAAAAAAATCTTTAGTACAATTAAGGTAAAAAAAAGTACAATTTTTTAAAGTTGTTGGTACAATTTTAAAATTCTCAATACCGTCCCTGATACATATTCATGTTATTACTCTCATAAAAATTTGTTTTTATTTTCTACCCTCTTTTTCTAATAAGTTTCTTTTTTCTCTCTCTCTCTCTCTCTCTCTCTCTCTCTTGCTCTGTGTAATCATTGTTCCCATAAGTAAGCTTTATATTTTATTTCTATTTAAACCCCTAAAGTATACTTTAATTTGTATTTACATTATTCTACTACACAAGCTTTTTCTATTAGTATGATGATTTTTTTATTATTTTAAATTATTAATTTTTTTTGCTACCATTTAATAAGTGTATTAATTTATTTACTACTTGACTGAAAGTTGAATAAAGTGTTGGAATAAGCGTAAAAAATGGGTATAGATTTAATGATATCAAAGAAAGTTTACTATAAAAAGTAATTATTAAAAAGGTGTTAGGTTGAAAAAAGTAAATAAATAAATAAAGTGCAGAGCAATTTAAACGTTTACTGAGGCAATAATGAAGGACTTGAAGCTCGTTACCAAAGCCTTTTCAATATTATTTACTAGGACTATATTATGATATGACTACAAAAATGATGACCTATTTTATATTGAAATATCTTTTTAACTAAAATTATATACATTCCCAAGACTAATTCATGCCATCTCTGCTAAAGCATCTGAATTTCAATGTTTTGCATTAAATTTAGCAGCTGTCGATTAACTATTGCGATTATTTTTAAAATAACGTTTCTCTTCCTTGTTTGTTTTAATTCTTTTTTTCTTATAAATATTATCTAGCACCGTTTAAACTTAAAAACATTTTATTGCATGTTAATTTCTCTCTTGAAATGTAATCCAATTCAATGGAAAGTAAAAATAAAAAACTTTCATTTGTTTGCATACATATTAAAAAAGATAGAAAATTATTACGTGCTTGTAATCTGCATACAAGCATGCATATTTACTTTTTCCATATGGTTTTTTAACACATCTGATTTGGCCTCGTTTTTGTTTTTCCAGTACTTTATGAACTTGCATATGCATATTTCATGCATGAACCTTTCGATTTTGTTTGTCTCTATGAACAAAGGCGAGAGGTAAAGGCAAACCAAACATTTGCCTTAGTCGAACAGGGAGAACTTAAATAGAAAAAAAAACAAACAAAAAATAAATGCTTAGCTTTAACTTTATGTTTTAAGTTGCCATTTAGCAAACAAATTCCCTGAGCTATAATATATTTTACAAGTACCAGGGTTAAGGAATGAAACAAACAAAATTTTAAAATTATTTAAAGCAGTAGATGTTATAAAGAGCAGCTTGTTCTTAAGCTAAATTTATAATTACAAAAAAAAAAAAAAAAAATGGCTGAAAATTTAAGGTGCCAACGAACTTTTTTTTTATTCCAGCGACCCCAATTCAAAAATAACCAGACAAAAACACATCTTTAATGCTGTTAAGCAATAATACCCTAAGGACATTTAAAGCCTGTTATCCTTATGACATGGCATTTATCTTAAAACAAATTAACCAAGATAAGAAAATCAAAATTTCATAAAACAGACTGTTAAAATAAAAAGACAATAATGGGAATTGTTTCATGAAAATATTCTTTCAGCAGCAGCTCATTAACCTTTTGAGCTTAATGTTAAACAAAAATTAGTTAAAAAAAAATAACAAAGAAAGAGTTTAATTTTAAAACAAATATCTGTAGTAAATTTTTAAACAAATCTTTTGTAGTTTCTTCACTTACATATGCTGCAGTTAAAGTATTTATAAGAAACAATTGTTTACAAAGTTTTTAATTTGTGGCTGAAAATATTTGGTATAAACAATTAAATTTGTGAAAAAAAAATTAATACACACTAATAAGATGAAAAATTCTTCTTAAGTATTTTAACACAATATGATTTAACATATAATTTCAACAGCTAAAAGTGAAACGGCAGCTGTTCTATTTTAATCTGATGTCCAATAGACCTTTGTAATTTAAAACTCTTAAGTGCCCTGGAGACGATCAAATAAACCCATCAATCAGTATATATGTCGTACGCTTGTCGTTGAAAAGGTGCCACATCAATCATCATTTTTTTTTTTTAATTTCAAAGCTCAACAGGAACTTTAGTTCATCCGCAGTCTTCTCCATTATTAACAAGAATCATAAGGAAATTATTTTGTTTTGTTGTCAATCAAAGTTGGAGACAATCACAACATATTATCCGTCAAATAAAAATATAAAAACTTTTTGATTTTCCTCAACCCTTGCCAAGAGCACATACTTAAAACCGAAAAACACGATTGCACGAATACAAATATGCGATTGATGAGTCCATTTAATAGTCTCCAGGCCGCTCTAGATTGCGCTAATAAATATAATCAGACAGGTGTTAAAAACTTTTTATTTTATTTATTTATTTACTAATATTAATATAACAGTTAAATATCTGAGTAATATATGATTAATAAAATCTTGTTAGTAATCTTAAAACAACACCCAATACAACAACAAGCAAATTTCTAAAACTTTTTTATTTCAACATCCAATAAAAGAGAAAAAAATATTTTTCGAATTAGAACCTGGAATTCCAAATAAAAAATTAATAAAAATTTAATTATTTCACTTAAAGATTTTAATTAATTTATTAAATTAAATGTTTAATTAAACTTTAAATACAAATACCGGCTAAAAACTTTTATATTAATCTTAATATAACAAAATACTTAAAAAATTTTGCTCAAATTTATGGTTAAGCATTGTCTATATGCATTTCGATTCCGCTTATGGAATTCGTCAGTAGGCTTGAACCCAAAAACATTCTCAAATTAGTTATATTTACGGTAAGACTATAATATATTATTGAGAATCATACGAAGTTTGAAGTATACTAACGAGTTCCACAATCGGAAACAAAATGCATATAGACAATGCTTAACCATAAAAACAAGCAAAATAAGCAAAATAGCAAGTTAAATACAGAATTTATGTCTTATTCTAAAAATTATAGCCCAAAATAATAATAATAATTTTATTAATTAATTATTTTATTAATTAATAATATTTTTCAAATAAGACAAGAAAAATTAAATGGCACAGAAAAGAGTAAAACGAAAAGCTTAGTAACATCAACTAAAATTTTGTTCAGTTATCAATTAATACATTATCTTATTTGTCACCCGTAAACAATTGGATGATATCAATTAAGTTTTCCACTCAAATTAATTGAACCAATAAAATTCTTAATTGAAGCAATTAAATTATTATTAAGTTATGTTTTCCGACCAATTTGTTGTTTTTAGGGTTCCGTACACCAAAGGTGAAAAGGAACCGTATTGTTTTCGCTACGCTGTCCGTCTGTCCGTCTGTCCTTCTGTCCGTCTGTCCGTCACACGGTATTTTCCAAGGAACCGTAAGAGCTACGGGCCTGAAATTTGGACAGAGTATGTAGAACCTTGCCCGCTGGAACAACAAATACATGAGAATTAAAAATTAAAGGGTGTTCCAAAACGAGCAACGAAAAATGTTAAAGTCCCATGTAATATACATACAATTGTATGAACATATGTATATTGAAACTTGAAATTTGTAAAATTAGTGTATTTTTATACAGACTACAACAATGAACACTAAACTTTAAAAAAATTTAAATTAAAAGGTGGTCCATCAGTTAATGCGATTTTGACTATGTAATTTTGACAATTTGCTATATCTTGGAAACCGTAAGAGGCAAACACTTGAAATTTTCAAAAACGGTAAAACTAAAAAAACCGAAAATTATAAAATCGCCAAACAAAAAAAAAAAATCGCCATATATTAAAAAAAATCGCCAAAACGAAAAAAATCGCCAAAATTAAAAAAATTTCTAACACTAAAATAAATCGCCAAATTCGAAAAAACCGCCAAAATTAAAAAAAACGCAAAAATGAAAAAAATCGCCAAAAATTAAAAAAAAATCGCCTAAATGAAAAAACGCCAAAAACCGAAAACAAATCGCCAAAACAAGAAAATAAAATGTCGAAACTAAAAAAAAGAGCCAAAACTTAAAAAATCGCCAGAACCGAAAAAACGCAAAAAACGCAAAAAACGCCAAAAAAAAACGAAAAGACCCCAAAAACGAAGAAAAATGCCAAAACTATATATTATATAGGATGAAGTTTGTATTAAATTACATGTCTAGTGTTCGTACGGAACCCTTCGTGCGCGAGTCAGAGTCGCACTTTACTGATTTTTTTTTATGTTATTTTTTCGGGCTATTTGTGGTTATCTATTTTTCTCCATATAGGAAATAAAAATTACATTATTTTTGTTTCTCCCAACTTTTCGTCCGCTTTTCGCAAACTTATTCAGGGGTGGTATTTTATTAATAGATATCTAGCACAAAAGTATATGTATTTAATTTAAAATAATTTAAGGATCATAATGTATTTTCACAGATTCAAACTTACTATTTATATCACTGTCACTTATTCATTTTTTAATTTATTATCATAAAAACTGGACAACACGACACAGATATGAATAATAAATAAATAAATAAATAAATAAAATGGTATATCACAACACAACAACACAAAATGAACAGTCAACTTAATACTATTATCACAGATCTTCAACTGATTTATGTTATTGCTACTGAATATTGGAGCTTTGTGTTGTCCTTATCCTCTTTATAGTTCATAGTCTTGTGTATTTTCTCTTGAATACGTAGACTCTCTAGTGAAACGTTAATTTTCCATTTTTCCCCCTATTTAATATTACCACATCCTCGAAATTTATTTTATGGTTGTTGCCTTTTGCATGTTGTGCTTGAACCAATTAAAGTTTTAATTGAAAATATTATTTGGCAAACATTTTTTTTTTGTGTAGATTTTAGCTGGGGAAAGTCAATTTAAATATATATTAATTAAAAATTTAATAAGGTTAATTAATTCAATTAAATTTTTTAATTAAATTTTAAATCAATTCAATTTGTGAAATAAAAAGTTAAATTAACTCAATGAAATTTTTATTTAGTTACTTGCATTTTTTTTCAATTAAAAGTGCTAAATGGGAAAAAATCAGTGAAAGGTATATTAACATTCAAGACGTATTAATACGAAATTGTGTTACCATTGAGGCCAAGGATATTTTTTTAAAATCAACCTTAGAAACTGCTAATAAATCTGCAATACTGGTTCGTTGTATTCTAGACTGAATTATGCTGAACGTTGCTGTATAAAATTGCAAATTACAGGATATGGATAAGAATTTGTGTTACCATTGAGGCCATAGGAAATACTAGAGGAATCGGCCTTAGAAATTCTTAATAAACCTTTAATACGGCGAGCCATTTCACACTGAATAATACTACGATAGTTTGATGCCCTTCACTGCATAAAACTGCGCATTCCATGAGAGAGTACTACTTGTACTGTTGCTTGCATTAAAGCAGATGTCTCACGAACCATTTCTCCTAAAAAAAACTCTTTACAATGATGCACTGGCTAATCACAGAGGTCCAGCAAACATTCGTTGATTTTGTTTACAAAATACTCGTTTTGTACATATTAAATCCTCCTAAAAGGAAGACCATAAGCTTGGGAATAAGCATTATTTTATGTGTAAGATGTAAATATTTATGGCTTTTAACAAATTAAAGATAATATTATGCTAAATATATCGACTTTTATTTATTGCATTTGAATTTAATTATCAAAACTATACCTTTAATGCATACGAAAAATTTATATACACTCCGTTAACATAGAATAGCGTCACTTGAAATTTTAGAGAACAGTATACATTTTCGCGATTCCTTAAAAAAATAGCAAGTATTTTTTTAAGTCATTCTTAAGAGGATACTCTGTTGCTTTATTGACAAAAATTCAAAATGGGTCAATAAACATTAAGTGGACTTTCATAATAGTTTTCGTGAACAGCATGAGAAATTTTAATATTTCAGTGTTAACATAGATTAGCCTCAGTGATGAATTTCCAATTAACCCTTAAGTAGCCACCTAATTTGTGTGGCACAAACTGCCACCTGGGCCTGGCTGGGACCACTTGTATTTTAACTGAAAATAAGCGGTATATTTAAAAGTTCATTGCAAGAAAAGCCATATATTAATAAAAAAAAAGGTTTTATTTAAATAAAAAAATAATGTAATAACATTACATTACAATAAAAAAGAAGAAAAATTCATCAAGATAATTTATAAGATGAAAAAGGAAATAATATATTTTGGTTTCAATTTATACAATTAAAACAAACATAGAAGCATTTTGAGTGCTGAAGATATACAGGACCTCCTTGTTTTTCGGCTCGTGCTTCACATTTATACAGGTAGAGAACCTGTATAAATGTTTCCTTCCAATGGAAAATGCGTTTTAACATCATATGCCCACCAGACTTTTATCCCGTATCTTGCTGGCTTGGAAGGTATGTATTGAGTGAACTTCGTTCTTCCTCTAAACGGAAAAAGTTGTTCATCAACTGTGCTGTTTTCATATGGCTTAAAATTATTTTTTAACAGATTCAAAATATCCCATATTGGAAGTTCTTTATCCGTTTGAGATCTAAAAGATCTAGTTCGATTATTGTCAAATCGAATAAGTCTTTAAAGCAGCTGAAATATTTTCAACTATGTGCACGATATAGGGTAAATTTTTTGTTTGCCACAGCAAAGCGGCATCTTGTGTTATTATGTGTTGCCCGACCGCAAATCAAAATGCCTACAAAAGCCTCTAATTCCGACATATTCAATTCGAAATATTTCTTTCCATTTCTATTTGTCTCAATATTTATTTTATATTATTTGTCAAAAAGCGCTTGAATATATCCAATGGACCAACATCTGTGCAAGTTTGTCCTCCGAAACCTCTAAATATATTATGCGGGACAAACTTTCTTAGATCTGGTGGTTAATTTGATCACTCTGTTCCATCCTTACTATAAAAAAAACTTTCAAGCTGATTCTGTTTGGTTCTGTTCTCCGTTTTCGCTTTCATCTTAGCTATGGCTTGATATTATATTGCTTACTAGTTTGTTTTTGCTTTTGGGCTTTCAGAGAATTTGGTTTTACTTTTATAATTTAAAATAAATATTAAAGATTTTTGCTCGTTTTTGCATTGACATTGATATAAAATTGGTTGGGTCTACCTAGGCCCAGGTGGATACAATATGCACAAAATTTTCACTTGGCCAATTGGCAAGCTCATGGTGTTAAAATTTACATTTTTTTTCTCATTTTCTTGTAAAAAAAAACAATTTGATTGAGGAATACAGAAAATTTCATTCTAATATATTTAATAGTTATATAAAAAAAAACTGGAAACAAGTCAAAAAGGGCCTGGCCAGGCCCAGGTATACACTCAAGGGATAATATTTGATGTTCATGCAAAAATACCGTTAAGTGCAATAGAAAAACATTTAATTTGCACAAAGGAGAAAAAGTATTAGGAAAAAGCCGTCGCTTAGTTCCACGGAAATCGCAAAACTTGAGACGTATCACGATCTAGGGCTTTCTATCCGCGCTATTGGCGGAAAACTTCGTCGCATCCCAAAAGTTATAAGCAATTACATGAAGAATCCATCAGAGTATTCCAAATGGTACAAAGAAAAGACTTACAAGAAGTTTTCACCTCGATATAGTCGCAAAATTCTTTAAATGGTTTCGAATTCATCTATGAGCTTAAGTAGAATTAGAGCTGCAGTCGGAGTTAGCGTCAGTAAATGTTAATAATAATAATAATGTTATACAAACCACGGAGTACTTGAAGCATCTAAATCATCAAAAAAAAAGGCCACCAATGTAAGACGTACATAAGCAACACAGACTAAAGTTTGGGAAAGATCACATGACGTAGATGGTGCATCAAGGTCATCAAACGAACGATGCTATTTTTTTAAGGAATCGCGAAAATTTATACTGTTCTCTAAAATTTCAAGTGAGGCTATCCTTTGTTAACGGAGTGTATAAATTTAGATTTAATTGCTTAAAATCTCATCACCTTAAAATATACTTACAAGGAATATTTTCCACAATTGATACTTTTAAATTAAGTATTTAACTTAAAATTTAAATCCTTAAAGCTTAAGGAAATTTTAATCTATATATATAAAACATCTTATTTTATTACATTCTTTTAGTTTTATCATCACTAAACCTCTTTTCCATTTCCATAAATATATAGCAGAATTTATTTAATTAACATAATGTTTCCTTTTTTAAACTCATACGCATACAAAAACATCCATTGAATTTCAATTAAATTTTAATCACATCATAATTTCATTTCACTTAATGACTTACAAAAGCTCTTCGTTTTTTATTTGTTTATAGCACTTGTTTTTTCTTAATAACCCCTAAAGACGATAAAGTTTGACAACACGACATTCAAAATCAAACTCTCTGCATTATCATAAACAATTTTAACATAAGAATAAAAAAAAAATTTTTTTTTCAGCACACAAATCTTTGGTTTGGGCTATTTTAAGCTAATTTATAAAAATATGAGATACGTAGTAGATAGAGCAACAACAAACACTTGCTGGCTTTATGAAACAGGGTTTATTGCTTACAACAACACATAAGAATAAAAAACTTAAAAAAAGTGCAAAATAAGAATTAAGAAAAGCAATAAAGATTACAATAAATTTCTACTCAGAATGTCATTTACGAGGGTGCATCAAGCAGCTACCAAATAGCATGAACAGTTTTTATTAAAGTTTGAAGAAAAATTCTTAGAAAAAATTTAAAGGATAATTTGCTCTTTAAAGAAAATTCGTAGGAAAATAAAAAAAAAATAAATTCAAGAATTCCTAGGAAAAATTTTAAAATTTCCCCAATGGGACATTTAAGTGATGCTCGTTTTATTGTTTTATGCCAGGAATTTAAAAAGCGATTTTTTTCTAAATAAAATTTTTTTATAGCAGAAAAATTATTATCGATCTTGAAATTTATTTACGTTGTGATCTTATTTATGTATATACATACATATATATATATATATATATATATATATATATATAGGTTGCCGTCATTCCTGCAAGGAGCATAGGGCCTTATTTAAAGAGGGTTAAATGGTTTGAAGATTTTTGTAATGTTTTCCCCGTATTTTAGGCAAACAATGTGTTCACACTATGTATTTCTTCTACTCTGAAAGTTATTTATGAGGGTTAGAAGTATGAAAAGGCATGAAGAGAAATTCTTAAAAAAATATATTAGATGAAAAATTTGCCCTTTAAAGGAAATTCGTGTATTTTATAACAAGGTAAAACAATAAAAAAAAATCTAAAATGAAGAATTTAAAATTTCCACTATGAGACATTTTATTATTAATTAGTGTTTTATTAACTATGTAACCTCAAACAGAATCTTTAATTTTTTTAAATCTCATACCAATTTACCATTACATTTTTTACTTCCACAGATTTTAGTGATTCTCATTTGATTTTTTATGCGAGGACCGCGGTCAGCGATTTTTTTTTTTTTTTTGATAAATAAATATCTGTATGTAAATTGAAGTAAATAAACCCTCTTTAAAGGGTTTGAAGATTATTCCCAGCAAAAAAATTTTAAGATTTTGTAATGGGTAGTACTCTTTTAATGGCTTACAAAGTAATGAGTGGTAATTATTTATTTAATTATTTTATATGTATACTAATGACTGTCTTGTAATGAATAAATTAGCAACTTATTTATATCATTACATGAAGGTAGTTATTGTAGTACTTTCTAGTTAATCCTGAAATCTATCTAATAAATATTTATTGATCGCGAAAGTGAGCTTCGAAAACATTAAAATAACTTTGGTTTACTACAATATTTATTACAAAATCTAAGTATTTTCGCATATTCTTCAATATACGTATTCATATATTTGCTTTGTAAAATTATGATTTTTAACAATCCCACAAAAGGTTCAAATTTTATAATTATGTTACAAAATTCTATTTGTTTATAATTTTTTGGCTATTTTATTAAATTTTGCCTTTTTGTGAGCATAAAATAACCCATTATAGTTTGAATACTTTTAGTCAATCAGTAATCTATTAACTTTTGGATATTTGTAGGCAAAAAGTATGGGGTACCGCATACTTTTTGAACTTCTCATATAAAAATAATGGCTTATTCAGTCAAATGGTAAGTACTCACGACTGGAGAGTACACACACTTTTTTGCATTCTAGTAGGCAAACTTTTATGCTGGGTTGTAATACTTTCCCTGCATTTTAGGTAAACAATCAATTTCTTAAGCTTCTTTATGCAAACTTCTTCTTCTATTTTTTTTTCCTTTTCATTTAAAAAATGTTTCATTAGGAATATGATCGACAGCACACTAGAGAAATATACAAGCATCGTTTTAAGTATTGTTTGAGTATTGCCGTCAAAAAAAAAAAAAAAAAAAAAAAAAAAAAAAAAACCATGCCAGACCATATTTTTAAGTTTAAGCAATAGACAACTATATATTCATGCACCTTCCTTAAATTACGCAGCACAAACGACTGCAAATAAACTTTATGCACTCTATTAGTTACACTCACATACAAAAGTACAAAAATACTCTTAGCATGTATTCGGCTACACATGAGTATGTACAGGAGTACTTTATTTGCACACGCTTCAAGCAGCAGTACTGCCAGAGAAGTGAATTATTAAAACACAACAATAGCAACTGAGTTCAATTCATTGTATGGCAGGGATGGAAAATGCGATTTGATAGTTATTGACTGAGCTATAAAAATTTTACTCAGATATTTACCAAAAATATGCCTATGGCTTTATATATTACAAAATATTAATTCATTAAGGATTCTTGTTTGCAAAATTAACAAAAAAAATATTTCAGGAAGAAAATCAGTTGCTTAAAAGTTTTAGTTATTTTAAACCTTTTTATTAATAGAAGTAACACTAATGTAATGAATTCCCACTATTACTAGTGTTGGCTTCTTTGAAAAAGGGATAGTGAATTCAAATGGTGGGAGAAAGAATCAAATAAAACTTTATTATTTCACAATTCTTCTTGTTTGCACGTTCTTTTTAATAAGGCAGAGTTGCAGCGCCTCTGGTGTCAATGAGGCGTATTAAATTTTCGAAGCTGTAGTTAGTAGTTATATTCTTGGTTATTTTACTTCGCCGATGATTCTGCTACACAAAAATAATGCAGGAGAGCGCTTCGCTGTTCCACTGAAGCCGGGTGTACTTCAGTGACCATTGGTTTTTATGACTTGAAGTTTTCTTAAGCAACTGATACAAAAGTACTCTAACGCACATCAGCAAAATTGGTAGTGTTGTTATTTAATGACTTTTTCGGTGATAGGGCTCCAATCTAGGATTTTGGGTCTTGTAGTTAGCATGCTAGCCAACGCCACCCTCTAAATAAATTTTACCTTCTAATTATCTGATTAAAATTATCACACGGCTAAGGCATATTTTTTATTTCATTTGTAAACACAAATGCAAAAATGGGACTGAATAAATACTGTAAATATAATGCGTATATTTATTTTATCCGAATAAATATCCATACTCTGAGTACTAGTATACTTGAAGTATAAGTACGGAAGACACTGAATAAGTACTCACTATACGTATGTATTCTCTATTTAAAGTTATAGAGTATTTGAATTTTTCCCCTAAATGACATAAAGAAATCGTCTAGTCATAGCTGTTTGAAAGCAGATATGTAAGTGTACGAGTTAAAATTAAGAGTAAATACTTAAGTGTGTTTTTTTTTGCGAACTTACCGTCATTCGCTGGTGCTGAATTTGAATGACCTTGGCTACAAACTGCTATACCAGCCAGAGCTTGCCCCATATTTGCCCCTTTAAGACTAGTTACCATATTTAAATTAAAACAATTACTGCTAAGAGATTTGTATCAAACTAAGACTTTAGTTTTGACAGAAGCCCTACCTTAAGGGTCTTATAAAATTGTATTATTTGGGGGAAATAAAATAAACTTTAAAAAGGCTAGAATTAGTATATCGAAGTTACAAGAGAAATAAAATGAATGGTTGGGGAACATACTTTATTTTATGCAGCAAGTAACGAAGTTATCTAACTACCCTCGTAGCATAGTAAAAGCAAGCGACTTGTCTGAAAAAAATATATAAGAAAAGCACTAACATTTTTCAGTGATTCCTTAACGAACTTTCTAGACAAGTCTTTACACATAAGATCCATAAAAAAAGAATATTGAATATGCCTATGCCAAACGAAAAATTAATTACGTTGCTGCTGTAATAAACATATAATAATTGAGAAAAATGTCCTTGCTAACTGGTCATCCTTTACATCACCATTATTCAACTTTGCAAAATATACACACATATATCAAGTATTTTTTTATGAAACATATTTTTAAAATTTAACCCTTTTTATGGCTTGTAATTTCTCTCTGTGAATATAAACATGTTCATGCACTTTTTTTTCTTTATTTTTTTTTTTCTTTTCTGGGTCTGTTCTGTTTTGTTTTCTCTTTAAAATTAAAAAAATGTTTCTTTAATTTCCTTTACGTTAAGCATGTGAAAAAAAGAAAGAGGAACTCGGAAGTAAGCAATTAATTTGTAATGTATTAAAAAGAAACAAGGCAAAAGAAACAAAAACAGCTACAGCTGCAGCTACAAGGCAAAAACCAGGACACAACACAGTGTATTAGAGAAAGAGTTTTGCCAGAGCGAAAAAAATAAATTAGCATAATGTCTTGTAACACCAAGATGACAGTTTGTGGCTTTATAAGCCATAACGAGAGAAGAATCTTTTTTTTATTGTTTTTCTTCCTTGCTCTATATTTTCTTCCGTCACTTTTTGCCATAACATCATGCAGTATAAACTGTTGACATTGGCTTAAGAGACTACGAAACAATTGTTGGGGAACATTTAATAGCAAATTAGATGTTATTTAAATTAAAGGATAATTTGTTTTATGTGCTGTATTTTTTTATTCTATAAAACTAATTTTGTTTAAATTTGCAAAATAAAAGGGATCCGAAAAAAAATTTACATATGAGCAAAAAAATTTTAAAAAAAATTTACTAAAGGGTCTCTTAACATTTTTCACCACAACAGGGACTGTTGAAGTATTAATTCCAATAAATGTGCGCACTTATGCCGGAACATTGTTGCAGGGAGGAAAATGTAATAAAATAAAAATACAACAGTATGACAAACATAAAAATTAAAATTACAAATCCCTTAAGGCTGGGGCATAGGCGTTGTGGCTTTTCAAAAGCACAAAAGAAAATGAAATTAAGCTTAAAAATATTAAGGGATGTCAAAATAATTTTTTTTTTCTTTTTGTTTTGTGTATTATTTTTTAAGTCTTTATTATCCCTTAAAACTGTGCATGTCAATGTTATTGAAATATTGCAAAGTCATGGAATAAGTTCAAAAGAAAAAAATATTTATAATTATAAAGTTATTTGGTCTATGTATTTTCATCCCAAACATAATACAGTTCACTTTAATTATTGGCTACAAAAAATTAAATGATTTACTTATACAAAATAAATCATGTTCTGCCAATACTAGATCAGCAGGTCTTTGGAAAAAAATATCTTGTAAAGTAAATAAGTTCCCTTATAGTGTTTTCACACTGACATGGTTTTAATAAAAGTTAGTTAGTTAATAACGTTAAAACCAACTGTTAAAACCTGCTTTTGCCACACAAATTGTTTTTGTTAAAACCAAATTAAAACCATTCTTGAATTGGTTTTAAGTTGGTTTTATGAAATGCAACCTTGTTTTCGTTATGATTAATTCAGTGCTGCCAAGTTGAAATGACCGACAGCAGATGATAATGTTTATGCCAGTGAATAACAATAGATGGCGCTTAAAAAATTTTCAACTTAAAAATGGATGCAGCAGCAACAATAATCAAAAAATTATGGGAAAAAAGAGTTTTTTGGAAGGAAAACAACGGAAATATTTTAAATTATCTGTGGAAAGTGAAAATAGATAATATGACTGATATTCATCTTCCTATAAAAAAAAGTTTATCTTATAGTATATTTTTGCATTTTTATATTATTAACAATATTTCCATGCACTTTTTAATTGTGTATAAGAAGTTCCATAATTTAAAAAAATGTTATTTACAAAATATAAAATAATTTTTTTTTGTTTTTGTTTTGTTGTTGTTTTTGTTTTTCACACAAACAAAAACAGTTGAACAGTATGTCCAACAAGTGTTATTAAAAAGCAGAAAAAATAAAACAACAACAACTACACGTATTTCGGCAGTAGATTTATTTTATTTTGAGCCTGTGAGTTAAAACCTGAATTTAACAAACTTGCAGTTTATGATTTTAACGTTAAAACCAGGTTTTAACTTTCAGTGTAAAAACACTATTAGCTTTGAAGTTAATTCTCCAATTATTATGTATATTATTCTCAAATAAATAAATAAATTTTTAAATTTGGGCAATTCCAAACAAAACAGCTCTACGCAAGAAAAGTATGAGTGCATTTTGTGGTTACACCCATCATAATATAAATTTCATACAAAAACAAACTTTAACACAACACCAAATTTTCGTTACTCCATGAAATTGTTCATGTCAGCGGCCAAAATGTACCAGAAGCCTTTAAAAAACTAATTTTTTAACAAAAAATTCTTTACTTCAAGTAGAGTAAAATAAACTGCATACTTTGCACTCACTATTCACCAAATGAAAAAACTTTTAAACTTAACAAAAGTGTATTATGTATTTCATTACAAGCATTTAGGATTCTTAAAGGAAAACAACAACAAAATTTAAAATGCCAACAAAATAAAATAGATTTAAATAGAACATAAATCTGAAAAAAATAACAACTTTAAGAAAACATAGACATAAACAAGAGCAACTAAGCACTCAGAACAGTAAAGGAGATGTTTTTTTTTTAAATACTAAGCTCACAAAAGAGCACTTGGAAAAGTTGCGGCCTACGCACTAAAGATAATTTAATTTATGTCTCCATAATCTAGTAATAAGTGATATTATGGTTATATGGTTAAACTAGTTTTCTTTATAAAAATTGGATGGATATATAAAAATATCCTTGAGTGCGGATCTTCCTAAAATATTATATATGTTTAAATACTGAAAGAAAGAAACTAGCTTTAGTTAGTTAGACTACAAAAAGTTTACATTTTCCAACCCTGGAACTGTATCCTTTAGTTTGTAAGATAGTTCTTTTTAACATTAGTTATGTTAATTTAATATACGAGTATAACAAAAAATACTTTTAGTTAGTTACTTTTATAAACCAAACAAAGTTTACATTTTCCAACCGTGCATGTAAATTTTTGTTTTTTGCTGATTTGCAATACCAATTATTTATTTTTTGATTTAGAATATATGTTTATTTGGAAAGTTAAATTATTTGATTTCATATTTAAAAAAAAAGGTTAAATTTTCCAGCTCTGGAAACATGTTTTCAATTTTTGCAGATTTTCAATACCTATATAGCTATTTTTAATAAAGTAATAAACATAGTTAGTTACTACAGTAGTTTTGATTTACCTGCCTTTTGTTTAAGTGCACTTTGGACATAAAATTTTGGTAATTTTAAAATATTTTCATACAAAAAATCAATGTTAGCTAGCTGCACATTGACTTAACTGCACAAAATGTATTTTTTCTGTAATTATTGCTCAAAATCATTTTTAAGTGCACTTTGTATACCTGCGCATTTAACATATTTTTTGGCAGTTTTAAATTATTCTCATATAAAAAATTTAAGTTAGCTGCTGCACACATTAAAAAAATGTTGCTACATAAGTATGCCACCATGTATGCGTATAGAAATGAAGTCAAAAATTGTATACCTGCACATTTAGGCAGGTAAGTGCATTTAAGATAACAGCATTTTTGACCTATCTGCACAAAAAGTCTTGCAAAGTTGATTGTGCAGATTGATTGTAAGTCAAAATTAATGTATTATATACCAAAAAAAGTTAAAATTTTCCAACCATGATGTGTCACTTCATTCATTTCATCACCAATTATTTTCTTTGTAAGTATAAAATATGTCTAATTTATAACAAAAAAAAGCTAGTTTTATATACCAAAAAATTTCAACTTTCCAGCCCTGGAAACATGTTTTAGATTTTTGCTGATTGTCAATGCTATTCTACTTATTTTTCGTAAAGTAAAAAAATTAGTTAGTCAAATCTTAACTTTCCAACCCTGGATGTGTCTTTTTAATTTTTTTTTTTTTTTTTTTTTTTGATACCGAAACTTTGTTTTCCAATATATGAAAAAAGCTAAATTAATAAAGAAAATATACTGTTTTTAGTTAGTTAGTTTTATATAACATACATAAAAAAAAGTTTAAATTTTACAACCCTGGCACAGTCTTTTTGGTTTGCTTGGTATGTAAGTATTTTTTTTAAATAAAGTATGTTTAATTAATAAAGTAAAAAATTAGTTTTAGTCGGTTAATTTTATATAACCGAGCCTGGATGTGTCATATTGAATCATGCTGAGTAGCAATACCAATTATTTTCTTTCTAACAGATAAAATATATTTAATTCATAAAGAAAAAATACTATTTTTAGCTAGTTACGGTCTGGCCCACGATGTCGACAAGAAATTATCTGTCGCTTACTTACATTGAAAACAAAAACAAAATAAGGAAATTTGTTTCTGTTTTCAATAGAAGTAAGCGATAGATAGTTTCTTGTCGACATCGCGGGCCAGGCCGTTCGTTTAAACAACAAACAAAAAATTTAATTTTCCAACCCTGGATGCATTTTTTTGATTTTTGCTGATTTTCAATACCAATCATTTTCTTTCTCTAATATAAAATATGTTTTGTTAATAAAGACAGAATACTGTTTTTAGCAAGTTAGTTTTATTTAGAAAAAATCAATTTTCCAGCCCTGGAAACATATTTTTTTATTTTCTTTATATTTTCAACACCAATCTACTCATTTTTAATGAAGTAAAAAAATTAGTTAGCAACTTTTATTTACAAAAAAAATTAAGTTTGCCAGCCCTGGTTTTTTCTTTGTTTATGCTGATTTTGAATACCAATCATTTTCTTGCTAAAATATAAAACGTGTTTAATGAATTAAAAAAAAATAGCTAGTTTTAATTTTCCAGCCCTGGAAAGGTCTTTTTTATTTTCCATTCCAATCTACCCACTCAATCAAAAAAATTGGTTAGTTAATTTTAATTACCAAAAAATATATTTAATTTTCCAGCCCTGGTTGCATGTTTTTCTTTGTTTTTGATGACTTTCGTTATCAATTATTTTATTTCTAAAATATAAAATATGTTAAATTAATAAAAATTAAGTTTTAGTTAGTTTTATACACCAAAATAAATACATTTTGCAGCTCTGAAAACATCATTTTGATTTTCCATAATTTTCAGTACTAATTTACGTATTTTTAATAAAGTAAATAAAAATGAGTTAGTTTTATATAACAAAGAAAAAGTTAAAATTTTCCACCGCTGGTTGGATACGTCTTTTTGGTTTTTGCTGACTGCCAATATCAATTTTTTTTTCTTTTTAAAATATAAAATATATTAAATAAATATATAAAATCAAGAAAGATACAATTTTCCAACCCTGGATGCAGCTTTTTGATTTTTGTTGATTTTCAATACAAATAATTTTCTATATAAAATACAAAATATATTTAGTAAAAATATACTATTTTTTAAGTTTAAAAATTTTTTTTACACGCACTAATAATCCCAAATTAATATTTTACTTATTAAGTAAAATATTTTTTTATTAAAAATACATTGCAATTTATAATTGAGGGGTTAAGCTGAATTCTATGCGCATTTCACTGTTGCTAATGCAGATCATCAAGAAACCTTTACCCAAAGTTTCTTAGAACAACTAAAGTTATTATGTTATAAACTTTCATTTAAACAAATGAGAAGCTTAAAACAAATAACAAAGTTGAAACAAGAACTCAATAATCAACATGTTTTTTTTTTCTTTACTTTGGGATTATTAGTGCGTTTAAAAAATTTTAAACTTAAATTTTAACAATTCCCATAAAAAAATCACTCAATACTATTTTTAGTTAGTTAGTTTTATATAAAAAAAAAAAATTTTTACAGCCCTGGAAATGACTTTTTAATTTTCTCTAATTTTTTATACTCATCTACTTATTTTTAATAAAGCAAAAAAAGTTGGCAACTTTTAGATACCAAAGAAAAAGTTAAAATTTTCCATCCCTGGCTGGATGCGTTTTTTTTTTTTTGTTTTTGCTTTCAATGCCAATTATTTTCTATCTAAAATATAAAATATGTTTGATTAATAAAGAAAAAACACTATTTTTACTTTGTTAGTTTTATATACAAAAAAATAATTTAAATTTTTCAGACCTGGAAACATATTTATATATATATATATATATAAAAAGCCTATAATATCTTTTATAGTTTTGGTTAAGGGTTTTAAAAGAATAGGTTACAAGCGTTTAGCAGCTCAAAACAAAGATAATGGCTTTTATACTTTCTAAAGTAAGAAAACTTTTTTAAAGTAATTTTATTTGTTATATATACTTCTAGTGTAAAAAGCAGTAGAACGAAAGTAACGTCGTTGTGAGCCATCAATATACTGCAGTAACCTTGCACGTTTATTGTTATTATGTTCGGCATGAAATAAAATGTTAAAATGCTGTACGCACACACACACACACACACATACTCACACTCGTGTAGAGTTAAGTAGAATACTATTTTCTTTTTTCTTTCCTGTTTGCTCTTTGTTCACATATTTTTTTCTTCTTCTTTTCTTTTACGAGACTTTGTTTTCTTTTCGAATTGTTTTTTTTCCATACGTATTATTTGCTTTCAGGCAAGATAAGCTGCTTTCAGATGAAGGCAAAAGAGATGCCGGTGGTAGCAGGAAGGGTAAACTTTCCTTTTTTAACTATTAAAGCAAGAGTTTTAATATCATTTTCTTGTTTATTTTGTTTTGCTAGAAGCCAACTTGGCCTGAATATATTTAAGAAAATCACGTAAATAAGATAAAGTCAAGTTTGTTTTTTTTCCAGACCTTTTTATTATTTTTGTTCCCTTGTTACTTGGCTAATGATGACAATGATGATCAGTGGAATTACTTTCTAAGTTTTATAAAATTTAATTTTTTTTTCTCTCTTATGAAAGGGATGTACAATGAAAAGCCACAAAAAGCCTGCTAAGCAAAACATATTTCTTTATTTTCTGGGAATTTTATAAAATGATTTTTAAGTATATGTACATGTAATTTTATTTTCCTCCGTTTATCTTTTTTTTTTTAATTTTTATTTTTATTTTTTCTTCAAAAAGTATCATTGAAATTAAATTATATGTAAATTTGTTTTATTGCCGCTGTTAAATGAATTTTATATTAGTTGATTTATTTAAAATGTAATTTAAGTAAAAAAAGAAAACTTTTGTTTGTGTCCTTCGGCACGTTCTTTTCTTTTTTTTCTTTTGCTAAGCCTAATAGTATGCTATAAAAATGCCATAAAGTTGACAGTGTTAAGTGTTCTATATTTTTTAACAGCTTTTTATTTATACATATATATATTTTTTTATTGGTAACATTGGGCAAATATTTAATGCAACCACAATGTATTTATAGGTTTCTAAAAAAAACTATTCATATCAGTAAAATAACTGGCAATTTGTTATTTTTAACGAGTTGTGGGCTTGCAAATTTGCGTAAAAAAATCTTAAATGGCTTGTCTAACTTGCAGACTTGAAGGCATCATATATTTACCTGGTCTGCCTTTCTTTAGTTGCTCAAGTGTAGGCAGGTAGCTTGCAATCCTTATTCACTTAATACTATTCATACGCTTTATACTTTTTTTCCTATGAAATTAATATTAATCATAAGCCTTGTAAGTTCAATTATTTAAAACTTTTAAGTTGCGTGTATTTTAATATGCTGAGAATATTAAATTATTATAAATTTATTGAAGCGTAGCTTAGTTAATGCGTTTAACTTTGTAATTATTTTATATACGCCAAACAGTAGATAATCAGATTAAAATTAAATTTACTATAAACATATCTTTTCATAATTCAATTTAATAACTCATTTAATAATAATGGATATTGTTTCACAATTGTTTACAATTTCTTTAATTATTATTGATAATGATGCTGAAGCAAGTGCATAAAGTGTTTTTGATAAGTTTTAATAATAAAACTTGGGCATAATTTATCTTGTAAGCTCTCATCATTAAGAGTGACAATTTTCATAAAAAAATTCTATTATGTTGCAGATTATTGGGCTTCCAGACTGAGTTCTATAATAATATCGAAACAACAACTTTACCTTCAAGACTTCTTAGAGCTGAAAGTTATGTCTTAAATAAGTTTTACAACAAATTTTACCTTTTAAATAGATATTTGAATAAAAAGCATTTATCATCACAAAATAGCAAATCATCAAGCGCATTTTCATTTGCAACATCTGTAGTTCTTTTTAGCAATAAATAACCTTTCATTAGAAATGAATAATTACCAACATTTGGCATGGAAACATAAACAATGGAAATAGTTAAATAATTTTACCTGTCATACTTAGCAAAGATAATGAATAAATTCTATTTTATAGAGAAGAAAACTTTTCTTATTCTAATGCAAACAAAACTACACATACAAGGGAGCACTTAATGTGTAATGAAATTTGCATATAATATTACCTTAATAGAGAAAGGCCCTAGCTCATTATTTTTTTGAAATCGATTTTTTTGTTTATTTCGACAAAAGAACATCTACTGTATCGAAAAATGCAAACATCTAAATTTCAAAAAAATAATGAGCTAAAGCCTTTCTATATCAAGGTAACGATATGTAGTTTTAGAAAATAATTCTTTGCATGAATACATTAAATTATTTAAAATTTTCTTAAATGTTTACAAAGAATTTTAATTAATCATATGAGATTTTCTTTAACTTGTAAAAGTGTAAATGGAACACAAACACCCAAACACAAACATATTTTATTAACTATTAAAAGGGTGACTGTATAAGTAGGAGGTGAACTAATAATTTGAGCTTCATAAAAGGAAATAATATCTGCATTAATGTCAAATATGTTTCCCATTTTATAATAAATTCCTACACATCACCTAATGCATTATTTAAAAATTGCTAACGATATATTTTAATCATGTTTCTGGAATTATAAAAAAAATTTAACTTCTAACGAACATGTCCGTATGTACTTTGCAATTGCTTTGTTCCATTTGCTATAAAAATATTTAAATGTTTCGTGAATCGATTAAATTTTATTGCCAATTATCCTTAAAATATAAATATGTAATTTTCTTTGATAACAAGGATACCAATATCCATTTAAGTCTTAGGCCGTGTATGAAAATAACTTTTTATTTGATTTTTTTTTTTGTAGAATAAAATATACAACCCTCTTTAAGAACAAAACATTTTTAGTAAGCGAACAT
Organism: Tachina grossa; assembly: GCA_949987645.1. Taxonomy (NCBI): domain Eukaryota; kingdom Metazoa; phylum Arthropoda; class Insecta; order Diptera; family Tachinidae; genus Tachina; species Tachina grossa. Next base: position 38,718,361 of record OX465276.1, on the reverse strand, counting down.
CAAGGTGCTCTTTTTTTTGCATGAAAATATAGCATTTTGTTGTAGAAAAAAAAAAATACCAATAGTGATCTCGCCAACATTTGTGCAACCAATTTAGCAAATTTATTCAGCAGATAATATTTTAAATTGTAAATAAATAAATATATGAAAGGGCGGAAGTGACCCTCGTGATTTTAGAGTTTTTCTCTACTACAGTTAGGTTTTATAATAGTTTAGTGTGTTGAACACAGAAAAAACTAAATTTTGTTTTCAGTAACCAAATTCATTGAATCAGTAAATTTTTTGTGTGCATGCGGACCTACAAAGAAATTTATAGATTCTGATAACAATTTTGTAAAAATTTAAATGAAAAAAAACTTTATTTTTAGTTAAATTATTATGGCATTAGAGAAAAAAGTTAACTGAAACTCAAAATATTTTCAGTCAAATTTATTAATAGGAACAGAAAAACATTTTTGCAGATTTTTTTTGTATTATTCAGCAAATATTTTTTATATAATTTACAAACACATTCACTAAAATTTTTCGTATAATCAGAAAATAAATTAACTGAATCAATAACAATTCTTAATTTTTTTTTTTAAATTAGTAAAAGTTTTATTTGAAAAAAAATAACTGAATCAAATGAAAGGTTCAACTATTTTTTTTTTACTTTCAAAAATTGGATTGTTTATATGGTAAGGCATTTCGTTCCCGCTTTTGGAACTCGTCAGTAGACTTCAACCCAAAAAATTTTTTTAATTTAGCTAACAAACTCCGTATTTTTATAGTAAGACTCTTAATACTATATTGAGAATCACAATATACAAATATAATAAAATTGAAAACCGCAAACAAAAATCTTTTAAAAAACTAAAAATTTTTTTATATCTATAAAATAATTTGTAGAAAAAATTAAAAAATATCAGACAAATTTTTTTACAGTATATAAAAATAAATTTAACTGACAAAATTAAAAAGATCAGACAAATTTTTTACAGTATATAAAAATAAATTTAACTGAAAATAACAAATTTAAATATAAAAAAAATAAATCTAAAAATTTTTTTTACAAATTCATTCTATAAAGTTTTTTTACATATAACAAAAATTAAAACTTTTAAAAACCCCCGACTTTTTTCAGAAAAGATGTTATATCTTCTAAACGGCTGGACCGATTTTTTTCAAATATAGCTAAGAACCCTCTCGATCAAGGCATCTTTCAAACAGAAAAAACTAAATGAAAATCGGTCCAGCCGTTTGGCCTGTACGTGGACACAGACAGACACACAGATATACAGATACACAGACACACAGGCACACAGACACACACTACAAACTTATAACAGCCCTTTTTTTTAGTCGGGGGTTAAAAATAAAATTGGAACAAATAATTTACTGGAACAGTAAAAAATATTTACTGAAACTAAATTATATTTCAAAACACACGTTTGTTTGAAAATTTTTTGGAAATAATTTTTTCTCTTAAGAGAAATTATAATACAATTAAGGCGGTGGAATATTTCTGATTTGATAATGTTCAATTTTATATTTAATGTAAATTAAGCAAGATAAATTTATGCAAATTTGCAAGTGTTTGTACACGCTTCACCAAAAATGATAATGGTAAATAGTCATTCCATGTGTAATTTCAAAAATATTCTGGGTATTTATGAATTAGGAAGACGAATAAGCGCTGTCCGTTCGTCTATCCGTCCGTCCGTCTATCCGTCCGTCAGTCTGTCTGTATTTGAAAGAGGTTTTCCGAAGCTCTCAGAAAAACTATAGAGACTTTAGTCTGGGATTAGTTGGCCAGAAATGGTCCCAAATATATTTATATTGAAAATCAGCAAAATCTAAAGACAGTTTCAGAGCTGGAAAATCTAAACTTTTTTTTAGTATATAAAAGTAGTTAGATAAAACTATTTTTTTTTTTTTTTTTGTTAAATAAATCTTTTTTGTATTTCTGAAGAAATTTAATTGGTATTCAAAACCAAAAAAGAAGTTGAAAAGGCGATTACAGGGTTGGAAATTTTTAACTTTTTTGGTATATAAAAGTAATTTATTCAAATTTTTTTTTTCTTTTACTCTATAAACAAAGAATTACACTAATTCATATTAAAAATAAGGTCGAGTAATTACATACAAATACATATAAAAGTATATTTTATATTTTCAAGAGATGTAGATTGCTATAAAAGTCAGAAATATCTAAAAAGATGATTCCAGGGCTGGAACATTAAAATTCTTTTGGTTTATAAATGTAACAGGTAAATAAATTTTTTTTCGTCGATAAAGTAAATATATTTTATGTTTTAGATATAAATAATTTGGTAAGAAAAAATTAGAAAAATAAAAAAATCATGCTCCAGATTGAAGAAATTTAATGTTTTTTTTTTATAAAAAGTAACTAAATAAAACTAATTTTTTTCTCTTTTAATTATATATATTTTGTAAAGAAAACAATTAGTACAGGTATTCATTACAGTTTGAATTTAAAAATTCAACTTTTGGTAGAATTTTTTTCCTGTGTTTGTTGTAAAAAATGTTAAATTTTTTCATTTTTCCAACAAAAAAAAAACTGAAATTACCTTTAGTGTTAAAAGTCAGAAAAATCAAAAATATGGTTCCAGGGTTAGAAAATTTTAATAAAATGAGACACAAAAATAATATTTATATATATAATTATAATTATTTTGAATTGTTTGCAATTTTTATTGTCGATATCAATATGGTAAATGCTTGCATAAGTTTTAACTTATAAAGGGTGTCCCAACAAGAACGCAAGATTTAAATTTTAAATAAAATACAGACATTTAAAAAAAAATCGTGAACCTTTATTATATCGTAAAGTAGAAAGAATGAGGTTATGTGTGGAACAACATATCGGGCAGACGGCCGCCGCGGCTTTGCTGGCACACATGCGATCTTTTAATGAAATTTTCAATGACCGTTTTGCATTAATGCTGCGGTATTTCATTAATGCAGCGTCCAATTTCCTCTTTTAAGGCTTGAGTCGTCGTCGGCTTATTCTCGTATACCATCGACTTAAAAAAACCCCAAAGAAAAAAGTCTAATGGTGTTAAATCGCACGATCTAGGCGGCCACAATTCTGGTCTCCAAAACGCGAAATAACACGACCGGGAAATGACTGATGTAGCAATTGAATTGTTTCTCTGGCTGTATGACATGTGGCGCCGTCTTGTTGAAACCGCATGCCCTCCACATTCATTTCTTCAATTCTAGGCACGATACCGAACACCATTGACTGTTTGCGCTTGACCTGCGTTTGAGCGACATCATCACGTACAGCTGCGACATTTTCGGTCGATCGACCCGGTCGAAGGCGCGTTGTTGTCTTTACATCACTAACAGACCCAGTTTCGGCAAATTTATCCATTAATCTCTTTACAGTTGACTCTTTTGGAGCATTATTGTGACCCCAAATGGATCGCAAATTCGCGAACTGTAGCCGCAAAACTTTCACCATTTTGGTAAAACAATTTCACAATGAGAATGCGTTGTTCATTCGTGTAGCGCTCCATTTTTAATAACCTCGTACCTTCTACTAGCAAACAATAACAATTGTTCAAATGTCCAACAATGATACTTCGAATGGCACCAAACTTAAATATTGCGTTCTTGTTGGGACACCCTTTACATAAACATACAAAAAGTGGCTTTAGATAAGGATGAATAAACTTCATTAGAAAGTGCTGATCTACATATGTTAAAGTCTTCTTTAGTTAAATTTTCATTATTAATTTTAAATAGGGAAAATATTAATCATGTAAAAATATTTTAAATCCAGAATGCATAGTAAAATATTCAACTGTTGCGAATATCGAAACTAAAATCTTTAAAATATCTTTATTCGAAAAATATCCACAGGCCACTTACTTTTTACTGGAGGAAAAAAAATAATAATTTATTTCACTCAAGACAAAAATGAATGTATGTATGTACTTATGTATGTAAAGGGTATTTATGATTCGGCATAGACATATATGGCACTCTTACTTGTTTGCTTTTCATTTGATGGCTAAGCGGTAACTAAATTCTTATTTTACTTTTCGTTTTATAAAATTATAACACTATTGAGAATTATTAAAGAAATAATTTTAAATTCAACAAAAGAGAAACTTCGTGAAACTTTCTGTGTTTGCTTAAATAGTATAAATAATTCTGAGAACTATTACGAATTCCAAAAAAGATTAGCTTTAATTACTGCACCCCTAATAAAGTGTGTTTATTAAATCAAAAGCTCCATGTATGTATTTATTTATATGTACATACATACATACATACATATGTATGCGTGCATATCTTTACAACGTATTAAAATTTAAATATTTATGCCTTTGTTTGTCATCTAATGAATATCATTTATATTATCTCTTACACAGTTACAAGTATATACATAAAAGTACAATTTAGTAAAAAATATAAACCCCTTTTTAAAAAGTTTTTGCTTATGGTTTATTTCAACAGAAGTTAGGAATTATTAGTATTATTATTATTATTATAATAATTTTTATTTTTACTTTTGTATGAACACAAACCAAATGTTAATGTTTTATTTTTTATTTGTCTGTTTCCATGTGAATAATATTTAATATGAAATTGTTTATTTTGCAATGAGTTAAGGATTTTTTTTATTTCTATAAACTAATGACTAGGGGCAGGATTTACATGCACTCGTAAATAAGAGAACGTTTTAAGTGAAGAAAAATCAGTAATTATATGGAAAATGTGTGTGCTTGTTACCTTATTCAGGAAAGGGTTACTGATAAAGAAGACAGGTGGTGAAGGAAGAGATAGAGGAGAGCTTTATTGTTTTTTTCAACTCTGCTTTTTGTACGTTTTTTTATTAATGCGTTGTTGCAGCGCCTCTGGTGTCAATGAGGCGTATTAAACTTTTGATTTGTGCTTAGCAGCCGTTTTAATGGTTGCTTTAAATTGCCGAAGATTCTGCTACACAATACCGACGAATGAGTACACTCTGATGCTACATTAGGATTAGTATCCGCTGAAGGCGGTATATTTTAGTAACCTAAACTAACTTTCCTACAACAACTGACACAAAGGCTCACTAATGCACATCAGAAAAATGAGTGATTGTTATTTAATGACAGATACAGATACAGGGATTAAGCTCAGGACCTTCGATTTAGTAGTCAACGTGCTAACTACTTCAGCTCATGCCACACTTATGAAAAAAGTATAAGGTACACCACCAATTTTTGTTGGTTCTTTTTTTTAATAACTTACTATTCCCTCTCTTCTCCATATTATGCAGGTTTTTTCTTCCTTTTGTTTAATATTTCATAAAAAATGTTTTAATTTAAATCAAAATTACATTTTTAATGCTACACTGAGCAGGTTTTTGTTTGGAAATGTCAACTTCGACTGCCCATAGATCAGCTGATGTTTATTTTTTACAAAAGCTAAATGTGCAGTTATTTACTTTGAAATATTTTTAATCGAACCTCATTAGCAAACACATTAGGTATTTCGGGTCAAATTTACCCACTGTGCAGTGTCATGGAAGATTGTACATTTTTACTAGAAACGACCTAGTAAAGTCTAGGCAAACATTTACACGTTGCAGTATTACATACACTATGGCATCAATAGACCTTTCAAACGGATTAAAACTTTCAACAATATCTTACACACACTTTGTTTTAATTAAATTTACGAATAGAAAGTGTTTTGTTGTTCTATTCTCACAAATCTAATAAATGCGGACAGCTTTTCAAGACATTTCTTTTTGATGTGTAAACATCTATACGCTAGGGGGTAAAAATCTTTTGACTTTGATTTCTTTGCTGAGATTTCTTTGCTTTTCTTTCACAGCATTGTCAAATCGGTGTGAGCTATGTATGAGTGTATTAGTGTTTGAAAGAAGCAATACCAAGCAGAGAAACAAGTCGACCGGCTCGAAGCCGACGGTGCGCCGCCGCCGGTTATATTTCTGTATATTTCCGTACACCAAAGGTGAAAATGAACCGTAAGAGCTACGGACTTGAAATTTGGACACAATGTGTAGACATTTGGCCACTACAACAACAAATACATGAGAGTTAAAAACTAAAGCGTGTTCCAAAACGAAAAATGTTAAAATCCCATGTAATATACATACAATTGAAATTTTAAAAGTTAGTGTATTTTTATACAGACTACAACAATTAACACTAAATTTAAAAAAATTTAAATCAATGAGTGTTCCATCAGTTAATACAATTTTGACTTTGTAATTTTGACAACTTGCTGTACCTTGGAAAGAGAAAATTTTTGAAATTTTCAAAAACAGTAAAACTAAAAAATCAAAAAAAAAATATAAAATCGCCAAATATAAAAAAATCGCCAAAAGCAAAAAAAAAAATCGTCAAAACGAAATAAGGCACCAAATTAAAAAAAATCTCTAGGACTAAAATAAATCGCGAAAAACCGGAAAAATCGCCAAAAAAAATCCTTAAACAAAAAATCGCCAATATGAAAAAATCACCAAAATAAAAAAAAAACGCCTAAATAAAAAAAAACCCAAAAACAGAAAAAAATCGCCAAAATGAAAAACCCCAAATAACAGAAAAAAATCGCCAAAATGAAAAAATCGCCAAAATGAAAAAATCGCCAAAATAAAAAAATTGCGAAAATTAAAAAAACCCCAAAAAGAGAAAAAATCGCCAAAACGAGAAAAAAGCAATAAAACTGAAAAAAAAATCGTTTAAACTGAAAAAACTTAAAAAAGGAAGAAAGCTAAATAAAAAAAAATGATCAAAACCGAATGTGCGCGAGTCAAAGTCGCACTTTACTGAATTTATTTTAATTGCAATGAGTACACAACAACAAGAACAGAAACAACTAAACGATGAACAACAGGAATTAAAAAGTAAAAGTTAAGGCATTTTTCATAGAGGAGCACTGCAGTACCACTAAAGTTTCAGTAAAAACAATAAAAAATGTTTAACAAGTAAATTTTTACTGATTACTAAAATTTTGTTTCTACAATTTTTATAAATTGCCTAAATGATTTGTTATATGATGAGGTGCATTGAATTTTCAGTAATCAGTAATGCCCGTATTCATAATGAAATTCTACCAAGTGGCTAAATGTTTATTAAATGCAAATTAAATTTCATTAGCAGTAAAAATTTACTGAATTTTTTTAGTAATCAGTAAATTTACTGCTTACTGCAATTTTGAATGCAGTGCATATACATAAACTGCAGTGTGCCCATTTACTAACCAAATAAGTTTAATAAAACAAACAATAACCAACAAATTCATATGTATTTACAATATTGAAAGTTTTGATACTTTTAATTAATTAATTCAAAAAAAATACTAAAAGCATAAGTACTTCCAACTTAAAAAAAATTTTCATTACTAGATGTTTACACATCTCCTCTGTGATTGGACTCACATTGCTTTTTTTTCAATATAAATATTTTATTCGTCTCACTGTGCATATGCATACGTTAGGATATCAAGATATAGATTTTTAATTCATAAACCATGAAAAGAGTTTAACTCGTGTACTTAATACTAACATTAGCTTCAATTTGCAATAAAGAAAGACTTATTGTTGTTATTTTTGTCGTTGTTGTCGCTAAGCAAAGGAAACGAAGTAAAAAGCAACAAAACAAATACAGAAAAAAAACCAAGATGTAACAATAAAAACAAAAGTCATATGGTTTATGTTTATGACTTTTGTTATTAGTACCATAATTGCTTATATACAGGTAGGTACACATTATATTTACATGTGTATGTATGCAGATATTTTATACAAATAAACAAAATAAGAGCATGACGAAATCTTGTTTGTGCACATTTAGTCACGCATCATTTTTATTTCTTAAAAACTCATATAAACTTATTAGGCTTATGCTAGTATGTATATTTGTACATATTTATATGGCCGCTTGTAGTAGAGTATTTGTATGAATTTATATGCATACATACCCTGCAGAAAGTGCGAATAGTGAAATTGTGGTGATTTACTAGTGACGTTGTCAGTAGCACTAGTGACCAAGTGTACCCCAGCCAATGGTATCATCTATTGACATTTAACATTAGCTTGTCATTGAAAATCCACAACTAGACTATAGCACTACTAACTTAGTAGTTCTTTCGGGACCACATGGAGACATTGGCACCACTAGTAAATTTTAGGGGATCTAGTCTACAATATCGATATGTCCAGTCTCGTTGTCAATAGTAAACTTATAGTGATTTTCTAGTGACATTGTCAATAGTGCTACTGACTAGGTGTACCGCAGCCAATGCAAATGCCTATTGACAAATAACATAGGGTTGTTATTCAAAATCTATCAGTAGACTTTAGCACTGTTGAGAAGGTAGTCCTTTTACGACCTTATGGTGATATTTGAACCGAAGATTCACTCGCAAATTTTAGTGACCCTCATCTACATATGTGACAGCGCATAAAGAAAGGGACCTAAGGGTAAAAAAAAAGCAATTTTCACTTTTTTTTTTTTTTTTTTGATGATGAGGACAACATCTGAGCATCGAATGAGACCGATCCCATGCCACAAAAGTGTTCCTTCCCAGAGATGTGCGCGTTTTATGATGTGATGGTACACCAAAGATACACGTATTTAAATCTTTAAAATGGCTCTCCTAAACAAAACCGGTTTTTACCCTTTCTATTTTGCGCGTCACATATATTTATTTAATATTAGATCCGTTTGTTTACCCAAAAATTTGTGCAAATTTGTACTGGATTTTACTGAAATGCGTTCGTTTACACACAAAAATTGCAAAAGAGAGTGCCAATTGAGAGAGTAAATTGACAGTTGTTGACTGAGAGTCTGCAAATTTTTACTGGACAAATTTTTGCCAGTAAAATCCAGTAGACGACAAAAACATATAGTTCAATAAAATAAACAAAAGTAAGCAAATACAAAGTATAATTTTTTTTAATAAAAACATTTAAAAGAAGAAAAGTTGAAGTAAAAGTTTAACAAAACAAATCTAAAAATTTTCATGTTCAAGATGAAATAAATTAAAGAATAATAATCGTTAAAAATATCAATTTTTAAATTTAATTTAATTGTGTTATTTACTTTAACTTTTTAGAGATGTAAGGTTTATGTGTGTATATGTGAATACTTGTTTCTGCATACTATTCAGGGTACCGAGTATCAGAAATCAAATATTGATGTATTTTCCTATGTCATTTGCCCAGAAAAAATAAAACTAAAAACCAAATACAAGCTTAAGCTTTCACACAACTTCTATATTAGAAATATGTATGTATATATCGCATCAAATTTATAATTATAAAAATGTATGCATCAATTACCAAAAATATTTATTTGATGAGTTTCAGAAACAACAAAAACATACAAGAATATTATCAGCTGTCTTGATTAATCTACAAATTTTTGCAATTTTTCCGTTCGCGTACTTTTTTGTGCAAGAGACATTCTTGAGAGTAAAACTTTCAAATTACCCAAAATTTACTCAACTACTGGATTTTACTGGAAAAGTAAACAAACGGACCTATTATTGCACAACATAATAAAAAAGAAAAACAAACTATTGACGCGTTCATTGACAATATCACCAGAAATAGACTAGAACTGTCGTCTCTATCGCATCTCTACTCGCGCATAAAAGGAAAGTTGTCGACATTTTAACTAGTGCAATTGTCGCTGGAGAAAGAGTATTGACATAGAGACATATGCTTCTAGGTTGACTACAGGGTATGCATACTTAGATATGTAAATATGTATGTGTGCATGTAAGTTAATGCGCTTGTGTGTTTATGGCAGTGTATTATCATAATTTTATTTGCTTTTAAGTTAATGCTAATTTATGTCTAATTTGTTTATTTTTTATATACATAAATACATACAATATTTATATTGCATTTTTAGACATGAACATTCATACATACATACATATTTATATGTATGTATGTGTGTATGCTAATATATGTGCATGAACATCTATCAGTAGGCCAGTGTTGCCGTTTGAGTCTTTCTGCTCTTAATTATTACTTTTATTTTAATTTTAAGCACAAAATTCCTAGTTTAAATGTAAAACTGCTTAAAAAGGATTTAAATTAATTATGTTATACTACATATCAGTTAAAAAAAAAAAAACACTCCCGCACTTGGCAGCACTGATGTCTTCACAGTTTAATTCATATGTACATACATATGTATGCATGTATATTTCTATTTTTTATTTTATTTTATTTTTATTATATTTTTTTATTATCATTTATATATACATAATTGATGAGCTGTAACATTCGCATATTTATGAAATCATAAAAATACGCAACTAATTACAAGGACTTTTTACTGTCATTTACTGTAGCATGATGTCAAAGTTACAAACTTACACGCACATACTCTGAATATTAATTATAGCTTTTTATAAGAAGCCAAATTAAGTTATTTTACATAAAAATATGCATATTAAGCAGAAAATTTTCATAAGAAAAATTACATTAAGGATATTGTAAGAATAATTGGAATTTTTTTTAGGTATTTTTGCTGAATTTTTTTTTCTTCTACATATATATTTTGTTAGGAGCAAATAATTTTTATTTCAAGTATTTAGAATTATATTAGGTCTTAAGGTGAATAAAAAAAAAATAAAAAGAAATTTGATGTTTACAATAAAAATAGTAATAATTTTCAAATAACTCTCTGCCTAATTGTAAAAACTAAAAACTAACCTCCTTATGCAAAAAAATATTTTATTTTAGCCTTAAAGTTCATATTAGTTGCCAAGCGCTTTAGGGCTAACATAGCTTTGTTAAGAAATCATATGCAAAAGACAACTTTAATTATTTTGTTATCTAATAATGAATACTGGTAACACCACCGTGTTCAACAACCACTTCATAGCTTATGATGTACAAAATCGAATACAATTTCATTCGGGTATTCAAATAAATTTTTATTTTATTAAATAAATTTTCATTATCTTGAAGTAAAGCAACATGGTAATAAAACAGATAAACACAACTATGAAGTAAAAGTAAAAAAATTTGAAAAATTATCACAATTTGTTTTATTCGAATGAAACGAGTATTTGAATATCCAGCTTTTTTCGATTTGTTTTGATTGTATGTACATCACTAAAACATTTTTGTATAATTGTATTTATTTTAATATTTTTTTATGGATTTTGCTATGTATTTCGAATCAGTTGGATAATTTGGTGATATTTCCCATTACATGAAAGAAATAATAAATTTAAGATAAGAGCAGGCACTTCTAGCTTCATTTTCAGATGTAACATGAATCAGTATGTGATATATTAATAAAAATATTTGAGGTACAAAACACATATTTTGGAAATATCAACTTAAAGTAGTCTTAACAAACGTCACCCACGTTTTACTTTAGAACTTTTATACAATAATTTTTTTAGAATACAACTTTACTTAATATTGCTTGGCAAGGCTTTATTAAGTTTTTTGCATAAGACCCTAAAAAAAATGTTTTTCACATAATTTTAAAATTATCGACAAATAATAATTAAAATTGAATAAAATTCACATGGGCATGTGGCAAAAAATTAAATAAATATACTTAATAAAGGGTACGCCAGATAACTTTTTTTTTTTTTGAAAATGCTATAAACAAAAAACTACTGAAGCTTCGGCTGTGTGGCACGTAGCACCGTCCTGTTGAAACCAAATGTTGCCAATATCCTCCTCTTCAATTTTTGTGAACAAAAATTCGTTCGACATGGCCCGATAACGATAGCCATTGACCTTGGCTACTCCTTGCTCAATGGCCCAATTATGCCTCTGGACCAAAATCCGCACCAAACAGTGACTCGTTTGCCCCAAATGCGACAATTTTGTTTGTCTACATACCCGCCAAGATCAAAATGAGCTTCATCTGAAAAGATGATTTTTTTGGAAAAATCGGCATCTTCTGTAAATCGATCACAGGCCCATTTAGCGAAGCAAAAACGCATTGGATGGTCAGTTAGCTCATTCAGATGAAGAATAAAACTAATTATCTGTCAAATCAGACATTCACGAAATAAGCACGAGTTGAAAAAAACGTTAGATGGCGGACCCTTTAGTGACAAACCAAAAAAGTTTGTCTTAGGTAAAACAAAAATGAGCAAGTTAACTAACATGTGCATAGTTAATAAAGCAAAAAATGAGAATGGCAAGACTATTGTAAATTTAGTGCTGGTAAAATTAAGCTTTCATTGCGAAAAAAAAGCTTTCAGCAAATTATAGTACGATGAATCAAAACAATTTACATATTCCAGTTGTAATAAAAGTTGCGTATATAAAGTAGATATATAAATCAACTGATATCACACAGTGAACAGAAACACAAAGAACTCTGATGATGAAGGTGCATTGACCTTCGAAAAGAGCTAGTTGTTCCGTTCAACTACGTGTTTGTCAAAATATTTGCAATTAACTTTGTTGTTATTTGTTCATTAATAATTGTCACATGTAATTTGCCTTACAGAGTGATACGAACTTTAGCCTGATCGTATCATAAAATATTGAAAATCAATTTTGGTTTAGAAATTTTAAATTAAACTCTATACAACTTTTGTATTGTTAACCAATTTTTTTTTTTTTTTTTTTGAGAATATGAAAAGTTTTATTTTAAAACTACAATAATTCTGCCAAAAAAAACCAACTTTAATGCAAACATCTTTTAAAACATCTTTAAAAAACATTTATGGGACCAAACTGAAATTAAACTCTTTCAAACAAAAAAAAAAAAAAAAAAAAAAAAAAAAAAATGAAAATCTATTTAGGTACGTGAAATAAAAAATTAAATTTTAATGGGGATGCCTCCGCTCATTTTTAAAAGCAGAATCTTGTGTTTTTCAGAGCTCAGGATGTGTGTTGAGTTTTGTAAAAATCGGTAAAGTAGAACCACTTCAAGTAATATATTAAATTTTAATGGGCGTGACTCTGCCCATTTATTTCTTTAATGGAAAATTGTGTCTACTTTAGAGCTCAAGGTGTTTCGCAAGTCTTACAAAAATTGGTTAAGTAGAACCATGTGAAATATAATAAAACAGTTTAATTGGCGTAGCCCCGCCTATTTGTTTACTTAAGAATTGTTTAATTACAAGCACCAAAGGTGTTTGCTAGGTTCCGCAGCATTTAAATAAGTGAAATAGTCGTATTATAAAATAGATTAAAAAAAATTGTGGGCATAATCCCGCCCACTCTTTTTTAAATTGGGACCAATTAGATGTCATACTCTTTCAGACAAAAAAAGTTTTTGGAATCGGTCTAAAATGTACCGAGTTGTGAAGTGCACTAAGAGGAAAATTACGATCTAATTTTAAGAACAAAATTCTTGAGCTTATCAGGCCTGTCACAGAAGCCAAATTCGATCGAAATGATTTAAATTTCGTATTTAGGTTCTTCAGAAAAAGAAAAACGAAGAACTTCCTCGAAGTGAAACCACTTTAAATTTCATTCTCGGAATTGTCATTTTCTGTAGGTAAAAGTACTTCAATAAAGAAAAATGTTTTTCAACAATTTATTTAAAATTTTTGGTATTATTTGTTTTTTTGGCAAATTATAGGAAATTTCCTAAAGCATTAAGGGAAAAATTCAGGTTCATAAAAATTAAGAAATATTCTATTCAGTAAAAAAATAAAACTTTAATACTCACAGAAAAAAATATCCCTGCAATAAACAACTTTAATTGAAAATAAAACCACAAATTAGTTAAAAATATATTTAAGTCAATTAAACTTTTGTTTAGAAATACATTATTTCTGCAATAAACAGTTTTAATTGAAAGTAAAACCAAAAACCAATTAAATATGCCATTGAGTCAGTTAAACTTTGTAATTAATTAAATTTTTAAACAAAAGTTTAATGGACTTAAAAACATTTTTAATTGAGTTTTGGTTTTATTTTCATTTAAACTTGTTTATTGTTTACATTTTATATTTTATTTTTAAGCAAAAGTTTAATTGACTCAAATACATTTTTAATTGATTTTTGGATTTATTTTCAAATAAAGTTGTTTATTACAGGAATATTTTTTTCTGTGCATACACTGCGTTCGGATACGAAAGTTGATCTGGAGCATACCTCAATCCTCTTCCTCACAATTTTCCAGCAAAGTCTTGACGTACTTGATCACCCAAAACTGCAGTTGATGCAGACATTTCATGTATTAATTTTTAAATTTTGTTCAGTTCAATTTAAAAAAAAAAATTACCTTTGGTATCGATCGAAATCTGGAGAAGATAAAACAAAATCGATTGAAATGAAAATTTGTAATGAAAACAATTTCAATCGATTTCTGTGACAGGGCTGTATATTATAGAAATCTTAATATTTCAATCTTGAAATTTCCTCAATAAAATTGACGTCCTCAATTATTAATTTTAAGAGTGAATTTTTAAAATCAAGAACGTAGTCTTAAACTTTACAAACTTAAGCTCAATAAAACCTTTTCACATGCCATACAAAATTGTGTAACAATTTAACGGCTAGTTTCGAAACTGCTTATTGAAATCCATATTTTTCTCAAAATCTCCCACTGTGCAGCAGTCAATTTAGATCGAAATATATCTATATAAATCTGACTAAAATATTTAAACATTTTCCTCCATATCGAGTGTCTTAATTTCGCCTCAGTTCTTTTGTAGTCTTTCCGAACACAGAAAAAATTATTCCCAAACAATTTTTAAGCAAATATTTGTTTGAAATCAAACTTAGTTTCAGTAAATATTCTGTACTGTTCCACTAAATTAATTTGTACGAAAAAACTGTGTAGAGAGGAAACAGGACACGACGTTTGTCGGCTACTTTTCGGCATTTACATGTATACAACACGATCAATCAAAATAAACAACAACAACCGCACAACAGCACGTTGTTCCTATCAACAAGCAAGATAAACACCAACACACCGAAGTAACATTTTCTCTCAGCCGAACTATGATTCATTTAAATTTTTAATAAATTTTTATCACAATTTACAAAATTATTTGTAGGACCGCATTCAAATAAAATATTTACTGATTCAACGAATTTGGTTACTGAAAATGAAATTTAGTTTTTTCTGTGAATGTCTATTTTTCTAGGGCAAAGGTAATAATTTCTAATTTAACTTTATTCAATTTGTTGTTCATTACCTCAAATTTACCCTATTTAAATAATTTTAATTGTAATATCTCTAATTGCATAAAAAAAATCTTAGCTTACAAATCCATTAAAATTTATTGATATTATGCGCCAGTAATTCAACACTGTCAAGTTAAATATGTGATAAGTTACAACAACATTTACATTTACTCTGATTTAAATTTAATTAATCCCTTTTTAATTACAAAACAATAAAATGTATATTTGCATAATTTATAATTAAAATATTCAGTTAGTTTGTTCAATGAACTAAAGTCATTAAAAAAACAATAATTAAACCACATTTGACAAAAATAAAAAATAAAAAAATATTGTAATTATACCCTTTAGCAAAATATGGTAAAAATGTATATATAGGTTTGTCATTCCGTTTGTAATTTCCAGAATATTAATAAGCGAGCCATAAAGTATATATATTCTGGATCCTTATGCATAGGGAAGACAAATAAGCGATGTCCGTCTGTCCGTACGTGAAATCGGTATTCCGAAGCTACCAGAAAATCTAGAGACTTCGTTCTAGGACTGGTGGTGAAAAAAATGGTCTAAATAAGATTGATATTGAAAATCAGCAAAATCTAGCAGACGGTTTTAGAGCTGGGAGACTTAAACTTCATTTTGCCATACAAAATAACTACCGAAAACTAGTTTTTAATAATTTTTTTATTAAATAAACTTATTTTATACTTCAGTATGAACAAAATTGGTATTTTTAACTAAAAAAAATTAAACATTATATATATATTTGTTCATTAATAATTATCACATGTAATTTGGCTTAAAAAGCGATACGAACTTTAGCCCGTTCAAATCACAAATATAGAAACAAATGGAGTTCGAATAATAATTAAAATTAACTAAAAATTAATAGCCATGTGGCAAAAATTAAATAAAAATATACTTAATAGTAACAAACCAAAAAAGTTTGTCTTAAGTAGAACAAAAAATAAGCAAATTAAGTAACATGTGTATAATTAGTAAAAAGAACAAAACGACAATGGTAAGACTGTTGTAAATATAGTGATGGTAAAATTGAGCTAACAATACAAAAAAGCTTTCAGCAAATTGAAATACAATGAATCAAAACAATTCACATATTCCATTTGCAATAAAATGCTAAGTATATAAAGCAGAAATCTACATCAACTGACACCACACACAGTGGACCAAACACAAAAGAACGCTGATGATGAAGGTTTAGTGGCCTTCGAAAACGGCTGGCTGTTCCGTTCAACTATGTGTTGTTAGTCAGAATATTTACAACAGACTTTGGTGTTATTTGTTCACTAATAATTATCACATGTAATTTGGCTTAAAAAGCGATACGAACTTTAGCCCGTTCAAATCACAAATATAGGAAAAAATAAAAAAATTAAAAAGACGTGTCCAGGGTTGGAAAACTTTAACTTTTTTTGTTATACAAAAGTAACTTACTAAAACATATTTTTCCTTTTTTTTTCTATAAACTAAACATATGTAATGTTCCTAAAAGAAGGAGATTGATGTAAGAAATCAGGAAAACAAAAGGATGATTCCAGGGTTGGAAAACCTACGATTTTTGTGATATATACAATTAACTACCGTAAACTAATTTTTTAATTATTTTTATTAAATAAACTTATTTTATACTTCACCACGAATAAGATTGGTATTTCAAAAAAAAAATAAAAAATTTAAAAAGACGTTTCTGGGTTGGAAAACTTTTACTTTTTTTCTTATACAAAATAACCTACTAAAACAAATATTTCCTTTTCTTTATAAATTAAACATATATTATATTCTTAAAAGAAAAAGATTGGTGTAAGAAATCAGAAAAATCAAAAAGGATGATTCCAGAGTTGGAAAACTGAAACTTTTTGTGATATAAAAATTTAACTACCGAAAATGAATTTTTATTTTTTTTATTAAATAAACTTATTGTACACTTCAGTCCGAATAAAATTGGTGTTTCAAATAAAAAATTAAACTTCAAAAAATTAATAAGATGTTTCCAGGGTTGGAAAACTTTAACTTTTTTTCTTTTACAAAAGTAACTTACTAAAACAAATTTTTTCTTTTTTTCTATAACTTAAAAATATCTAATGTTCTTAAAAGGAAAAGATTGATGTAAATAATCAGAAAACCAAAAAGGATGATTCCAGGGTTAGAAAACTTACTCTTTTTGTGATATAAAAAATTAACTACCGAAAACTAATTTTAATTTTTTTTAATAAATAAAATTATTTTATACTATAGTACGAATAAAATTGGTATTTCAATTTAAAAAAGTTTAAAACACGTTTCCAGGGTTGGAAAACCTTACCTTTTTTTATAAAGTATAAAGTAACTTACTAAAGCAAATTTTCCATTTTTTTCTATAAATTAAAGATATCTTATATTCTTAAAAGAAAGGTATTAGTATAAGAAATCAGAAAAATCAAAAAGGTTGATTCCAGGAATGGGAAACTTAAAATTATTGTGATATAAAAAATTAGCTACTGAGAACTAATTTTTCTTTTTTTTATTAAATAATATTATTTTATATTTACTTCAGTACGAATGAATTTGGTATTTCAAAATAAAAAAAAATTAAAAAAATTAAAACGACGTTTCCGGGGTTGGAAAACCTTATTTTTTTATACAAAAGTAACTTACTAAAACAAATTTTTTTCTTTTTTGCTATAAATTAAACATATCTTATATTCTTAAAAAAAAAAGATTGGTATAAGAAGTCAGAAAAATCAAAAAGGAGGATTCCAGGGTTGGGAAACTTACACTCTTTGTGATATAAAAAACTAACTACCGAAAAATAATTTTTTTTAAATAAACTTATTTTATGCTTCAGTACGAATAAAATTGTTATTTCAAATAAAAAAAAATTATCAAGAAAATTTAAAAGACGATTCCAGGGTTGGAAAACTTTAACTTTTTTTCTTATACAAAAGTAACTTACTAAAACAAATTTTTCATTGGTGTAAGAAATAAGAAAAATCAAAAAGGATGATTTCCGGGTTGGGAAGCTTACATTTTTTTGATATATAAAAGTAACTTAGTCATTAATTTTTATCTTTTCCTTTATAAGTTATATATATTTTACGTTTTGGAAAGAAAAGTTTGGTAAAGAAAATTATAAAAATAAAAACTTCTGGAGCTGTGTGGAGCTGGTAACTTTGATTTTTTTTCTGGACATTAAAGTAATTAAATAAAACATTTTTTTTGAATTTCCTTTTTTCACTTAACACACTTTCTATATCTTTTTAGAACTACTCGATTGGTATAAGTAATCAGAAAAATCTAAAATGATGATTCTAGGGTTTGAAAATTATTATTTTTTTATTTGTACATAAAAGTAAGTATGTGCTTGAGTATGTATCTCTATAATATATAAACGCACTTTGGTAAAGGGTATATAAGATTCGGCACAGCCGAATATAGCACTCTTACTTGTTTTCTCTTAAAATTTATTTATTAAAATGGTAAAATACATAACATGTATAAACCGTAACAATTTTTACTGTCATAATAACTATATAATTACAAACTGGCATGTCATTAGTTTTTCCTGGCTGTCTGTCAGTATATGTCTGTTTATTTCCCGCCCGTCACAGGGGATTTTTATAAAAACTTAATGCTATTATTATTTTTTTATAAATTTTTCTGTGTAATAAACTATTTATTTAAAACAAACCATCAACCAGTAATTAGCACACAAGTGTAAACTGTGACAATGTATTTGATTTTTGCTCATTTATAAAAATAAATTTTGTGGATGTGTGCATATCTTTTTTGCATTCAAAAAAATTTATAGTATGTAATAAATATGTAATTAAAAAATCCTTTAGTGTATTATTATTTTTATTTTTTTGTGCCCTTAAAGGCTGAGTTTTTTGAAGTTTGCTATTATGTTTAAAAACAACCATTTATTTACGGCAGTACAGAAATAATCTGTAGACCATATAATCTCATGTAAACTTAAAATATATTATATTATTATATACCTACTAGCTGAGCCCGGCAAACATTGTATTGCCCTAAATTATGTAATATTTTTTTTTAACTACAAATTAGTACACACGGTGGTCACTTGTTGGGTCAGAAACAAAACAAAAACCTACCGGGTATTGGCCCGAACCTGTATAGAAAATGTCAGTTATAGTTCCATAGATCACGTGTTAGGAACAAACACACACTACGATTTTATATAGGGTGTTTTTTTCAGGGGTATAGAGCTTCGAATTGAAATAAAACACAAGAAAATCGTTTTAATGTCCATCAATTTGGCTTTATTGGAAGGATAATTTTATGCCATTAATGTTTAAATATGATTTCGGGCATGTGGCCGCCGCGGCTGGCTCGAATAAAGCCAATTCTACAGGTCCAATTTTCAACCACTTTTTCGAGCATATGGGGCCGTATGTTGGCAATAACGCCACGAATGTTGGCTTCCAAGTCCCCTAACGTTTCTGGTTTGTTGGCGTAGACGAGCGACTTCACATATCCCCAAAGAAAATAATCCAATGGTGTCAAATCACACGATCTTGGTGGCCAATTGACAGGTCCATTCCGCGAAATTATGCGCTCATCGAATGTTTCCTTCAATAAATCGATTGTGACGTGCGCTGTGTGGCATGTAGCGCCGTCTTGTTGGAACCACAACTCATCCACATTCATGCCATCCAATTCGGGAACAAAATAGTCGGTTAGTCGGCTCCAATTGCTGTGCACGGTGGCGAATCGATTCATTCGGGTCCTCTTCAACATTTTGCTCTACAGCGGCAATTGTTTCTTCGGTGCGCACTGTTTGACGGCTCTGCGGATGCGTATTATCACATAGAGTAAACGTAGTACGAAAACGATCCATGGTTAACCGAATTAATTGCTCTGATGGACGATTATGTCGACCATAAAATGGACGGAGCTTGCGGTAAACTTCGCGAACTGAACCATTATTTTCGAAATAAATTTGCACGATTTGCAAGCGTTGTTCTTTTGTCAACCTGTTCATGATGAAATGGCAAACCAAACTAAATATTAATCACTTGACAGCTGACAAAATGGCCACCAGTTAAAAAAGTGATGCCAACTTAAAGTTCTATACCTCAATAAAAAACACCCTTTATATATAGAAAAAGAAAGTTAATTATATACGTGCGTATATGAAAAAATTACACGGTGTTACAATAAAACACTTTTTGTCAGAACTTGAAAAGCGACCTAGTTGGACTTGTAGGCCTAGGTGAGGACATACAAGAACCGTTTTCAAAGATTTTGAAACACCCTCAAAAATTGGAGTTATTTTGAAAAAACTGTTTTAGGGTGGGTCGTAGTACTTTAGTACCTCTAGCTCACTCATGTTTTGACCAATTTTAAAATTTTAAACAGTTTTGGAAAGGCAAAGAATTAGGTTTTTAAAAAATGTATGCATTAATTGTATGTTTTAAGAAATTGGATAAGTTTTTATCGGACATTTCAATTCTTTTTTTATTTTTTTGCGTAATTTTTGAAAATAAACAATTGTTATTTTAATTTTTTTTGCACAGAACTTTAAAGGAAATTTTATACACAAAACAATGAGATATCATTTGTTAAAATCAATTTATATTTGTGAAAGTTATTAAACTTTTTCTAAAGCACAAATATTGCGATTGTAGTTTTTTTTTTTGGTAAGCCACTTCACACAAATTACAGTCATCTGCTTTATGGAATATTTGATTATGCCAAATCATTGAGAAGGGGCTTATAAACTCTTCAGACTTAATTTTCTTAACTACACCGGAACAGCTTGTACAAGTACTTTCGGGTTCATACCATTTCCTAGAACTATATGAGCAGTCAAAATCTATTTTGAAGGCATCTTTTGCGTGGCTGTCCGTGTAATATTCAAAGCGCAAACATAAAAAAAAATGTTATGCTTATCACACACTGCATGATGATAACAAAATCTACAAACTTACTTATTTTAATTAGAATAAATATTAATCTAGTTACATGGTGTTGGTACTCGTATTAAATACGTTTATTTTATGTGTTTATCCAAATATATATATAGCAGAAATTTACTTATAAAAACATTCTAAACTGTTTTAATAATAAAAAAAATAGGACAAAATAACCCCCCTTCATCTGTACTATCTTCAAGTTTAATTTTTTCCAGTTTAAGACAAATTGACAATAAAAGAGTGTATTTATTTCTGCATCACCGAATATAATAACTTTACTTATTGACAGCCTTATACATAACGAGAAACTGGAAAAAGCGACGAAACTGAACATGGTCCCAACAAGTTTTGCCAGACAATTTTACATTACAATTCAGGCTAGGATTTAATAGTGGGTTAAAACTACATCATGCTCCGATTTCTAATGTCAAATAGTTTGAAAATCGTTAAGATATATAGTCAATTTTGCTACTTATGCTAACTGGCATGAAGGTTTTTGTTATATACAAAAGGCTTTAAGTATAAACAAAAAAAATAACTGTAAGATTACAAAAAAACAAAAAAATTTGCATAATTAAGTTGATGAATTTGTTTCTTTCGTTAATTGTGTTTTTATTCAAATTTTTCGCACTGGGGTTAGAAAATTTTAAAAAAAGGATGTTAATGAAAAGTTTAATAACTTTCACAATTTTTATCTGATTTGAATCATTAAAACCATATTTTGCTAAAAACTAAATTTGCTTTATATATTAGTGTAAATTTGTATAAGCTTTCATATCAAAATAAGCAATGAAAATCTACGCAAATCAAAAAAGTTGATAAATTTTATTATTTTTTTGAATATTCTTAACAAAAACAATACTCAAAATTTACAAATATATCAAGATATATACATTGTTGTAAAGCGTAATCAGTTTTCTTTCTAAAAGTATTAAAAAATTTTAGATCTAACAAAAACTGCCTTAGTTACAGTTCGATAAGTTGACGAACATCACCGAAAACGGTATTTTCAGAATAACTTCTGAATTTTAGGGTGTTTCTGAAATTTTTTGACACAATTTGTAATATACTCAACAAGATCTACAACTCACGCTAGGTCGTTTTCCAAGTTTTTTTTTTCACTGTAACACCGTGTTATTTTTATTCGAAATTTAGTTTATTTTTAGAAAACAAACATATTTTTAATAATTAAAATACTTCTTTGGATGTCAATATTAAATTTATAGAAACATAAAATGTATTAGAGACAAGAAAGATCTTAGGTAACGTTTAATTACTCAAATTAAATTCAGTTTTAATAAAATAAATCATATATTCGAAGCTCAATTCAGTTATATTGGACAGTCCTTTGGCTTATTGAATGCCTTACATAATACGTAGTTATAAGCAAAACATAAATAAATAAATAGTTTTTATTTTTCAAAAATGATTTACAAAAAAATTCACCCTGTACACCACTTAAAAAATCATATGTGTGCTGCATTTTCTGGTTTGTGGTTGAAAATCCCTAGGGATATCAATTTTTGTTCGTTCACAATTTTATGCCATAAATAAACTTGATTAAATATTTAAAAAAATTTATTATTACATATTTTAAGCAAAATTTCGAAATATTGTTGTTATGGCACATAAATATGTCGTACATGTTGCAAGTGGCGTTTAAAGTGAAATGCCATTTAATTTTTTTTTATGGTTTAAAATATTTATTTTGGTTTGGTTGCATGGAGTGATCAACTGGAAAATAAATATTCATTAATGTTATAATATAAATTACAAAATAAAATTGAATTATAAATTCACTTTTCACAAAATTTAATCAGCTAATTTTCTAGGAATTTGTAGTATGTCCGCATCGAACCAGGCTATAGTGATGGCAACATTGAGCTTTTGATTAAAAAACCCAACAAAAAAAATTTTATAAATGATTTGAGCAAAAATATGACAGTATTATGCACTTGGAGAAATAAAACTCTAATCGTTACAGTATTCAGAGTGTTTAGTATTCTCTGTTATTTTTACAATAATTCACTCATATATATGAACCTAATTTTCATTGTTGTACTTTAGCAAAGAGAATTTTGAATTTTCGCTACATTTTTCAGGGTACTTAGTATTCTTTGGGCTATCTTAGCAGAATTTCGCAGAAATACAAAACCTTACTTTCATTGTTGTATTTTATAAAAGAAAAGTTGTAGATTGTATTACAAATTTTGTGAATTTTCTAACTCCAGAATTGTGTACATTAGCAACTGTAATTTTGTTTGAAGTCCTAGAAATAATAAAATACTTTATCTCTCTGTGCTGGAAAAAAGTTCGTCTATTATATATAATATTATTATTTATGAATTCTCAAATAGTTTTGGAAAGTCAAAATGTGTGGTTGAAGTCTACTGACGATTTATTACAGCAACAATGAAATGCATATAGACAATGCTGAACTACCAGCAAAAAAAAAAAAAAAAAAAAAAAAAAAAAAAAAAAAAATTGAAATTAAAATACAACTTATTTGAATAACCAAATTTTCCCATAGTGGTAGCGAAATATTGGTACAAAAATAGAATTAATTAATTGTTTTCATTAAAAAATAAACTAAATTAGTTAATTGTTTTCATTAAAAAGTAAATAAATAAAAAATATTCCTACAATTAAGAAAACTTATTCCAATCATTCAATAAGACTTTCTATTATGCATTTACACAATTTCTTATAATTTAATTAACTTTTTCGTAATAATCAAACTATATTAATCGCATTTAATTTATTCGATTAATCGACTTAAATTTATTCGAATAATCGGTTATAATTTATTCGAATAATAGAAAAAAATATTTTATAAATTTTAAGATTTAAGAAATTTATTATTCGACATATTGTCAGAAGTTTATTTTAATTTGAAATTTATTTGCTGGTGGTTCAGCGTTGTCTATATGCATTTCATTCTTGCTGTAACAAATCATCAGTAAACTTCAACCACACATTTTGAGTAGTCACAAACCTCTTATCTTATGCACAGACTTTCAAGAACTATTTGAGAATTCACAATTAATAATATTTTTGAAAATCACAAAAGAAAAATAAGCGTAGTAGGCTTAAAAACTAACACAAAAAATCCAGCAAATAATTTATATTCGATTTGAATCTATTTTATTTTTCTACACCTTTATACAATTAGAAGTCTACTGATGATTTGTTACAGCAACAATGAAATGCATATAGACAACGCTGAACCACCAGCAAATAAATTTCAAATTATAAATTTTAAGGTTTGATGACATTTTTTAATGAAATATTTTAAAGAACTCCTTTTTCACCGACTGCGCAACGCAAAGAAGGGTATTGTGTTTATCAGTCTATGGCTGAGTTTACATCTGGCATTTCTTGTGTGTTATTTTCCCAAAAAAACGTAACCAACTAATTACCAATGAAAAAATGTTTGATCCAGACATGTATTTATTGATTTAAACTGTTTCCAATCATATTCTATTCTATAAAATTGAATATTAGTTATGTATGAAACTGTTTAACTTAATAAATACGTGTCTGTCATTAGTATTTAGTGGTTACGCTTTTTTACGCTTGTGTGGCACATGGCACACAGATGGAAACCCGGCCTATGTATAATATGTCAATTGTCAAAATTCAATATGGCGGCCAACAGATGCCATTTTGTAAATACGAAAAATAAATAAAAAGTTCAGCGTTGTCAACTTTTAAATTTCAAAAATCACTGAAACCAGGAAAAAACGCGTAATTTAAGTAAAAAAGCACTAAATTAAAATTTTTTGTTTTATAAAAAAAAAATTTGTACATAAAAAATATAGAAATTGGTTGACTTTGCATTTTATCCCTGAAACTTAAAATTTGAAGCACCCGATACACATTTTGATTCTATGAGAATCGGTGAATTCTAAAATCAATTTGACGAAACCTTTTTAAAGTTATTATAAAAAATTTAATTTTTTTTCGTCAACGACGCAACAAATCACCAGAAATTAGTCAAATAAGCAGCAATCGGCAAGTCTTTTTGTCTTGCTGATTAGATTTTGAACTCGATGGGAGTAGTAGTTAATTTTTTTAAAATCAAGAATTTCAAAATTTGATTTTTATTAAACAATGCTGTGGAAAATTCTTTCACAGCAAACGCAATATTAATAACAGCAGTTTTGTACAATATTATTAGAATATTTTGAAATGTCTTTCTTAAATGTTAGACTTCTTCAAAAAAAAAAAAATATATATCATCATCTAAAATCCACTTTTTACTATTTTACAGGAGAAGCAAAAAACTTCATAAATTTAATACTACTTATATGTTAGGTGCCAAATTGAATAATGAATAAAATCGGTATTTTTAAACATATGTGAGTAAAATTTTAGGAAAATTTGTATTTTGGTTAATCACATCATAATCAATCAAAAAGTCTATTTTGAATTTTTTGGTTGTTACGACCTTTTGGATTTTAGGTGACGATATATATTATATAAAGAAAATTCCTTTTGAAATTTGATTTTAGTGCCACGGCCAAGAAATAAAAAGCACCAAAACTTAGTTTAAAAAAGCACCGAGCACTAAGTTCAAAATTTTTCGCGTCGGAAATTCCAAAAAGTACTAAAAACGGTGCGAAAAGCACCGAGTTGATAGCGCTGAAAAAGTTTGCGAACTATATCAAATCATCTAGTTGAATAAAATTTATTCAAACGAGCGAATAAAAATTAAATTAAATTAAATTAAATTAAATTAAGTTATTCGAATAAGCGAACAAAATTTTTTGGTATAAGCGAATAAAATTAACTTGAATCAATAGGCGCATAAAATGTATTGAAATATCGAAATGAACAAAATTTATTCGTGCCTTCAGGTACGAATAATCATATAAATTTGATCGAGTGATGAAAAATTTTAATTAGGTATATACTTCTGTAATCGTCTACAATTTAGGCATTTTCGTGAAATCTCTCTTTGATTGAGGGTTAGTGTGTAGAGTATCCCAATATAAGCAAGTGACTTGACTAGAAGAAATATATGAGAAACACGAACTTTTTTGAGTGATTGATTCCTATACAAATTTTTTAAATAAATAATGGCTTGCTTGCTTACACATAAGTTTTCTATGTAGTTTACATATGTATGTACATATATCGTTAACTAAAATGCAAAAAGGCGCAAGTAACAAAAGTATAATTTCACAGAAGAAGCAAAAACAAACAAAAAACTTAACAAACATATCATTTTTGATCAGAAGTGTAAAATTTTGTCAAGATATGTAGTTGAATGGCATTCATAATAATCAACAAAAAAAAAACTGTATCTTGAATTTTTTTTATTTTTTTTTTTTTGTCACTTATGCCTTTTTGCATTTTAGCTAACGATGTATAAACCTCGAAGTTATAAATTTTCACGATCGCGCACGCTCACGAATAAAATATTTTTAATCACGCACGAGTGGTTTACAACTTATCACGATCACGCATAATTTTCATGTTTTTTGGGTTGAAAAATAGGTTCTTACATATCGTCACCTAAAATCCAAAAGGCCGTAACAACTAAAAAATTCAAAATAGACTTTTTGATTGATTATGATGTGATTAACCAAAATACATATTTTCCTAAAATTTTACTCACATATGTTTAAAAATACCGATTTTATTCATTATTCAATTTTACATCTAACATACATGTAAATAGAATAAATTTTTTTTTTTTTTTGCTTTTCCTGTAAAATAGTAAAAAGTGTACTTACGGCCTTTTGGATTTTAGGTGACGATATACATATCTATGTAGATATGTATGCTTGTGTTTTTGTAAAATTTACAATGTAAGAAACATACATACATACTTACAAAGGTGCATGTATACAAAACAAAATGAACCGAATTCGTAAAGAATTCGTAACGATTGGTCGACAAATTCTTCCGATTTCGGCACCGAAATATTACCAAAATCGTAACAATTTTTGTATGAAATGGTTGACACGACTTCGCAACGATATGTCGGTACGAATTCGTTACGATAAGTCGGTACGAAGTCGTAACGGCATGTAGGTACGATTGCTTTTTGCTTTTATAGCAGAGTACCGCTTTACCGTTATGTTGCTGGTATTGTCGAAATAATTTGCACATACTCACGTTTTTTTAATATTTGTTACAATCCTTTTTTTTTATCAACATATACATACATATTTATTTTAAAAAATTTTCACAGACTTTTACTTATGTATTCAAAAATCAAAGTTTTACTCTCATATTCATAAAAAAATAAAATGAATTTGAAATTCATTTTAGGAAAATTTTGTATTAAAAATTTGAAATAAAATGCATTTCAAATTTGTTTCAAATTTTATGAATTGGGGGTTAATGTTTAAAAAAAAATTGTTCAGAAATGTCTTAACGAATTCGGTACGACAAGTCTGACTTCAGAAAAAGGCGAAATATTTTGTTTGGGTGTATTCATTGTGTTTGTAAGCTCATACTACCATACATATTACTATACATATATGCATTTATTATTATAAAATAATTTATTTCAAATGATTGAATATAGTTACATATGTACCTATGCAGGAATGTTATATCGTGAGAGCGTGAGAATTCGTGCGTGATTATTAAAAAAAGCTCACGCACGATCACGCACGAGTAAATTTTTTTCAATCACGCTCACGCACTCACGCGTGATTAGTTATAATATTTGATCACGAATCACGTGAATCACGTGTGACTCACGCGTGACATGATAAAATCACAACATTTGCACATCTCTAATCAAATGCTTTAAATTGCAATTTAACTTGTCTTGTTTATTTTGTTCACAATAAATGGAATTGGTGAGCGGTTGGCTTGAACACAACATAAATTAAATCAACACTTGAGAATATTTTGGCGTTTATACTTGAAAATATTATAAGAAATTTATTAGTTAAAAACAAATCTTACCTTTTTCATTTATGAGATATGATTTCATTTTCACTACCATGAAAATTTTCGCTAAAAAGACTTTTGAATTGGGAAAAAAATTTAATTGATTTATATTTCTTTTTTTTCACTTATTTATAAATTATTGATTTATTATATTTAACACACTTCAATTTTCATTTAAAGTTTTAATTTTATTTAATAATATTTTTTAACATTTATTGTAACACTTAAATATATTTTAATGTATTTTAATATATTTTTTTTATATTTTCTTATATTTACAATTATTTAATGATTCGTATTTATTTATTTAATTTATTACGATTTTTAGATGCAACAATAACTTTTTATTAAAAAAAACACTTTATTTGTTATAAAACTTTTTTTTATCCAAATATATTTGCAATTTATTTTAACAGATAATTGAATAATTATTATTGTTTTTTTTTTAAATTCTATTATGAATTATTTATAAGGGGTAGTGTGCCTTATTTCAGAGCTTCTTTTTTAATTTCTCAAATCAAAGAAATTTTATTTTTAAATATTACAAACTGAAAACACGTTTTTAATAATTCTATTTATTGTTTTGTTTTCGAATTTTTTAAAAAAATTTTTATTTATATATATATTTTTTTCGCTCTCTGAACATCACAACATTTAGTTTTTAAACGATATGCTTATTAATTTCAATTGATATGATCTAACAGATGAATGAATGTTTTTTTGGTTTAGTAATTTAATTAATTTTTTTAATCTCTGGAATTATTGTAAGAAAATAAATGTTAGCGCTTGTTAAAAAATTACTCATTAATAGTGAAATTTTTAACAAGTTCGGTAACAGTCTGCTCGTTCAATTCGAATAATTTGTAGTAAATTTTTTTGTTACAAAATAATATAACTTTTAAACCTTTCTGTGATACTTTACGAATACGTTCGCTTGCAAGGCCCTGTTTTTACAAGTCAAGCAGTAGGTTCGTCTTAAAAAATTTAATGAAAATTACGAGTGCTTTTTGTATAAATTGTTTACTCAATCGACTGTTTAGTTTGCGAAAAACAACAAAAAAAAATTTTAAATTCTTGTGTTGAGTTTTATTATTTTGGGCAGTAAAAAGCAATTATTTAACTTTCAATAAGGATTTGTTTTATTAAATTAATGTGCTATAAAAAAATATTTGTTGTTGGTTTAGCATGTCTAGATGCACTTCGCTGCTGTAAAGCATTAAGAACGTTTTTGTTTTATTTTTAATTCTTAAATACAAAACGAAAATCTACTCTGTCTGTAGATTTGTACATAATCTACTCCAAAGATAATATTTTTATTTATGCCTTACTACTCTGTAAAACATATTTATATTTATGAAAAGTTAGTGAATTAGCTAAGTTTAGGCTTGGGTCGAACTCGTTCACTAGTTAATT
The DNA here is from genome assembly GCA_949987645.1 of Tachina grossa. NCBI lineage: Eukaryota > Metazoa > Arthropoda > Insecta > Diptera > Tachinidae > Tachina > Tachina grossa. The sequence goes on along the minus strand of OX465276.1, from coordinate 38,688,982 downwards.
TTTGCCACAAACCTATAATTAAACCTATGTAGTTTAAATAAGTTTGATCATTGGTTTGTGCCAAAACTGAACTAGTGAACGAGTTCGACCCAAGCCCAGCTAAGTTCTATAAAATTTTCTATTAAAGGTATGTGAATGAGATAAGTCAGCACTTTTGGCGTTATAAGCCATTTACACCAGCACAAAATCTCAGCAGATTTTAATTAAAATCTTTATGAAAAAAATCTATACCGTTTAAACCAACTTTTTTTTACATTTATCAAGATTTTTTTATCCAAAACAAAACCCATTAACTAAAAAATTTCCAAAACTACAACCATATAACTGCAGTGTAGCTAAGTCACACACCTTTTTAAGCAGACCCTAGCTAATCTACTCATCTTTTTAGGCTTCCGTACACTAAAGGTGAAAAGGACCCTATTGTTTTCGCTACGCTGTCCGTCTGTCCGTCTGTCCTTCACACGGTATTTTCTCAGGAACCGTAAGAGCTACGGACCTGAAATTTGGACACAATATGTAGAACCTTAGCTGGTACAACAACAAATACATGAGAATTAAAAATTAAAGGGTGTTCCAAAACGATCAACGAAAAATGTTAAAATCCCATGTAATATACATACAATTGTATATTGAAAATTGAAATTTGTAAAATTAGTATATTTTTATACAGACTACAACAATTAACACTGAAATTTAAAAAAATTTAAAATTAAAGGGCGGTCCATCAGTTAATGCAATTTTGACTATGTAATTTTGACAATTTGCTATATCTTGGAAACCGTAAGAGGCAAACACTTGAAATTTTCAAAAACGGTAAAACTAAAAAAACCGAAAATTATAAAATCGCCAAACCAAAAAAAAAAAAAAATCGCCAAAAATTAAAAAAAATCGCCAAAACGAAAAAAATCGCCAAAATTAAAAAAAAATTTCTAACACTAAAATAAATCGCCAAATTCGAAAAAATCGCATATAAGAAAAAAACGCCAAAATGAAAAAAAAAACGCCGAAAATCGAAAAAAATCGCCAAAACGCGAAAATGTCGACAAAACTAAAAAAAAATTTAAATAAAAAAACGCAAAAATGAAAAAAATCGCCAAAAATAAAAAAAAATCGCCAAAAATAAAAAAAAATCGCCAAAATGAAAAAAAACGCCAAAACCCGAAAAAAATCGCCAAAACAAGAAAATAAAGTGTCAAAACTAAAAAAGGAGCCAAAACTTAAAAAATCGCAAAAAACTTGAAATTTTCAAAAACGGTAAAACTAAAAAAACCGAAAATTATAAAATCGACAAACCAAAAAAAAAAAAAATCGACAATAATTAAAAAAAAATCGCCAAAACGAATTAAATCGCCAAAATTAAAAAAAAAATTCCAACACTAAAATAAATCGCCAAATTCGAAAAAATCGCCAAAATAAAAAAAAAACGCCAAAATGCAAAAAGCAAAAATCAAAAAAAAAACGCCAAAACGCGAAAATGTCGCCAAAATTAAAAAAAATAAATAAATAAAAAAAATCGCAAAAATGAAAAAAATCGCCTAAAATAAAAAAAATCGCCAAAATGAAAAAAACGCCAAAAGCCTAAAAAACGACAAAACAAGAAAATAAAGTGTTAAAACTAAAAAAGAGCCAAAACTTAAAAAAATCGCCAAAACTGAAAAAACGCAAAAACCGCCAAAATAAAAAAAAACCGAAAAGATCACAAAAACGAAAAAATTCCAAAACTATATATTATATAGGATGAAGTTTTTATTAAATTACATATCTAGTGTTCGTACGGAACCCTTCGTGCGCGAGTCAGAGTCGCACTTTACTGAACTTATTTATAAATATGTTGTACAGTGTAGTAAAAAATAAATAAAAATATTACATTTTTATTATATTTCCTACAAATCTACTGACAAAATTAATTTTTTTTTTGTGTTGGAAATCTAGTAAAAAGCAGCAAAATTTATCTCGAAATCTCGTAAGTACTAGATTTCGAGGTAATGTAAATGCTCTTTTACAGTTTTAGACAAAATTTTCAAAGAAAGATTTTGCCGTATATACTAAATCTTGTATATTAAATATTTTCTTTCAAAATGGTTGTTGTCTTTGATAATGAAAAAAAACATTACTATGTACCATATTTTTAAAAGAATTTGTATGTATTAGACGATAGTTGTAAAAAATATTAAAAACAATATGTGTTTGCTATAATGGTTTGAAATAAAAGCCTAAAGCACAGACAATAACTGATAATTGTCTTAAAGAATCACAACTACGGCTTTTCTACGTCTATAAATAAGACAGCACAATATTCGAACAGAAATTAAATATATTATAAGCAACACAGGAAACCTTTAGCTTTTTACGCAGTCTATATGCATTTTTTTGGTGCTTTTACACACATTTTGAGCAGTCTATAATATATTTCTTAAAGGTTAATTAAAATAAAAAGAGAAAAATCATGATCCTACGTGTATCTTAAACCACATGTGCCAACTTTAGCAAAACTTCTATGAACGACACAATTATTTTATTCGCTCTGAAGTAAAGTTGTTTAATTTTTACAATAGTTTAAAACTCTGAAGCTACTCCTTTGCTGCTTACTTAAATAATTTTTAAATTTAAATGCCTTTTAAATGAAATTAAATATGTAAAAAGCCTTGAAGTTATTTAATTCATAAAGACAAATGAAAAAAATATTGTAACAAATCTATAAAAAAAAATATATACATGAAGTCATTTCAAATGGGCAATTATAAAACATGAACATCATAAATCATGCAAAACAAAACTTTGTTCTTTTGGGTTTTTTTTTAACTATTTAGCTATCAAAAAAATTGAGTTTAAGTACAAAAAAAAGTTTTAAAATCAAGAAGAAAATAAAATCGTTTTAAAACTACTTCATTATGAAAATATGTATTAATATTATTTATTAATTATGATATTCTCTTATTTTATTAAGCTTAAAATTTTTATTTCGATATTTCGCCACTCCTTTAAGTGGATTTTTCTGGAAAATATTTTTGGTTTAATTGTTTTTTTAATATTATGAAACAACTATATAACTAATTCTTACTTAAAAATTTTTAGCGTGAAGTGAATGAAGAAGCAGCCAATTGTCGCAATTTTGGAAACAAAAATTTTACACAAAATTTTATATGAAAAATCAATGTATGTATGTATGTTTTATCCTTTTCAAAACCTATAAAATGTTACTGCCATAAAGTATGCAATTGTTTTTTTACTTAATAATATTTGCGTATAACCAATATTTCATTTAATATAAATACGTATTACTCATACGCCACCGGTTAATGCAAATTGTATTTATAAAAAAAATTTAAAGTTGTGATAAATTACATGGTGCTCATAATTATGAAGCTGGTCCATATTATTCATTGTTTTGAGATATTTAAAGGATTATATTACTCAATATTTTAATTAGGAATTATAACTAGTCTTTACATATGAAAATTTCTTTAGCATATTATTAGATATTTATATAAAACTGTCATTAATATGCTTACGGAAAAATATCGTTAGCTAAAGCGCAAAATGTCCTAACTAACAAAAAATTCAAAATCAACTTTTTTGTGATTATTTCCTTGCCCTTTCACTTTGAAAATACAGTTCACTTTCAAGTGAATTTTTTTTCTTTTTTGTTTTAATAAGTTTTCTATGTAGTTCAGTAAAAAAAAAACTTTCTCCAGTTAACAGCTTTAATAGCCAAAAATACACCCAGAAAAAAGATTGGTTGGAAAACGGTTAGTCCAATAAAATATCATTTACATTAACTATATTTCAGTTCACGCTATCAATTTTCTGTTAATCCAAAAAACAATCCATGTTCCGTGCCCATAAGCGCATAATTGTAACAAAGATATGATTGTGACAATACTTAAATTGATGGCATCAACCGAGCGTATGCTTTTGTCACGACTAACTAACTGATTGATTAGCACAACCGAATAAAATATTAGGAATTGGATTTTACAACAAACTTTTGGTATTAGCAACTAAAAAATTGTCGTTCTATATTAAAAATAAAATAAAAACTTTCAATCAGTTGCTGCAACTAACTAGAGGTTGAGTTTACTATCATAGTTTATAGCAGCAAATTAAAAAACTAACTTTTGTGACTTTCAAAGATATTATGATTTGTGAATTCTCAAATGGTTTCTGAAAGTCTGTGCATAAGATAACAGGTTTGTGGCTTTTCAAAATGTGTGGTTGAAGAAATGTATATAGACATGCTTCACCATTAGGAAATAAATTTCAATTAAAATAAACTTATGACAATATATGTCAAATAATAAATTTCTTAAATTGTGTATTTTTATTTGCGTTTATTGTTTATTTTTATTTCAGCAAGGAAGCCCAATTTGTCTTTTACAAGTACCAATTATGATATTTTTTTAATTATATTAACCAAATTTTCGGTAGCAAGAATAACATTTATTTCAAATTCCATACTGTCAACCAATTTTTTCTGTTGCTGCAACTATTGGGTTGAGGGTTATAATTAAAATATAGTGGTACCACAAGAAAATTTCAGTCGCTATAGCAGAATTCTATGATAGTTGCTGCAACCGCCAAAATTCAATTGGCAACAAATTCGGTTGCCACAACTAATCTGTTTTCTCTGTATAGTCAACTTAAAATTTAATTGAGCAAATTAATCTTTTTTCTATTATTTAAACAATTAAAACTTTAATTAAAAGATCAATTGCGTCACTTGAACTTTTTTTTATTAAATTAATTATTTTATTAAATTTAATAAAAAATTTTTAATGGGTTTTTAGTTTTTTTTTTGCAATTAAAGGTATTAATTGGAAAATATTTGGTTTCTGTGCTCAAATTAATAAACAAAAAATATAATAAAAATTGTTATTTTTTTTATATTTTTATATTTATTTTTGACAAATGTCAAATTCTATATAAAAAAAGAGCTTACATAAAAAAATTATTTTTCAATATAAAATTTGAATTTTGTTATGATAAAAATATATCAGGTGTAAATGTAGGACAATGGATTTATTTTTTGTTCTACACATAATCACGCGGCTCTGCCGCAATATTTTTTTTTTTTTGCTTTCCATTGTTAAGCTTAAATTGATTAAAGAAATGCCGAATGTATAAAGAATTTTTGTTTTAGGCTTTTAAACTTATGATTAGTATTATACAATTATATATAAAAATATTATATATTATAATATTAAAAGTATTTCTATAAAAATATTAAAATTGAAACGTTTTTTTAATATTTTGGGTTGAAAAAAATCCTTAATCAGGATCGAAATGTAGATAGACCGCGGTTAGCTCACAAAACATAACAAAAATTCTCATTAAAATTATTTACTTTTATATTAATTCTTAGCTCATTCATTACAATGAATTTTTGTATTAAACCGCCGAACATATCTAGAAAAGATGCGATATCTTCTAAACGGCTGGACCGATTTAATTCAAACATATTTGAGAGCCCTTTCGGGCAGGTCTCCTTTCAAACAGAAAAAAACTAAATCAAAATCAGTCCAGCCGTATGGTCTGTATGTGTACAGATACACAGACACACACTACAAACTGATAACACCATTTTTTTGGTCGGGGCTTAAAAATCAATATAAATTTTCTTTGATGTAAATACTCAAAAACCTTAAATAGTTTATTTTCAAAAGTGACAGATATTTAATTTTTTTTATATATTTATGGAATAATATTAAAAAAAAAACTTTATAAGCTTTATAAGAAGATTTTGTAAAATTCGACTAACAGACCTTTTGATGTGTTGACACCAATGACATGCATATAGACTAAACTAAAACCACAACAACTAATACAACAATATAATTTTATTTTATATTTAAGAAATTTATTATTCGACATATTGTCAGAAGTTTATTGTAATTTGAAATTTATTTGCTGGTGGTTCAGCGTTGTCTATATGCATTTCATTGTTGCTGTAACAAATCATCAGTAGACCTCAACCACACATTTCGAATAGCCACAAAACTCTTATTTTATGCACAGACTTTCAAGAACTATTTGAGAATTCACAAATAATAATATTTTTGAAAATCACAAAAGAAAAATAAGCGTAGTAGGCTTAGAAACTAACACAAAAAATCCAGCAAATAATTTCTATTCGATTTGAATCTATTTTATTTTTATACACCTTTATACAATTATAAATCCATTGGATAACAATAAAAGTAATTATAAGGCAAAATGAAGAATAAAATCTAAATTTAACATTTAAGAAATTTATTTTTATTTTATATTACTTTAAATCAAACATTTTATTTCCTTTGTTTACAACTTTTTTAATTTCATATCCGACTTAATTAAATTTTTTTTTCTCATTGAAATAAAACTATACGCAAGCATGTTAACAAAGCCAACCTTTTAAATCTAAAATTTCTAAGCTGAGTGAAACTCGTGCACAAAAGATTTAATTTATACACTAATTTGTTCATTTCCACATTTTTTTTTTCAACACATTTTTACACATGTTTTAGTCCTGGGCCACAGCAAAAAAAAAACTAACAAAAATCAGCTACAACAATAACAACAACAACACAAATTATTATAAAATTGTTCAATGGTCATTACACTTGTTTTGTGTTTAGTTCGCGAGTACTTTAGAAATCAACATATGAATTCAAAGAAAGTTATTTAAAAATACATTGGCAAATATGCGTGTTTGAAAATATTTTCAATTAACTAAAAATGAACACGCCACTTCTATTTCTAAAAACACTCACAATACTTCAATTGAATTATTTTGTGTTTACTTTTTTTTTTTTCTTAATTATGATGACAACCAGTAGGGCTAAATAAACAAAGACACACTATACTCGAGTTTTTAATTAAATAAACATATTTTAATGCTTGTAAGCCTCATTTGTTTAAAAAAAAGATTGTATGTTATTAATTTTATAATTATATGGGCAAGTAAGTGTTTATGTGTGAGTGTGCTTAACATCACACCAGGAAACACAGCATGACGTAGTATGAGTGTTTTAGTTATTATATATATATGTAAGTATGCATAATACTTTTCGTAAGCACTTGTAATTTTTGTGAGCATATCTTAAAGGGTTGAATTTGTGTGTGCAAAATTTCTGTTGATGTGTATATTTATTTATGTATATTATGAATATATTTTTTTTTTAATTTCTCCAGGATGATAGGTAATAATTTAGCTAATTTTATTTGCATGTCCAGGCATGTTTGTATAATATTGCATGTTAATATGCATTTTTTTTTCTAATATATTTACTTTTGCTTTTGTTGAATATTTTTCTTTATTTTTTATAGCATACTTTTAGGTTTATTACAGCCTTATAAAGTTGTAAGAATTTAACAAACCGATGGAAGGTAAACCGCGCGCGTTAAATATCGACACATGCAGAAAACAAACGACTTAAATACACGTAAATGAATGAATAAATAAATATTGGGCGAATAAAACTTATACAGCAATTATTTAATATTAAAATTATTAAGCCATATTTTCTTGGAAAACAATTTTCTTTTTATTTAATATTTTATTGCTTAACTTTAAATTAAACTTTTAAGCTTGGCTTAAGCATTTAAAAATTACTTTCTTTTACATCATTTATTTTTCTTTATTCCAAACACATAAGCGATAATTCTTTTTTCATTTGCCTTGATTTTTTTTTTGTTTAACCGTAATAGTTTTAACTAACGCACAATGCTGCTGAACGAAACCATGCAAAAACACATTATTCCCGTCTTAATACATCTTTACCGGTTAAGATATAAAACACGACTGAGGTAAATGTACTCGTTGTGTGGACTTTTTTCCATTAAACATATTCTTCTTCAACAACAACAAAAAACATTACGTATGTTCACGCATATACATATATAAATTTTCATCCATATAACTACACCGAAAAATCATTCAACAAGACATGAAATGAAAAACCGAAGGTACTATTATAATAAAATAGAAGCGAGCGTAATTATAAAAAAAAAACTACAAAAACATTTGTCTGCTACTCTCTAGGAGAGTTAAAGACTAAAATGTATAGGAAAACAAAAACCCGAATAAAGCAAATACCTTTGCATGGCAAATACAAAACTTTAAATCTAAATCGAAATTCAGCTAACTCTCTTTCTCTAAGCCATAAATTTGCCATAAACGCTTTTGTGTAAACAAAACAAAATTCCAGCACTTAAAGCAAAGGAGTTTCTTTACTCCTTTGCAAAGCTTTAAAACATAAAACACATCCACAAATTACGTTTACATGATAAATCAAAAGCACCACTTCCTACTGCTCACAAATACATACACAACTAATAGCTGAAAAAGATTAATAGAACTCTTTACTCTCTTTGGGTTTTATGTATTTCGCTCTCTCAATAAACGAAGTTATGTTGCTTATACACTTTTATATTATTATTAGTGTAGGTCAGTTAAACGATTGTTAACGAATGTGTGTAGATGAGTGGGTGTCTACTCGCTTAAGCTTGTTTTAAGGGTAATATTTCTCTTAAACTTGCTTACCATACCGAGACTTATTTACATTAAGCCATAACAATGTAACTATAAGAGTTACATTTTATAGGAAAATTATAGCATAAAATTACGTAAGAATTGAAAAGGCGCTGTTTACAGTAACTACAAAGTTTTTGTTTATTACACGAGAGCTTTTTTATTTAAGTAAGCTTTTTATAATTTAGACGACTTTTGTTTAAATGTTATTTAACAGCTACAGTATTTTGCTTAAAGCAGAACTAAACCAGGTACTATAACAATTATATTTTATTTTAAAAGGCAATTTTTAATCATATATTTTTAGCTTTATTTTTTGCTCAAAAAAATAACAATTAATTTTTTAATTTCATTTTTTTTCTAACTGCAAAAAATGTCACTTTTAAACTAATTGATATATCAAAAAATTTATTTCAATTTGACATATAAAAAAATAAAATGCCCTCTCTAGAGTTTAAAAATGAGTTTCTTTCTAACCAAAAAATAGATAAAATTCAAAAAGTAACTACTATTTTCCAAGCAAAAAAGAATTCAAAAACGAACTTGTATTGTTCAATTAAAAATAAAACTTTTAAGGTAATTTTTATTTTCCAATTTTCCAAGTAAAAAATATAACTCAAGAAATAATTTTTATTTTCTAAAGAATAAGTAAAATCTAGAAAACAGCCGGTAAAGTTGAGTTTTTCAATAAGACTTACTGCCACTTTATAGAAGATATATATGATCCTGTCATTATCAATAAAGCAGAAAGATAAAACTACATCTGGCCCACAAAATAAATCCAAGATAATTTTATATTACAACAAAACTAATGGTTGTGTGAACCCGATGGATAAGATATTGTCACAGTATTCCACCAAACGAGCAATACTTCAATGACCATTGTCACTGTTCTTTAACAATTTGAATACAATCGCTCTTGCGTCATTTACAATATATAAAGAGAACATTGGAGAAAAATCTGCAAGGCAATCGCACCGCAAACACTTTATCGAGAGACTTGGTGAGTATGTATTAGAAGACCGATGAAGCTCCAGAAAAAAGTAAGACTGGGAGTAAAATTATTTTCTACCACACGCGCGGGTATTGGTAAACCTTGAAGAAATTTTTTAAAATTCAAAAAAAAAACCTTCTAAAAAATATAAAAATTTTATCATGTCTTTATTAAATTTTACAGAACTCCAAAATTTGTTCAGTGAGTCTTGATTTTATTTAAATCGAAGCAAAATTAAAAAACTTATTAAGGAAATAAAATTGAAAAGTCACCCGGGAAGGCGGAGGGAGGTTAATTTGATTATTTTAGTTTGAATTTGGAATTTAATCATTATTTGTGGTATCTGTCATAAACAAGTATAGTATCACAGTTAACAAAACTCTAAAGAGAGAGCGAAAAACAGTGTATTTTTATATTTTAAAAATATTTAGTTTATTTGTTCAAATACTTAATATAAAATAACAAAAATTAAAAATTTTAAAAACCCCCGACTTTTTTCAGAAAAGATGTTATATCTTCTAAATGGCTGGACCGATTTTCTTCAAACATAGCTAAGAACCCTCTCGATCAAGTCATCTTTCAAACAGAAAAAAACTAAATGAAAATCGGTCCAGCCGTTTGGCCTGTACGTGGACACAGACAGACACACAGATACACAGATACACACTACAAACTTATAAAACCCCTTTTTTTAGTCGGGGGTCAATAAAAAATAAACAAATAAAAAATAAACTAAAAATAAAATGTTGCATACTTTTAGGAGTTTATGTAAAAATATTTCCTACTGAATGCTTGCATGTCAATTCATGCATAAATTGCAGCAGGCTACACGACTACATGACCTCAAGTGCCAATAGCAGCAATTTTTGCCTGTAATGGCAGCGACGTCATAAGAACATGTTACTGAAACTTGTTATTAGGTTTTAATTCGATTAATTTCAAATTTGCTATTTTTGCTTAACGGTTAAGCCGGTTAATTTGGATCGATTGACCTTGATTAAAAAAAAAATTATAATATTTTATAGTATTTCAATCAGCCTTAGCATGTGAAAATTTCCGAATAAAATTTTTCGTTCACATGGCTTTTAATGTAGCATTAACAATTTCATGAAAATATTCCCACCTCTTTCTTTCTTTCACAGACAAATCTTTGTGAATAATTTTCTTCATAAATTTTTAAAATCGTGTGAAGATTTTTGAAAGTAAATAAATTCACATTCGCAAATTTCCATGAGTAATTTTATTTATCATAAGGCTGAATATATTTTTTATAAAAATAAACGTATAGAATGTGTTGTGAGATTTGCTTTAATAAACAAACAAAGAAGTATGCTGAGAGAGCTTCATTTTATTTAAGTTGTTTAATGTCAACAGTTTTTTCTTTCATTTAATTTTGAGCCACTATATATATTGTAAAAAAATTTATTAATAACTCTGCCAAAAAAGTAGACATCAATGCTAAGAACTGATAGAAAACTTTCTAAAAAAAATTTTAGGACCAAAGTAAAGGAAGTAAACTTTTTCAAACAAAAAAAAATTTGAAAATCTGTTGGTTAAAAAGAAGTAGGTGAAATATTAAGTAAAATTTTAATGGGCGAGCCTCCGCCCACTTTTTCAATGCAATATTGTATGTTTTTTAGAGCTTAGGGTGTGTGCTAAATTTTGTAAAATTCTGCAAAGTAGAACCACTTAAAATAAAATATTAAATGTCTGTCCCACGATGTCACCAGCAAACGTTCGATCGACAACTTGTATTTTAAACAACAATAATATTAGAAAATTTATTTTGGATCGAACAATTTGTAGTGACATCGTGGAATGGTCCATAAATTAAGATGATATGGGCGTAACTCGGCCCATTTTTTAAGTGGAAAATTTTGTCTATCTTAGAGCTGAAGATGTGTGGTAAGTTTCGTAAAAATCAGTTAAGTAGAACCATGTGAAATATAATAATACATTTTAATAGGTGCAGCTCCGCCCATTTTTTCAACTTTAAAATTGTGCAACTACCAAAAACCAAACGTAATGAAATAAATAGAATGTCATTGTATCAAATAAAAAATTTGTGGGCGTATTTTAGCCCATTTTTTTTATAATGGAACCAATTAGAAGCTATATTCTCTCAGAAAAAAATAAGTTTTACAATTGGTCTAAAATGTATCGAGTTATTAAGTAAAAATATAAAAAAGTAAAAATACAGACAAGTTGATAACCTGCTAAGTATTTTTTTTAAGTTGGTTAAAAATAATATATTTTGTTTTCCTCATCTAATTCACTTCGTAAATTGTTATTTTTGTTGCGTTATCTTTTTTTTTTAATAAAATCTTAAAATAACACATTATTTGTGTTTTAAAGCAAATACCCGGTTAATTGAATACTTTTTTATGTATAAACAGTCAAACTTATCTATAATGAACTTCTATTGCATGAAGCTATTCTTATTATTAACTGATTTTATATTATTAAATGACTTATAATAAGTTTTTACAGTCTCAGTATATTTTAATTATATATAAGTAGTATTAAGAACTTCCATATAGTCACATTTTTTTACAACGACTAAATTTTGCAAATATTATTCTGACTCACATGCATTTTAGTCGCTTTAAAATTAATTAATTTAAGCAACTTTTTGTTAGACATGCTAAAAACACTGTGTAGAGAGAGAGAGAGAGAGAGAGATAGAGAGAGTCAGTAAAATATATTCAGGAGTTTTCCAAACGATGCAGAGAAGAATATACAAAAGGAGAAGTCGAAAGTTCTTGGAGATGAAGTATAAAGTGTCAATTAAGGTACTTAAACTCCTAAGTATGTGAAAGGGTGGTGTGAGGAAAAAGTTTAAGAGTGTATTCAAAACTAAAATACCTGATGGGAAATATACATAATTTTTTTTTACAGAGCAAATGAAAATGCTTTCAGGGGTTGTAAAAATATATTTTTTACATGTAAGTAACATATTTTGACAACTGCTTTACTTGAATTGCAATGCTTGTAAAATTTTGAGAAACTTTCCCCCATCATATAATATTCATGGTTATTGTAAGTAAATTAAAAAATATAACATTTGTACAAAGAAGCTTATATATAATAAAGTGTTTTTTTAGTCCCATGCACATTCATTATAGAGAAGATCGACTGTACGTATATTATAGTGCTGTCACTTTCTAATATATTTTACATTTATAAAATGCAGACTACAATCGGGATTAATCTGAAAGTCTCAACTAAGTTTTCACAAATTTTTTTAAATTTTCTCTATCAGACAAACGAAAAATTTAATAGTCTTAAAATATAAACAATAAACATAGACTTACTCCAAAAAAGCCTTAAATGGCAACACTTTTATTAACTAACAAAGACATAAACATTTATCTCTAGCTATGCTGTCCAGAGAAACACGAGAAAAACGTATGCGCCGATCAGTGTTGCCAGTTTTTTTTCTAAAGCTTATCCCCGATTTTTGATTCGTCATCCCCGAAAATCCCCAAATTGAGTTTTTTTATTAAAATTTTTTCTTTTGTGAAAAAAAACATTTTTTTTACTTTTATTTAAAAGATAATGACAAAACGAACATATTTATTCAATAAAATTCATTTATATCGATAGCTAATTATATTTACATTAATTTCATTTTATACTTATAAAACTTGTAAAGAAAAAATTACACAATTATTTAATATACACAAGCATAAAAAAATTTAACCAAAGTTTAGCATTGCAAAAACTTCAGAATCAAAATCTTCTGATTCACCAGCCTCAGAAATTTTGTTGTAAATATTCTTGTTACCATCAGGAATCCCCAAAAATCTCCTAAAATTTGGTTATCATCACCAACAAATCCCCAGATCCTCAACATAAAATTTTTTTGGGGACAAATCTCTTAAACTGGCAACACTGTCGCCGATTGATGTTCGGCACTCTTGTTCTACTTCGGGCAGCTACTCGTATGATCTCTGGTTTTTTACTCTCTCAAACTTGTGAAGCGATGCATGAGTAAAACAATATTTTTCCACCCATTTGGAATACAGCATTACAGGTTGTATTCGGAAAGCAAAATTAAATCACTTTCACTCGCAACTTTTAATTTAAAAAACAAGCACTTTTTCAATTATAATAAAAATAAATAAGTTTAATACAAACAACAGACAGCAATTATTAATGTTATTAACAGGGAAACCAGAAATATGCTCTAAAAAAAGTGTTTTATGCGCATTCAATATGCACTAAAAACTTGAAAATATGCTATAAAAACTTAAAAATATGCACTTAAAACTAACATGAATTGGCTTATTTGTAAATGAAAATATATTTCTAATTCAACAAATCATCAATATTTGCATATAAAATAAGACAAAAATAAAATAAACCAAAAAGAAAGCAAACAAGAAAAAAATTAACGAAGAATAACTTCCATATTAAAGAAATAATTTGGGTTTGAAGTGTACGTTAATACAAAATTTTCATTCAAATTTTAATTAAAGCAAATAATACAAATAAATTGTTATTGTATACGACCGAAAAAATTTAACTTCAACTTCAAAAGAGATTACGATACATATTAGAATTAAGAACTATATTTTTGATAAATAAGACAAGTTTTTTAATTTTTATTGGAATAAACAATAAAATATTGACAAATATTTTCAATTAAAAATCGCTGCTTGTGACATCTTAATTCACTTTTATACACTGACAATATTCCTTCAACGGATGTAATCGGGACAGAGTCCGGCACAAATAGCAAAACCAAATTTTTATTGCAACTAACGTAAGTAATAACGGCGCAAAAAATTATAAAAATTTATAATTTATATGTATAGATAATTGAAAATGCGATTTAGTTGGTGAAAAAATTAATTGAATGGTTTGTAGCATATTAAAATAAAAAAAATTCTTTACAGTATCAAAATATGCCCAAAAAGCGTCAAATATGCTCTCAAAATTCGGAAAATGCAAAAAATATGCGTGTAAGACTGAAATATGCAAAAACATGCTTTAAAGGATAAAATATGCAAAAATATGCACTCACAAATCGATGCCAAAATTCAGTAAAATATCTGAAACGGATAAATATCTTATCTCCGCATTAATACGTCACACAAGAAAAAACATGCAATTGCATATTTCCGGTTTGCCTGGTTATTAACGTCAGTGTTTGAATTTTGTTTTTATTGAAAAATTTTTCTAATTAACTAAAATTCCGGAAATTTCTCTCATTTTTTCCCTTAAAAGAAACTGAAAAATCAAAGGCATTTTTTTAGATTTTTTTCTAAATCACTTAAAAATATTTGACTAAAGAAAATTATTTAATGAAACCCATATAAAACTTAAAAAGCCACATGCTTATCCATTAGTACTTTCAAAATAATCCTAATTTGCACACAAAAAAAAACTGTTTAGAAGTACAATTCAATGTTCATATTCAATGACCTTTTAATGGATAATTTCAATTAAATTATTAAATAGGAGCCATCTATCATTTTATGTTTGGTTTTTCATTGAAAAAAAAAATTAAATAAAATAAATAAAAAGAAAACAATTGAACAATTAGAAAGCAGAGCACTTACCTCAAAATTACCACCCAACTTTGCGCCTGCTTGAGCTAAATACAATGTCGACGATGATGCAAACACTAATTCCATGGGATCTCTAGTTAATGGTGTAGTCTCTGTCTCTTCGCAATTATAATAGTACACTACTTTATCACTTAACACTTTAAAAGCCAGTGTAACCCATTTCTTGGGTTCATATGGCAACTGATAACTAACCAGTCTCCTACTCACTGGACTAACACTGGCATCCGTATAGATTAACGACACATTCCAGCAGTCCTTGATGACGGGTGAGAAGTGCAAACCAAATTGTACAACCGTATCTAATGGATCAACCACACTGAACAAGTAACCACCTTTGGCTGAAATGGGTTGCAGGGTCGTTTGCAAGGCAAAGTCATTAAGTTTTTCTGGCAAAATCATGCGATATGGTGATTTTATGTCGGCAATTTGTAATATTTTATAGGCAGGAAAGCCATCTTCGGCATAATCGAACTCAATGCCATTTAGATTTTCATTAATCATGGCCAGCATATCATATTCGGCAATGGCATCTAGAAAAAGGGTACAAAGGAAAAAAATTAACAAATATGGTAATTTTTTTTATGTGCAGGAAAAGGGCCAATTTTGCTGTGAGAGAATTTTTTTTTTAAGATTTTAAAATCCAGCATAAATGTCACACCAAACATTTTGCTTATTTAAATTTAACTGGCCATGAACTGTTTTTTTATTTGCAGCATGGAAATTCTTATATGTATATTTAAAATAGGGTTTAATTCCCTATGCCAATTATTTGTTCAATGTTTGAACTAAAACCCTTGTTTCACAACAAATTACAGAATTTGTAGCACACATTGTGTGTTAGCTTTAAGAGAGAAACAAAAGAAATAAAAGCCATTGAATATTCTATTGCTGTCTGTAGATAATTCTATATGGATTATAGAATACAACAATTTAATTTACATAGTTTGCTATAAATTATAACAATACTGAGCTTAAAATATTAAACAGAAAATTAATTTTTTTTTTTTTGTTAAGAGAAAAGCAAGATGGTGTATGTATTTAAGTAAACGACTGCACAAGACATTCACTTGCTAAGCTTTAAACACATTCACCACAGTAGGCTACACCAACACATAGCTTTAAATTCCATTAGCTGAACTTTTCGCCTTTTTGAGCCAGCTAATTTATTATTTTGAAAACAGCAGCAGCAACATAAGCAGCTAAATAAGGCACATTAAATACAGGTACTCGCATCAGATGCAACTATGCTTTTTACCAAAGTCTCACAAAGTAATTTAAAGAAAAAATTCTTGTCAAATTAATTCTAAACAAAAAATCAGCTGATGAGAAAACTCGCTGTTAAGAGTACCTGCTTGATATGTCTGTCTGCCACCAGGCTGATACCTTCAAATATTTTACATTTATAAAAATACAATTAATTATTTAAAATGTACTTATATCACGTAAAATTACAATAATGAACTAATTTATTTCATTATATGAATGCCGGCAGGCTCAAAATATTTGTGTCATAAGAGGTGGAGCCGGGTAACCCCCATACAAAATAATAATTATTTTTTCCTATATCTTCAGAACTACAATAGTAAAAGAACAAACGACAATGGTAAGACTGTTGCAAATTTAGAGATGGTAAAATTAGGCTTTCATTACAAAAAAAAGCTTTCAACAAATTGTAATACGATGAATCAAAATAATTGATATACTCCATTTTCTATAACAACTGAGTATAGAAGCAGTGGACAAAAACACAAAGAACGCTGATGATGAAGGTGTTGTGGCTTTCGAAAACAGCTAGTTGTTCCGTTCTACTGTGTGTTTGACAAAGTATTTACAACTAACTTTGGTGTTATTTGTTCATTAATAATTATTGCATGTAATTTGTCTTAGAAAGCGATACGAACTTTAGCCTAATCCAATCATAAATATAAACAAGCTGAAATTTATATTTTTTTTTATTACTCACGCTCCTGATGAATTGCCTGCTATTGGCTGAATTCTAAAATTACACACATTATTTTCTTAATCATTATTACATATAAATAAAACATGATCACGCATAACTTATGCGTGACTCACACGTGGCTAGTGTGTGACTCACGCGTAACAAACTATGACATTTGTAAAACAATGACAAAAACAACAGCAATAAAAGTATTAGTTAGCTGTAGTCGTTAAGCGCTTATTACACTGTGCTCGAATCCGAATTTTTTTTTTTTTTTTTTTTTGTAACCAGCCGGGGGTCCAGTGGGTAAACCTAATTCTGGTGCGCTGAATACAATAGTGCTAACCATTTCTTTTTAGGTTAGCTCTTGTTTGAATAATACTGAAGATTGAAAACTCGGTTAAAAACAGCTGAAAATGGCAAGTTTTCCTAATTTTTTTTACCATTTATTAACCTTTGTATCGATATATACCGATTAAAAAGACATGTTTTGATGAACTTACGTCCTGCAAAAACTTCTTAGAAAAAAAGTTGGACAAATTTTTTTGGAGTTTTTGTTTGTCAAAAAATGTAAATTTCTTTAAATTGGGGCAATTTTAATTTTTCTTTTTTTGCATTTTTTTTTTCTAAATATTTCTTTAGGATGCATGTTCAACCATAATATCCCAGCAAAAAATTTCAAAAAAGGTAATCGAGTGTGGAATTAAGCATTTTTGGTGAAAGCTCTTCCCTACTGAATTACCGACTTAATAATTTTAACAAGTCGTGAGACTAAAATAATCGATTCCTGAAAAGTACTATGTGTTGTCAGAATATTTGCAACAGACTTTGTTGTTATTTGTTCATTAATAATTATCACATGTAATTTGGCTTAAAAAAAAAAAAAAGCAATACGAACCTTAGCCCGTTCATATCACAAATATAGAAACAAATGGAGTTCGAATAATAATTAAAATTAACTAAAATTAATAGCCATGGGCCTGTGGCAAAAATTAAAAATAAAAAATATACTTAATAGTAACAAACGAAAAAAGTTTGTCTTAAGTAGAACAAAAATAAGCAAATTAACTAACATGTGCATAATTAGTAAAGAACAAACGACAATGGTAAGACTGTTGTAAATATAGAGATGGTAAAATTGAGCTTTCATTACAAAAAAGCTTTCAGCAAATTAAAATAAGATGAATCAAAACAATTCACACATTCCATTTGCAATAATGCTAAGTAAAGGGTGTTTTTTATTGAGGTATAGAACTTTAAGTTGGCATCACTTTTTTAACTGGCGGCCATTTTGTCAGCTGTCAAATGATTAATATTTAGTTTGGTTTGCCATTTCATCATGAACAGGTTGTCAAAAGAACAACGCTTGCAAATCGTGCAAATTTATTTCGAAAATAATGGTTCAGTTCGCGAAGTTTACCGCAAGCTCCGTCCATTTTATGGTCGACATAATCGTCCATCAGAGCAATTAATTCGGTTAACCATGGATCGTTTTCGTACTACGTTTACTCTATGTGATAATACGCATCCGCATAGCCGTCAAACAGTGCGCACCGAAGAAACAATTGCCGCTGTAGAGCAAAATGTTGAAGAGGACCCGAATGAATCGATTCGCCACCGTGCACAGCAATTGGAGCCGACTAACCGACTATTTTGTTCCCGAATTGGATGGCATGAATGTGGATGAGTTGTGGTTCCAACAAGACGGCGCTACATGCCACACAGCTCACGTCACAATCGGTTTCTTGAAGGAAACATTCGATGAGCGCACAATTTCGCGGAATGGATCTGTCAATTGGCCACCAAGTTCATGTGATTTGACACCATTGGATTATTTTCTTTGGGGATATGTGAAGTCGCTCGTCTACGCCAACAAACCAGAAACGTTAGGGGACTTGGAAGCCAACATTCGTGACGTTATTGCCAACATACGGCCCCATATGCTCGAAAAAGTGGTTGAAAATTGGACCTGTAGAATTGGCTTTATTCGAGCCAGCCGCGGCGGCCACATGCCCGAAATCATATTTAAACATTAATGGCATAAAATTATCCTTCTAATAAAGCCAAATTGATGGACATTAAAACGATTTTCTTGTGTTTTATTTCAATTCGAAGTTCTATACCTCTGAAAAAAACACCCTATATATATAAAGTAGAAATCTACATCTACTGACACCACACACAGTGGACCAAACACAAAAGAACGCTGATGATGAAGGTTTAGTGGCCTTCGAAAACGGCTGGCTGTTCCGTTTAACTATGTGTTGTCAGAATATTTACAACAGACTTTGTTTTTATTTGTTCATTAATAGTTATCACATGTAATTTGGCTTAAAAGAAAAAGCAATACGAACCTTAGCCCGTTCAAATCACAAATATACTTACTTTTTTTATTTGGCAACTTGTTTACGTAATCTGTTTAATCTAAAAATATCATTCTCTTCATTTTGTCGTTCGCAAGTTATTGTGTTCTATATGACAAAAATGTTTTTTTGGGAAATCGCTGTTAAAGTTTAGTTTTTAGTTACAATAAACTGAACCGAAAAAGTTGTCTGAAACTTTTTACCAAGAAAACTATTAGAGATTCTGAGTTTTTCTGTAAAAAAAAATTTCGTCTTTGGAAAAGATTTTAAGAGCAATAAGCGTTTAAAAAAAATCGCTTTGTTCTATATGTTCTTATTGTTTTATAGCATATAGAACAAAATGTAAAAAAGTGTTCTGTTTTAAATACTTTAAGTATATCCTGGTTATTTCCCTACAGGAAATGAAACTAACACAAGACTAGTCACGTGATCGGTTCTAAGTCCGACTTCTACCACTTCATATGAAGCGGACCAGTCGCTTGTACATGGGTATGCACTAGGATGGCGTTAATTGATACTTTGTATGCACGTGTTGACTTGTCACTGAACTATCTCATGGGGACCTAATCGGTGTGGATTAATATAAACTGTTTTAAATTGTCATTCCGACACCGCGTTACCATATGTGAAGATTTAACAAGACTAAGGGCCATTATTACAACTTAAAGTTAGTTAAAAGTAGGATTTTATCGGACGTATAAAAAGCTTTCCATTATTGCAAATTGCATTTAACTTACTAGGTAGGTTAGACTTGCTTGTTATTTATCGCTCACTTTAGGTTAAAGTAAAATTTTGCAAATGATAAAGTTTTTATACGTCTGATAAAATCCTACTTTTAACTAACTTTGAGTTGTAATAATGGCCCTAAAAGATTTCTTTGTTAAAAATAAGATTTTTAGGAATATGATATTTGGTACTTTTAGTACACAGAAAAAATTATTCCCAAAAAATTTTCAAACAAACGTGTTTTTTGAAATATAATTTAGTTTCAGTAAATATTTTTTACTGTTCCAGTAAATTATTTGTTTCAATTTTATTTTATATAAAAAAAAAACTGTATCCATATAAAGTAAAATTTGTAAAAAAAAAAATTTAGATTTATTTTTTTTTATTTAAATTTGTTATTTGCAGTTAAATTTATTTTTATATACTGTAAAAAAATTTGTCTGATTTTTTTTAATTTTTTCAGTTAAATTTATTTTTATATACTGTAAAAAAATTTGTCTGATTTATTTTAACATTTTATTTTTTTTTAAGATTTTCGTTTGCGGTTTTCAAACTTATTATGTTTTTATATTGTGATTCTCAATATAGTATTAAGAGTCTTACTATAAACATACGGAGTTTGTTAGCTAAATTCAAAAAATTTATGGGTTGAAGTCTACTGACGAGTTCCAAAAGCGGGAACGAAATGCTTAACCATAAAAACAAGCCAATTTTTGAAAGTCAAAAAAAATAGTTGAAACTTTCATTTGATTCAGCTATTTATTTCAGATAAAACTTTTACTAATTTAAAAAAAAAAATTTAAGAATTGTTATTGATTCAGTTAATTCATTTTCTGATAATACGAAAAATTTTAGTGAATGTATTTGTAAATTATAAAAAAAATTTACTGAATAATACAAAAAAAATCTGCAAAAATGTTTTCTGGTTCCTATTAATAAATTTGACTGAAAATATTTTGAGTTTCAGTTAACTTTTTTCTCTAATGCCATAATAAGTTAACTAAATATAAACATTTTTTTTTCAGTTAAATTTTTACAAAATTGTTATCAGAATCTACAAATTTCTTTGTAGGTCCGCATTCACACAAAAAAATTTACTGATTCAATGAATTTGGTTACTGAAAACGAAATTTAGTTTTTTCTGTGTATATTATTTAAGGTACTTTTGTCTAAAGTACTGACATATTTTCTTCTTTCCTTCATCAAATGTATGAATTATCTTATACATGTTCTATTCAGAAAATATTATGTGTTATTTATTTACCTTTACGTTTATTAGTTCATTTGAAACAAAATGAATGTTTCTTGAATTTTAATTCAGTTAAATCAATGCATATTAATATATGAATGTTTATTGAATAAAATCACTAAAAAAAAGATTTTTAATGAAAAAAAAAAGATTTTTGTGTTCGACTTGAATGTTTTTGAGAACAAAATATGGCAACGCTGTTCCGACACTTAACAATAACAATGAAAACTTATAACTTTCTTTTTATTGTTACAAATGCAATTATAATTTATTTTTAAACAGATATTTTTTGGCACTGGAGCTAACAACCTCTGGAATGACAGGCTTGCACACTACCCACTCGAGCACAGAGGCACTCATATTTCAAAAGTATAAATACCAGTTAACCTTAGGTTAATGTATAAGAATAGTTACAGGACTGGTTGCAGGGTGGCTTGGCGGTGCCATTGGAGGGAACAACGAACATTATGTTTATACTGTTTGACAGGTCCTGGACCCAACCACATCGAACTTGTTCAGTGCCTTTTGCTATGATACTAGACCAAATTCCAATTAAATTGACAAAAGATCACGACTATACATCACCACAATGATGAATATATAACCATTTACAGGATATGTCCTTTTTTCATCATACACTACTCATTCGTCATAGGACGAATACGTTTCGATGAATTGTCAGACAATTTTTTGCAGGGTATTATCATTTCAAGCACCTTTGCGATCCTTCCACAAGTGTTGTGAATGAATTACGAAAGGGCAAGCATGTTGAGCATGAGCCAGTACATCACGTCAGTATTTGGAGGAAGGATTAACGATTAACAGAAATTTTATATCTTGACACAGCACATTAACTTTCGGCAAAACCGAGCAACTGATAACAAAGAAAATATGAAGAAATCAGTAATTTCTAAGCGAAGGTTGTTTTACAACAAAACAAGAATAGTTACTTACTAAAGCCGCGCTCAGACTATTATACAAGTATTAATACTTTCATCACATTTTACGATACAGAAATCTAAATACATTCGTTGCGACTGTCAAAAAAATCTAACGTAAAATCACATACTGTGTTCAGGCCATCACACTTCAAATCAAATGTGTAATACAAGTAGAAAACAAAACAGCTGTTCAATGAAAATGTCTGCGCTATTCACTTACTAGTGGCGGCAAAACGGTTTCATGCAGGCGGGGACGTGCCGACACTTGAAAAAATTCAGCAGTTAAAAATATTATATGTAAATAACAGAAAAAATTTAAGAAAATATATTACAAAAACGTTAAAAATTACGTCAACGAAATATACTTCCATACGATTCACTTATTCAAAATTTTGAGCCGATATACATATGACAAAACATTACATCAATGACGACACGCTATCGACGGCGAAACAGTCAACTTGGAAGTTTGGTTTGTGTGAAAATGCAACCCTGATCTAATGAAAAGTATTATCGTTTAGAAAATTTTCTAAAAACGAAAAAGTCTTATGGGATGTCAAAATTTGTATCGTATTATTTGCCACTTTGATGATATTTTGCGTTCACACTATCACACTTGCACGTATTATTTGAATTTTTGACAAGTATAAATACAAAGTATAATAGTCTGAACGCGGCTTTAGTAACAATAACATTTCATTGATATAATCAATAAGAAAACACCCGGACCTAATTGAAAATTAACGGCTCTTGCATACTGAATGTTTGTCATTGTTTTTTTTTTTTTTTTTTGTTTTTTTTTGTTTCATTTCATTTGCCAAGTGCAATGTGAAGTCACAACAAATAAATAAAACAAAAACAAATAATGCAAAGAGATCCAAATTAGTACAAACTGTATTTAGTCTTAAATATAGAACAAAATAAAAAATTATTTTTTTTATTTAGTATTTTTGGTACGTTTTTGTTCTATATGCAAAAACACAATAGGTTACGAAGCTTGTCACTAAAGAGTTGTATAGCACAAAGTCAATGTCTCATATATCGAAAACTATAAACAATAAGAACAAACTGATTACACAGATCGACAGGTCTCTAAAAGTTTTCCTAAAAATCAATCTTAACTAAATTTCTTATATTTTGCGGTATAGAACACAATAACTTGCGAACGACGATTTAGCAACTTGTACGTCATTTTTTTAAGTTAAGGTAGTGTGATTTGTAAGCGAGTAAATAAATTTGGCAATCAAAAAAGTATGTCATTATATGGCAAGTAGTTCTAATGGTAATGTGTAATTTTTTGCTGGGATGTTCTTTTAATTGATATAAAAATTAACCGGAAAAATTGCGATTTTTGGGTGCTTGTAACCAATTTTTAAATCACTGTAAAAGTACCATCACCTGTTGGACATTTATTTTACTTGATCTTTTTTTATTTAATCCGTGAACTGGCCACCTTTGGCCCCTATGAGAGCAGTGTTGCCTCCAAAATATTTATTCTCATATAGCCGGTTAGGCTGTACGAATTATCGGCCAAGTTACTATCGCCCGAAACAGCTAAATGAAGGAATGCCCAAAATTGTTGGGTGATTAGTCGTTGTGAAGAAATACCCAAAACACAGTGATCGATCGACCAAAAAAAAAAAAAAAATGAAGAATAACCCAAAAGTGTAAAATGAATAATCGCCTGAAGTTTTTGGCTGTTTGTTCATTACGTACAATCACCCGAAATTATAATGAATACTCGCCCAAAAAATTTTTTTTGGGTTTTTTAACATTTTGCGTAATGAACAAATATCTAAAAATATTGAGTCGCTCAAAGTCCATTTTTACAACAATTTTTGGGCGATGCAACATTTTTTTATCAGGCGACTTTCACTTAGGTCATTCATATAACAGTTGGTCTTCATGAATAATCACGATGATCACCAATATTGCTATCATTTTAAAGCTTTTGAGAACATCTTTCATGAAATGGTAAAATGCAGACTTACTCGGCCGTGCAAGAAAACGTTATTAAGCAGGAAAACTTTGCAATGCAGAAAATCCTTATTAGGCTACGCCTTATCGGAAAACGCGAGGGTGGAGAAAATCCTTAAGCCCGGCCGAATGCCGGCAGTGCAGTAAAACGTTATTAGACAGGAAAGCTTTTCTAGCCAGAAAATCTTTATTACGCTGCGCCATATCGGGAAATACCATGGGGGAGAAAATTCTTAAGCCCGGCAGTGCAGAAAATCATTATTAAGCTAAGTCTAGACGATATGTTGAATCAGCAAATATATGCTTACATTAATATGCTTTAAAATAACAACAAATCCTGCTGTCAGCATATATATATGTTAGGCGTCCACATAGTATGCTGAAACTACCAAATTTTTTAAAGTCAACATATGTCAGCAAATGATAATACAACATATGAGTTACCATAAATTTTTTGTGTCTACATGATATGTTGAATTTTGTATTCTGATATATATGTTGAGTCATGTGAGCATTTGCTTAGACATAAAATAAATTTTACAATTACAATAAATTTATGTATGTATTTCAGTGGAAAAAATTTATATTTTTGGTTAATAAAAATTTGTGCAATTATAAATACATATATATAAATAAAAAGAAATTCGCGGAATGACGGAAATTTGCGAAAAGCTACAGCAGCAGGATGACAAAGTCCAATAATGTTTTAAACTCTTCAAAATTATTAAAACTGCTAAAACCCACACAAAAAAGCCGGTTTTATTGCGAACTGCAAAAAATCGCGAAAATTGGCAAAATTTTGAGCAAGCCATAATATGGATTAAAAATCGCTAAAACTGTTAAAAAAAATCGCGAAAATTACGTAAATTTGCAAAAATTTATTAACAGCGGGATGATAACAAAATTTTATACTTTTTTAAATCGTCAAAACTGCCAAGAAGCTGAAGACATGTAAAAAGTCGCTTATATCGCGAATTTTTGCAAAAAAAAAAAATCGCGAGAAGTTGCATAACTTTAAACAAGCCATTATATTGGTCAAAAATCGTCAAAACTGTAAGGAATGAAAAAAATTCAATAAAAATCGCAAAAATTTCGAAAATTCGCAAAAACTTACCAACAACGGGATGATGACAAATTCTATTATTTTTTTTAAAATCGCCAAAGCTTTTACGAGGTTGAAGGCATGCCTCACCCCAATTCACATTTCTACAGTATATTTTTCGCATAATGCAATGTTTTTTTTTTCTTTTATTAAACTATTTTCGATATTTTAATGTTTACGTTATTTTTATTTTAAAAATGGCAAATCAGACAGCACTGTTCATACCTGAGCAGAGTAAAAATATCAATTCTATATGCTATCAAATTTGCCGTATGCTTAAAAGCTTACATAGGCTTTTCAACCAATAACATATCTGATAGCATACATAGGAAATTTGTTACAAAGTAAAAATATGGTATCTAAACGATATGCTAAAATCTTGAACATATGTTTGTTGACAACCTTAACAAATGCCCCTCATATGTAGCTAAGCATAGCTATATTGAAAAAATTTTGTGTCTACACGATATGTTGGCACTGGTAACAAATTTTTCATCATAAATATGCTGATTCAACATATCGTCTATACTTAGCTTTAGACAGGAAAACTTTTCTACACATAAAATCTTTATTAGGTTGCGCCGTATCGGAAAACATCATGGTGGAGAAAATTCTTAAGACCGGCTGGCAC
Source organism: Tachina grossa (assembly GCA_949987645.1). Lineage (NCBI taxonomy): Eukaryota > Metazoa > Arthropoda > Insecta > Diptera > Tachinidae > Tachina > Tachina grossa. Next base: position 38,662,972 of record OX465276.1, on the reverse strand, counting down.
GCTTTCGTTGCCAAATTTATGTAAAAGTATATCGTTACCTTAATAAAAAAGACCCTAACTCATTATATTTTTGAAATCGAGTTTTTTGCATTTTTCTATAGAAGAACATATATTGTATCGAAAAATGCAAAAATCTCACTTCAAAAAAATAATGAGTTAGGTCATTTTATTTATTAAGGTGACGACATTCAAAGATAAAGTTCTTACTCACCTTTTATGCCTTGGCCCGTTAATTCGATGGATTGTGAACATCCAATGGCAAAAAGTAAAACCAGCGTCAACAGCATTTTTCGCCACGAACTGCAAGAAAAAGAAAAGTGCGTTTAGTATAAAAAAGTTAAGAAATATTATATAACGGGTGTTTTTTTAGAGGTATAGAACTTCGAATTGAAATAAAACACAAGAAAATCGTTTTAATGTCCATCAATTTGGCTTTATTGGAAGGATAATTTTATGCCCTTAATGTTTAAATATGATTTCGGGCATGTGGCCGCCGCGGCTGGCTCGAATAAAGCCAATTCTACAGGTCCAATTTTCAAGCACTTTTTCGAGCATATGGGGCCGTATGTTGGCAATAACGCCACGAATGTTGGCTTCCAAGTCCCCTAACGTTTCTGGTTTGTTGGCGTAGACGAGCGACTTCACATATCCCCAAAGAAAATAATCCAATGGTGTCAAATCACACGATCTTGGTGGCCAATTGACAGGTCCATTCCGCGAAATTATGCGCTCATCGAATGTTTCCTTCAATAAATCGATTGTGACGTGCGCTGTGTGGCATGTAGCGCCGTCTTGTTGGAACCACAACTCATCCACATTCATGCCATCCAATTCGGGAACAAAATAGTCGGTTATCATGGCTCTATACCGGTCTCCATTAACGGTAACTGACTCTCCAGCATTATTTCGGAAGAAGTATAGCCCAATGACTCCACCAGCCCATAGAGCACACCAAACAGTCAGTTTTTGTGGATGTAATGGCGTCTCAAGGGTCTCATGTGGATTCTCTTCACTCCAAATGCGGCAATTTTGCTTGTTGACGTAGCCATTCAACCAAAAATGAGCCTCATCACTGAACAAAATTTTGCGATGAAAATCAGCATCGAGATCAATCTCATTTTTGGCCCATACACCAAAATCACGACGCATTGCATGGTCTCGCGGCTTTAATTCTTGCACAAGTTGGATCTTGTAAGGTCGCAAGCCAAGATCTTTGCGCAAAATCTTCCATAAAGTTGATGGACAAAGCTCCAATTGCTGTGCACGGTGGCGAATCGATTCATTCGGGTCCTCTTCAACACTTTGCTCTACAGCGGCAATTGTTTCTTCGGTGCGCACTGTTCGACGTCTCTGCGGATGCGTATTATCACATAGAGTAAACGTAGTGCGAAAACGATCCATGGTTAACCGAATTAATTGCTCTGATGGACGATTATGTCGACCATAAAATGGACGGAGCTTGCGGTAAACTTCGCGAACTGAACCATTATTTTCGAAATAAATTTGCACGATTTGCAAGCGTTGTTCTTTTGTCAACCTGTTCATGATGAAATGGCAAACCAAACTAAATATTAATCACTTGACAGCTGACAAAATGGCCGCCAGTTAAAAAGTGATGCCAACTTAAAGTTCTATACCTCAATAAAAAACACCCATTGCAATATTGAAAATAAAAATAATGGCACTAACCAAGTTTTTGTTAAATAATTTCAACTTATCAAACATTTCCGAATTGTGCCCTAATTCTGTAAGACAATTGTGTCGTGTTGTCAATGAACGGAAAATAAGTTGCAGTTGTGATTCTTTAAAACAATTATTATTTATGGTCTATGCTAGAAAGGTTCGTGTATATGCTTTAAACATTTATTCCAAACCATTATATCCAACACATAATTTTTCATATATTGTTCAAACTATCATATAATACTTAAAGTTAATTTTTAGTATTTTAAAAACATGGCAATAATATTTTAATACTTCCTAAGCAAAGACAACCACCCTTTTTGAAGAAAAAGATTTAATGAATGCATAAGCAAGCACTCAAAAATATTCTCAAATAAAAAACGTTTTGCATTTCCCGTAACGACATGTCTGTTTGTTAAAATCTTAACTACGTATATTATGCAATATTATATACATTTATATAAATTTAAATAATAATTGTTACACAATATCGATAATCGTTCATAAAATCCTGTTTTGCAAAGCACCAAAAAATAAAACGCATTTCCGCTTGTGCCAATATTAGCACTGTACACAATATCCGGCGAACAGCTTCAAAAAATAAATTTTCCGATACAACTAAAGTAAACTGCATACAAAAAAAAAAAAATACAAAACAAATTTAAAATGGAAAATGTTTGTATGTATTAAGATTTGTTGTTAATGCTTTTTAAGCTCCTTTAAACACAATTTGATATAATTTTGTATGCCCTTTGTAAGCAACAGATTACCAACTCACCAAATTAAATAAAATAAATTTAAATTACTTGCTGGCTTGTTTAAAACTATTAGATTATTAAAAGCACACTCGCAGTATGTATAATCGGTAAAATTAAAAAAAAAAGATGACATATAAATGAACAAATTATATACGAGTTATTTAATTCTGGGGTTTTCATGAATAACAACCTGTATTACTCATTTGGAGTTTATGTTGCTAAAGGCGGTTTCAGACTATAATACAAGTATTAATACTTTTGACGATCTAATTTCTGTTTAAAAATTTTCAAAAAACAATAACAACTCAACATGTCAGAGTTGCATTTTCCACAAAAGTATTAATACTTGTAAAATAGTCTGAAACCGCCTTAAATAACTTTAAAGCCTTAAAGATCCCGAATGGTCATTCGAAATGAAAAATCATAAGACAAACACAAAAATGATTTTCAAATGCCTGTTGAATGATAATAGTTCGTCGATTTTTTATTTTTTTCGTATTTAAAAAATGGCGTCTGTTGGCCGCCATATTGAATTTTAACTACTTTCACATCAAATAGGTTGACGTAAAAATCATCAAAAACGGTCCACCCGTCCCGTTTACATAGTACCATAAAGGAATAAACATACATACATATATACATATTTTTGCATGCATACATAAGCACTCGAGTAAAAAAAATTTTTAATAGTTAATAGTTAATAGTTTTTATTTAGTTATGAATATGCGAACAATCGTTATTACTTTTGAGTAATTAAACAAAGCTAATTAATTTTACAGAAAATAGAAGGGCTTTTGTAAGGAGCATCCCTTCTTTTTACACTTCTTAAACAACAATAACTAGTCTGCGAGTCAAAGTGCAAGTAGCAACGGTTTAAGTGATGGTATGTGTTTTGAGATACTTGTACACGCAAAGAAAAAATATGGTTGAGGTAACCATAATCAAACAGCAACATACTATGATTGAATTATATGGTTGCAGTCAAATCATATTATTGTTAATAAAAAAAAAACTTTAACAATATTATTATCTGAGTTAATTATAATATTATCTGAGTTAATTATATTATTATCTGAGTTAATTATATTATAATCTTAGTATTGTAAATACGACAACACTATTGTTAGATGTGACTTAAATATAATTGAGACTCACCATACCATGATCTAATATTATATTAATATTGTTAAATACGACCACAGTATTATTTAATATAATAATACTATTTTGTTTTTTAATCATATATTTATTATAGAAACAGCTGTGCGTTAAATTCTAAATAAAATAAATTAATATTGTCGAAATAAATTGTATATATAGAAATGTATACTTACACGCCATACAGCCATATCTGTATAAAAAGATACACAAATGTTGATATATTTTTATTGATCTACCCTTTTGTTTAAACTTTATTTATTTATTCATTTATTTAACACTACCGATAGCTTACAAATGAAATAGTGAACTGCAAAATGTTTCTGAAAAATATTTTTTTTTTTTTAACTTAACATAGTATGGTTTTGGATAACATTATATTGTTATTTACATAATATTATTTTTAAATAATAATACAAATTATGTTGTAGTCATAAGTTTTTAACAAAACTGTATTGTTAAACTCTAACCATATCACACTTTTTTATGGATGTGATAATGTAATTATTAAATTCAAACATTACTCTGTTTATTGTAACAAAATAAATGTTTAAAATAACAATAACTAGTTTTCGACGACCACACATTTGTTTCAGAGAACACAATGTGGTTTTCTCAACCATTCTACAACCACATCTTTTCTTTGCGTGTAGGAAAAGTTTTTGTTGGGAGTATTGCAAGTAAGAAAATAAAAAAAAAACATGTTGATTATTGAGTTCTCGTTTCAACTTTGTTACTGGTTGAACTTCTCATTTGTTTAAATGGAAGTTCAACTTAATATCTCTAGTTGTTCTTAGAAAATTTTTGGGTAAAGGTTCCCTGATGATCTGCAAAAGTGAAATGCGCATAGGAACTAGCTAAACCCCTCAATAATCAATTTCAATGTATTTTTAATATAAAAAAAATATTTTACTGAATAAGTAAAAGAATAATTTTGATTTATTTGTGAATTAACAAATGATAAACTTAAATTCTAACAATTCCCAAAAAAATACTAATTGCAATATTTGTTCAGCAAAGTGTGATTAACATCAGACAGGAGTAAGTGTTTCCATACAAAAATCAAAGAGGCGTGGATATAATTTGTGTATGCTTCTTAAATATAAAACATCTCACTTTCAAAATTCTCACAGACTTTATAATATGTTCCTCGTTTAATATTAATTTGTCAAAGTTTTCAAATGTTAATAAAACAAAACAAAAAATAAAAACATATCATAATATATTGTGGCCACTAGAAAATATAAAACAAGTGTCAAACCGTAATAAACATCAAATGATTCAACTTTAAAAAGTAAAACGAAAAACGACAAACTAAATAAGGGGCTACAACATTTTTCTCCCCTAAAATTTTTATTTGCGGCAACTTAACTTCTCAATGAACCACACAGCAACAGAAAACAAACCATATAAAGTTCAAAATAGGAAAAAAAACAAAAAGTCAAGGGGAAAAAAGAAACTACAAGTATAATTAAATGCCATGTAATGTTATATCCGGAAAACATGAGTGTGCATGAATTTATGTCTTTTACTAACAAATTAAGACAAATACACGCATACACACGTGCAAGCGTTCGTGTATGTTTGCAAGTAACTGCTGGTGTGCAAATTATGAATTTGATTAAAAAACATAACGTTAAAAATGGCCATTCAAAAATGTAAATGTAGCTGATACATATAGGAAAACAACAACTGCACAATAATACACCCCCAAAAATGTATTTCATTTTTTTTTTTTTTCTTAAGTTCTTATAAGAACCGTTTATTGTAAAAGTGGCATAAATCAACTCATAAAAAATATTCAGTCACATAGTTTAGATTATTAAATTTTTATTTTTTTTTTTATCTCAAAAGCACACAGAAATAAATATTTCTTCAATGAACATTTTTAGTTGAAAAACAAAATCCATTAAAAATTTAATTGTGTCAGTTGAACAAAAGTTTAATTGAATCAATATGATTTTTAATTATATTTTTTAGAACAAAAGTTTAATTGACTCAATTATTTATTTATTTATTTATTTATTATATACAATGAATTCTTAAGCCTATAAGGCCAATAAAATTCAGAATGATACATGGCATCAGAGCTGGAAAAATGTCATAAATATGTGAAACTAAAATAATACTTATGAATATACTTATGAATAACCCCCCATTTTATACACAAATAATGAAACCTATTTACTATTTTACATTAAGTCGTCTGATTAATTGCCTTCTAGTAACGCAACAGGTTATTTACCTTAAAATTATACGTGATCCTTGGCAATTTTTTTGAATTGGACAATAGTTTTGTTGAAATTTCGAAATAAAAGTTTTTATTTAAATATTGAATCAATTAAATTCTTATAGAAAAGTTAAATTGATCCAATTAAATTTGTAATTGATTATTTGATTTTTTTTTTTCATTAAAAAAGATAATTGTTGGAAAATTTTTTCTGCATAAAGTGGACTTTTCTTACTTAAAAGAAAGTTAAAACACTTAGGGCCATTATTATAACTTGTCGTTAGCTAAAGGTAGGATTTTATTGGATGGATAAACACTTTTTCATTCTTACATCTTCATTTTAACCAAAAGTGAACGATAAGTTAAAGACAAGCTCATCCTACCTGTAACTTTTATTGTGAGGTATAGTCATTTGAAGTTGCCATATTTTCATCCATTGCCACACTTTCTACTTTATAAATTACTGCCAAATTTATTTGGTTAAAATAGGGTATAAAACAAAAACAATACAACACAAAACACATAATAATAAAATAAAAAACAAAAGAATTGACAAAATTGTTTTCATTAGATTGTAATTTGACAAACAAACAAAAGCAAGTTGCCAAGCATTTTTAACAATCAATATCCGCAATATCCACAGAAATGTTGCCACCAAACAAAAACTGTATTATTTATTTTATCGGACAGTTGTAATAATGTACAAATTTTAACGGTCACTTTACAGTTCAGTTTTGCTAAAGTTAAGATTAACTATCCGGAACTTTATCGTCAAGTCATAATAATGGCCCTTAGGGCCATTATTACAACCTAAAGATAAAGTTCATGATAGTTAACATTAACATTAGCTAACGTAAACGATAAAGTGACCATTAATTTTTTTCATTATTACAACTGTCCGATAAAATAAATAATACAAATGATGTATTGTGGCAACACTGGTGTATATACCGGCTACTTTGACTGTTAAAATGCTTAAAGTTCACTTTGAAAGTTACCATGAGGATAAACCTGCTGTTAGCTTATCAGTCACTTTTACATTAATGTTTACTTGTAATAATCAAAATATATTTACCTGTCAGATAACATCCTAAAATTAACTATTTGTAAGTTGTAATAATGGCCCTTAAAAAGACATTTATAATATTATATAAAAATTTTACTTCCAATTTTTATAATCCTAATTTAATATTTTTAATAAACTGACTTATTGCTTTTTCATAATAAGAGGCTTGTATACATGGTATGTTTGTTTGTCTACCAATGTCCAATTAACATGTATGTATTTATGAAACTAAAAGCAAAACTAAGTAAATCCTTCCGAAAAACCACAATACACTTGTGTGTCTGCGAAATTGGAAAAAAAAGTACACAACTGTGTAACTTAGACGGGGTTTTGTTGTAATAATTTAAGAATTGTTTTTCTTTTTATGTAACCACATAATAAATATCATTTGCGGTTCCACGTAAGCAAGTATATAGAGAGTCTTAAGTACCCTACAATAAAAAATTGGACTTTATGACTTATTAGATAAGCATATTAGATAAAGTACACAGAGAAAACAGATTAGTTGTGGCAACCGAGTTTGTTGCCAATTGAATTTTGGCGGTTGCAGCAACTATCATAGAATTCTGCTATAGCGACTGAAATTTTCTTGTGGTACCACTATATTTTAATTATAACCCTCAACCCAATAGTTGCAGCAACAGAAAAAATTGGTTGACAGTATGGAATTTGAAATAAATTTTATTCTTGCTATCGAAAATTTGGTTAATATAATTAAAACAATATCATAAGTGGTAGCTGTAAAAGAAAAATTGGGCTTCCTTGCTGAAATAAAAATAAACAATAAACGCAAATAAAAATACACAATTTAAGAAATTTATTTATTTTACATATTGTCATAAGTTTATTTTAATTGAAATTTATTTCCTAATGGTGAAGCATGTCTATATACATTTCTTCAACCACACATTTTGAAAAGCCACAAACCTGTTATCTTATGCACAGACTTTCAAAAACCATTTGAGAATTCAAAAATCATAATATCTTTGAAAGTCACAAAGGTTAATTTTTTAATTTGCTACTATAAACTATGATAGTAAACTCAACCTCTAGTTAGTTGTAGCAACTGGTTGAAAGTTTTTATTTTAATTTTAATATAGAACGACAATTTTTTAGTTGCTAATACCAAAAGTTTGTAGTAAAATCCAATTCCTAATATTTTATTCGGTTGGGTTAACGAATCAGTTAATTAGTCATGACAAAAGCATACGCTCGGTTGATGCAATCAATTTAAGTGTTGTCACAATCATATATTTGTTACAATTGTGCCCTTATGGCAATGAACATGGATTGTTTTTTGGATTAACAGAAAATTGATAGCGTTAACTGACATATAGTTAATGCAAATTATATTTTATTGGACTAACCGTTTTCCAACCAATCTTTTTTTTGGGTGTAGGATTCAATACTCTAGCATATAAAATTTACTATTTCCATATAAAAACCTCCCAGAGGTTTTAAAATCTAACGTGCTTATACTGTGTGTACCTGCTTTCGAGTAATTTTGCGGAGAATTTTCTTTAAAAAGATTTATTTTTAAAATTGTCTGTAGTGGTAGCATTGACTTTGCCAAATTGGTGTCTTATAGCATAGACAGACGACATCGTTAATTTGCATCAACTGTCTTAATGCAAATTAACTTGTGAATTATCCTCATCCGTAAATGCAATAACAGCCTGTTTTTCGAAAATGAATAAGTGTATACGTTCTTTAAAATAACGAATGAAACTATGTTTTCGTTTTTAAAACATTTATTTATTCTTATGTGTGTGACAACAAAAGAGCTTTCAGTTTTCCACACTCATAAAATTGTTTATGTAAAATTAATTAAAAATCAGTCAACATATTTTTCATTTGACTTTAATTTTTAATGTTAGAATCTGAACTAACTTAAAACAGTGAAAAACTATTGTTTCCTTTTATTTTTTACTATAAATTACGAAAAATTAAATAAACGAAAAAATATAAATGGTTTTTTCCATAAGCGGATTGATTTAACTTTCACAAGAACGAATCTTGACTTCCGTATAAAGAAAAGATGTTCCCCTTGCTTCTCTAATTTTTGTGTGAAAGACTCAAGACCAAATTCAGTATAAACCGATAATTTTTGCTTTATTTTCCACAATTTAACTGTCAAACAAATCACAAAAAATTTAAGTATTGAGTCAAAATAAAGTAAAGGTTATAAAAAAAAACATAGTTAGTTCTAACAAACAACGGAAAATACGAAATGCAATGAAAACCGTTTTTAATGGGTAAATTGATTTCCAATTGAATGCTAAAATCAATTAAAAATTAAACTGCTTACCCCCTTATTGATAAAATTTAAAATTAATTTGAAATGAATTTTATTTAAAATTTTGCATAGATTTTTTTTTTATAGATATTATATTTTGTATTCCTTCACTGTAATAATTTTGTGAGTGTGATTTTTTCGTTATACCTAAAAAAGCTTCTTTATGTCAAAACGAAAGCTTTAGAATATATTTTATAAAAATCAAATTTTAAACGTTATCGTTTATAAACGAAACATAAAAACGAAAGGGCTTATGCTCAGGGTGACCGATGACATTTTTCGAAAAGTGGCACCAAATAGGGGATTTAGCAAAAAAAGGGGCAAAATTAAAAAAAATGAGAAAACTACACTAAACTTTTTAATTTTAATGTATTTTAATATAACTCACCCAAAAAAAGGGAGACAAAAAGTGGCAAAGCCGTCGAAAAAGGGGAAAGGCAGTTCAAAAAGTGGCAATTTGCCACTTTAGTCGGTCGAACGGTCACGCTGCTTATGCTTTCTAAAAACAGGCTGTAAATGACAGTGAATTAATACTGAATTTAGCTATATGATAACACAGTCCCAATATGGTAACACCGTCAATAATCAATCAAATGTTAGCAAATTGTTTTGGTTTTCAAAATTAAAATGCTATTCAGTCAGAAAATATAAGTTATTTTAATTGTTTTTAGAAAAAGAACAAAGAAATATTAAAATCGAGACACATTTTTTCCATTTTAATATTTCCAAGGAAAATTATCGAAGTGTGTGGCACGAAAGGGATGTACAGATTTTGTTTACTTAATGCAAATACTGTCTGTCAGGGTAAATTTTTAATTCACATTAGTAAGATTTTAATGCAAATTAACGCTGTTGTCTGTCTACGCTATTACTAATTAAAACTTTATAAGAAGTTTTTTTTATAATACTTAGCCCCAGATCAGTGAACCGCACGCCATACTACAATTGGGGACAACAAAATCACTCACATGCTCTTTCATTTAGTCGTCACTGAGTGAGTGAGTGATGAATGAAGTTTTTGTTTAACGAAATTAAGGCTCAAATTTTAACAGCAAAAAAAAAATTAATTATAGAAGCTGAGAAATATGTATTTCGTGATAAAAAATAATTTTTGCAATATGCAATGCATTTTATGTTATGAAATATTTAAAAATAATAAGGAAGATAGTTTAGAAAGACATTTTAATAATTGTCATAGATCTTTAAAATTTAATTTGAAATTTTTACACTAACTTGTTGAATGGACTATTAGATTTTTTAATTTTTATTTAAGTTTTTTATTAAAATGCTTATTTACAAAAAATATTCAAACAGTGAATTACCACAGCATGTATTTTAAATTACTTAACTTTTCTTCAAGTTTTACTTTATTTTACTCTAATTTTTCTCACCAATACAAACATATTTTATTTTGCAGATCGCTGCCCTAGAGCAGTGGTCGGAGACGGCGGATCAGTAATGCCAGTGAAATTTTGACTCATTTCCCTTATTTGAAATTTTAAATCTCCAAAGGTAAACTTGACTTTATTATGGACAGAAGAAACCATTAAGTTTTTTTATAAAAAAAAGGGATCTTTTGTTGTTGCTATGTCAATGTAATGGTGAGTAAAATTTATTGCTTAAAATAATTTAAACATATGCTTGAAAATGCCTTTGTATGTCACATTTTTTCATGCATGACAATGCACATTGACAAACCAAAGATTCTGGTTTGCCAAAATAGTTTTCTGAAAATAAAAAATTTTGTAAATTCTCATCACACACATTTTGTTATTATTGAACAAATTCTTTTATCTGGCAACGCTGATTCTTAAGAGTATGCAAAACGCACAACTCGTTCTCAACAATGCGTGTGTACACATACGTAACCGAAGAGTATATTAAAGGGCGTGGCGCCCTTAATTCGCCCATCACTGTCCTAGATTTTAATTAAAGCAATTATCTCTCTCGCTCTCTCTAGCTCTACCAAAGTTCAATTTCTTTAGTATTCCATATGTTGGCAAAGTTGGTACAATCAGAATTGTCAGATTTTTTCCCACATATTGCGCCAAATTGATTTTAAAAATCGCCAAAAATCAGTTTTGTGTAGTTTTTATTAGTAAATATTTTATAATAAATTTGTTTTTATATAACAATTTTTTAATATGTATAAAATGATTGTGTCAACATTTATCAGAAAATCGCCAACAATTATTTCTTTTAAATTTTTCTCATCCAAATACAAAATGCATTAATAACTATAATTAATATAAGAAAAATCATCAAATTTAAATTGTTTTTACTTCTTGCAGACGAGTTTTGATAAGACTTATTTTTTAAACTACTCCTCCAACGAACTAATTTTCCTAAATTAGAAACATTTTTAAGTTCAATTTTGTTTAAAAAGAAATTGCCACAATAATCGCCAACAAATTTATCTATCGTCAGAAAAATCGCCATGTCGCCAAACTAAAAATTTGGACGCAAAACAAATTGAAAAATCGCCACGTTTGGCGAGAAATCGCCATATCTAACAGCTCTGGGTACAATTGTAATTTTTTTGTACTCTTCAAACTCGGAAGGTACAATAGTACACCAATGACTAATTAAGTACATTTAAAGAATCTCCCCTCGCATTTATTTTCAAATGATTGTATATTTTCTATGTCAGTTTTCATTTTTAAGCAATTAAACTCATATTCTACTCACTTGAAAATAGTCTTTTGAAAGCAAAACGCAGCGACATAATCAAAAAAATTTGAACTCGTCCATTTCCAAATCATTTTAATTTCAACTTAAGCATATGCTTCAATATACATATAAGAGAATTTGTGTAAACAATTCGGTAGCCAGAACAAATTCGATTATTTTAATAATAAAAGCAAATAAAAATATGTAATTAGTGTTTTTTATGGGAATTGTTACAATTTAAGTTTAAAAATTTTTTAACGCACTAATAATCCCAAATTAATGTTTTACTTATTAAGTAAAATATTTTTTTATTAAAAATACATTGAAATTGATTATTGAGGGATTTAGCTGGATCCTATGCGCATTTCACTGTTGTTAATGCAGATCATCAGGGAACCTTTACCCAAAGCTTCTTACAACAACTAGAGTTATTATATCATAAACTTTCATTTAAACAAATGAGAAGCTCAATAACAAATAACAAAGTTGAAACAAGAACTCAATAATCAACATGGTTTTTTTTCTATTGCTACATTGGCTGCCTTTTTTCAGCTTCAAATTGTAGTCGTAAGAGTATGTACAAGGAAATAAATGTAAATAACAACAACAGCTATTTAAGAATAGAGTGTTGCCACACAAGTATTTTTTTGACCGGGTGCAGTCAAGTTAATAATTAGTGTTTTTTATGGGAATTGTTACAATTTAAGTTTAAAAATTTTTAAGCGCACTAATAATCCCAAATTAATATTTTACTTATTAAGTAAAATATTTTTTTATTAAAAATATATTGAAATTGATTATTGAGGGGTTTAGCTGGATGCTATGCGCATTTCACTGTTGCTAATGCAGATCATCAGGAAACCTTTACCCAAAGCTTATTAGAACAACTAGAGTTATTATATTATAAACTTTCATTAAAACAAATGAGAAGCTCAATAACAAATAATAAATAAAAAATATTTTACTTAATAAGTAAAATATTAATTTGGGATTATTAGTGCGTTTAAAAATTTTTAAACTTAAAAATATGTAATTTGAACTAAAAAAATCTTTAAGTACAATTTTTTTGGCTGCCTTAACGCATTAGATAACCACTTATTCGTTTCTTCATGCTTTGTTTAAACAAATACAATGTTCGAAAGTTGTTGGTACAATTTAAATTTTAAATGTCATCCCTGATATGTATACACCTAGAAATTTTTTTCGCATGTTTCACACTTTTATGTGCACTCCTTTGGAATTTAATTAACAATCTGGTTAGCTGGTTCCTATAGATAACCCAAAATAATTGCAATATTGCTGTATTTTGTATCTATTAGAAGAGCGATTGCAACCCATTAGATTTACTACTACATAAATTGTATTTTTTTTTTGTATTGCAACCATTAAACTATAATTTAATGGTCAGTTTATGAGAGTTTTATTATTTTTTCATTATATTTTTCCAAACACAGGTTGTTTATTGATTTTTTTTTCTCTTCATTTGCAATTTGTGTGTGATTTTCGCATAGAGTGCTTAAATATTGCTTTTGAATTTTTTTTTTTTTGAACGACAACAGTTTGTTTTATGGTCGCTTAGTAATCGGGGGTAAATTTTGTTTATTGAAAAATTTTATAATGAAAGAAATTTATAGACAAGTAGGGGGAGGGAAATCATCATAAATGCATAAAAATTGGCGGATTGAAAATTCTTTTTTTAGCTTTACAAACAAAATTTACTTGTTCGGGCTTAAGTTCAGTAATTTAATTTTTTATTGAATGAAATATTTTTATTAATTAATGTGAGTTTCTAAAGAAGAGAAGAAAAATTAAATTAGACTTTTAAGCTGGGGGAAATACCGATATTTTTCTGTGCAGCAACGCACTCATCAGCACCCTAAAAATTCACTACAGTTCAACTAAATCTAAAAATGTCTCATTTAAAATCATCATGGGCACGTGACGGAAAAAATCATCATATTGCATGATTATAAATATAAAATTTTTCAAAGAACGTTTTTTATTTCTACTATTTTTAGTATTAAATTGAAAATTGTTTAGATTATCAAAAGTCAGAAACATTTTTTTTTAATCTCTGAAAACCCGTGATTTATGATACTAAATATTTAACCATTTATATCAATTACACTGTATCACACGAAAAAATAGCAAAACTATTGCAATGATAAGCAAAAAGCCAAGAATACACTGCCATCTTGAAGACTTACTTACGTCTGAGTCTTATTTAAATGGGTGAACCTGCACAAGAAGGAACTTAATAATTAAAATATAATGTAAATAACAAGCTCTACCCACGTAGATAGAATTGGGTGCTAATGAAGTGCGTGGCTGCACAGAAAGATGTGGGCATTTCTACCAGCTAAAAAAAAAGTCTAGTTAAATTTTTCTTCTCTTCTTTAAAAAATCACATTAATTAATAAAATTATTTCATTCAATAAAAATTTAAATTACTGAACTTAAACCTAAATAAGAAATTACTCCTGATGAAAACTAAAAATATCTCTTTGAAAAAATTAAGATTATGTTGCACAGTGTTCCATTAAAATTGCTGCTATAAGTCCCAAATCACACCATGCAAGTCTTATTGCTAAGCTGATTCGTTTCAGGGAGAGAGAGACGAGGGGAACAGCGACGTTTCTTTTCCCCCCGTCTCTCTAGCCAAACAAACTAATCAGCTTAGCAATAAGACTTGCATAGTGTAAATTGGGACTAAGGAACACATATGCTTAGAAATAAATGTATGTATTTTTAATAAAATATGTAAAAATAAATTATGATTACAGCAACAAAGCTATTCATTTCTTTTTTTTTTCTTTATCTAATTTTTTGTTCTCTTGATTCGTTCTGCTTCGATACGCATACGAAATCAAAAGTGTTTAATTTAAAACAATTTAAAACGCTTCAAGGCACAATCTCCACATAAAATCAATAAAAGCTACCCAAACTAACAACAATTACAAACAACACATTCTCATAACTTATTATGAATTATTTAATGTGGAATGGCGCATGAAAAGGTTTAAATAATTCTTCTTCGTCTTTAGGATTTAAAATTTTTAGCGAGCTACCAGTGAGTTTGGAAATAAAAAAAGGGCGTTGCTTTTAAGCAAAATATTTCAAATAGTTTTAAATTGTTGAGCCTAATATATAGAAATGGGACTATGAAATAAATGTCAGCATTAAATGATTCACAATCCAATAAATTTTAATGAGTATGAGAAAAAAATTTCTTAGAATTTTTCTAGAAATTTTATTTTTCTAGAAAAATTCTTTGAGTATTTTAAGAAGTTTTTTTTTAACCAATAAAATATTCGTTTGATTATGGTGACATGTGTTGAAGGAAATTTATACATAGTTAAAAAAAATATTGAGAAAAGTATTGTATCTTTAACTTAATATAGAAAGGCCCTAACTCGTTATTTTTTTAAATCAATATTTTTTAATTTTTCGATACAATAAGTGTTCTTCTATCGAAATATATAAACAACTCGATTTCAAAAACTATGAAGAGTTAAGGCCTTTCTATATTTAGGTAAAGGTATGTTTATTCCTACAGTGGAAATTTTACAATTTACAAAACAAAATATGACAATAGCTCAAGGCTTAAATGTGTGATTCTGGTAAAGAAATTAAAAAAAAAATATGTATGTATGTACAGTAGAACTTCTCTATAACGAACTTTACCATAAAAAAATTTTCTGCTTAATGAATTATTTTTGTCTTATATTTTTATTTCCCAATAACTAATTTCTCTACAGAGTTTTTTGTTTACACACATCATTTAATATGCTTTATAATTTCTCTATTTCTCTATTTCTCTATTATTTTTTATTATGTATTCATATAAATTTGCTTTTATATAAGCAAGCCTTTTATTGAAATAAAAAGCAAATGTTTACGTGGAATACAATGTATATATTGAAATATGACAGCTTCTCAAAAAAAAATTTCTTTAACGTAGAAGTTCGTCGTTACCCAGCTACTACGTTATAGTGAAGTTTTCACAGAGAAAAAACTGCCTCATAGAATCAATAAGATTTTCTCTATGAAACGTTTTTAGGCTAAGGGATATCCCAGCAGAAAGAAGCGAAAATTTTTTCATAGAGATTCCATATTGGTTTTATGTGGTAAATCTTATTAATTTTATCAAGAAGAAAACCACATAAAATCAAGAAGAAATCTTATTATTCACAACTTTTTTTACTCAATTTCCGTTATTTTTGGCACCAAAAAAACATTCCATAGAGAAAAACTTCTTGATTCTATTAGGTTTTCGTATAAATTGTAAACTATAGGGATTTCTTATTGATTTTATTAGGTTGCCTTATTGATTTTTTTAAAAAGGTTTTCTTCTTGATTTTATTAGGCTATCTTATTGATTTTTTCAATAAGGTTTTCTTCTTGAATTTATTAGGTTCCTATATGATTATGTGTAAAGCATCTTTATGATTTTTTTAATAAGGAAATCTTCTTGATTTTATTAGGTTTCTTGTTATTTCATTTATGTATGTACGTACATTTATGTGTGTATGCATGTATATAAATAAACATAGAGACAATTTTTTAATGATCTTTTTCGTTTTTGTTCCGTAATATCTCTGCTGCAGAGACTTCAATATTCATACCCAGTTAGCCAAATCGTCGCAAACGACATTGGGTAGTATGAATAAAAAAAAGTATTTGCTTTTTACTTAACCTTTATGTCAACGGCAACATACCTGGGTATGTTTTTAGTTTTGAAAACGCTGTAGCTCTAAACTGGATAACCGGATCGACTTGAAATTTCTTGATATCCTAGTCAAAACTGTTTTACGCAATAGTTCAAAGTTTGCTTAGGATTAGATCATCCGTTCGGAAGATAAAGCCCATTTACAAAGTTGCACCCTTAAGTCAACAGAATACATACCTGGGTATGTATAGTAAAACGCATTCAAATATGATAATATAATATAAAAGTATAGTTTATTTTGAGCTAAGTTTTGTAAATATTTTTTTATTATTATTATATAATGTCAGTTTTAATTATTTTTGCTTAAAATTATTGAAATTCAAATACATCTATCGCATTGAGGTAAGTCTTTAGAATACTCTGCGCACACTGGTTTGTTGCATAATGTGCATGCTTTATGAGTAGGGCGTCGTTTCGAGCAGATGTAGCAATTCCCCTTCACTTTTAGCCGGCCCGTACTATCACGTTCCTCTGATGCATGTGCCTCAGCATCCACAACTCCGATGGGCCCACCTTTCATGGCTTCGATGGCGTTGCGCGTTGAAAAAACTCTGGATATTCTGCTGTTATTCGCCCTTCTTTCCATTTCTGGCTTGCACAATTGCTCGCTAAGCTGATGGAGAAACATCCTACGGCGGCTTGTAGATGTCTTCAGGTGAGTGTTGTTGTCAATATATGCTTGTTGTTCTTCGTACGAAAGTGTGCTTAGTTGTCGCGGAGTAAGCCATTCACCATCAGCCATTTCACTTTTAATATTTTTTTATTTCCACAAAATAAACATAAACGTCTTTTTACTTCGAATCACAAATGTAAACTAAATTTTCTGACGATACTACAAAGAATGAAATTTCCGCAACAATAAATGTTTCTACCTGCCTATATTATATATTTATTATATGTATACGTATGTCGTCTACCTATACAACCACTTTTTTTCAACAAACAATGACTGTGAGGATGAAATTGGTTATCATAAATTTTTTTAGCCTTTTGTCCATTTCTAACAAACTAAAAAAATAATTCGGAAATTCCAACAAACCAGGTAGATACGTAATTAGCATTTTTATGCTAACGACGTACCATTCCCCATACAAAACGTATGTACATACCCAGGTATGCTGCTGCGGACGTGCGTAAAGTATTTCTGCTGTTGACATAAAGGTTAAAAATTTGTTTAAAAATACAAAAAACATACACATATTTGGGGTTTTCAAACAAATTTTTAAGTAGAAGGCAAATACTTTTTTTTATTCATATTACCCATTGTCTTCTACGATTAATGTACGACATGTCACAATTTAAAGGAAATCGTCGACAATGTCACATGTTTTGTCATCAATTAAACTTTTTTGAGGACAATCTGAACGACAATGTCCCCCGTTTTGTCTTCAATAAAGCCGTGTTGACGACAATCTGAGCGACATTGTCGCTCATCTCGTCTTGTGTAACCTCGCCTCCATTTGTATGAAATATTCGTCGACGATTTGTATGGCGCTGTCTTCAATATGTCTTCAAATTGTCTTGTACCCGTCGTCGAAGATGTTTTAAAGACGTGGCTAACTGGGTATTTATGTATTTTTGTATATGTGTTGCCGCTCATAACTTTACTTCTTTACTTTACATACATACATATGTACATATGTATTAAAATTAAACTTTTAGTTGAAAGTGAATCAGTGCGAAGTGAACAAGTCGAAAGAACAATTGAATATTTTTCCACTAACATAAAATATAAACTAAATTAAAATAAAACTAATTATAAATAGTGCGTACCTATATCTATATTATTATTATATTTATGTACATATATAATCATAGTATGTTTTTTGGTAAGGAATAATCTCTGGAAATACAAGAGCCTAGGAGTGGAGATTTTCAATACAGGTTGGGTGACCAGTGTGTTGATTAATTTTTAATTCATTTTAATTATATGAAATTTTTATATATATGAAAATTATAATATATTAAGGGCCGTTATTAATACTTGTCTGATTTTGTCTGCCCGATAAATAGCTTTGCATTGCTACAATTTTAATTTTTTTATTGATGTCATTATTAATAATAATAATAATTAATGGACAAAAAAATATTAAATGAAGGTTTTATAATGCAAAGCCATTTATATATCTGATAAAATCATGCCTTTAACTAACGACAAGTTGTAATAATGGCCTTAAGTACGTATAAATGGGTAATGTGAATACAAAAAAGGCATTTGCAATTTACTTTAAAATTTGTTGTAAAGTCTTAAATGTATATGTACTTTTTGTTTGTTTCAAACAAATTTCTAATTAAAAAGCAAATGCTTTTTTTATTCACACTACCCAATATTTATAAGCAAATATGTAATTAAAAAATTCAAAAAGATACTGCTAACAAAACTTACTTATTATTATTATATTGTGTGTATTCCTAAGTAAATACATATGTATGTAAATGAAAATAAATAAAGTTTTCAAATAAAATGAATAAGTATTGTGTTTTATTTTTGAAAAAATCAATAAGATAGCCTAATAAAATCAAGAAGAAACCCTTATTGAAAAGATCAATAAGATAACCTCATAAAAACTACAAGATTTCTTCTTGATTTTTTTAAAAAGGTTTTCTTCTTGATTTTAGGAGGTTATCTTATTGATTTTTTCAATAAGGGTTTCTTCGTGATTTTATTAGCTTCCTATATGATTATGTGTAAAGCATCTTATTGATTTTTTTAATAAGGAAATCTTCTTGATTTTATGAGGTGTCTTGTTATTTCATATCTATAAATAGACACAGACAATTTTTTTTCATGATCTTTTTCGTTTTTGTATAAGCATTTTTGCAAAATTATTTCAATGGTTATTCAGACTGCTTGTTAGCATATTGGTTAGAGTGTTTGTCTATCAGTCAGAAGTTTGCTGGTTCAATACTTGTCTCCTTTCAAAGTATATGGTATAGAATTTAAATGAAAATATATAAGTAAAAATGCACAAAGTATAAAGAAAGACATATTTTTTTTATTTTATGAGGTCACCTCATAAAATCAAGAAGAAAACCTTATTAAAAAAATCAATAAGATAACCTCATAAAAACTACAAGATTTCTTCTTGATTTTTTTAAAAAGGTTTTCTCTATGAAATTAATAAGATTTCCTTATTGAAAAAAAACCATAGAGATTTCTTATTAATTTTGTTCTATCTTATGAGGTATTTATTAGGCACTGTTTTCTCTATGTGACTGTAAGTAATATAAAAATTTATTTGTAGTTGTGCTCTCTTTTTTTCTAAGAGCAAGTAGCATCTAAGCTAAGCAAGGTTGATTGATATTTGTGAAAAATTTGGCTCTTGACTATCCCTTTTATACTAATGTTGTACTTATGCATGAAGTTTTTTAATATATTAACATTAATTTAATAATTTTAATGAAATATTTAATAAAACAAACAATTCACAATGATATTTTATAAACAAAGTCATAAATTGTATGGTTCTAGTACAAAAATACTGTGTCACTAGGAATTTTAAGTAGAAAAATTAAAAAAAAAATCAATAAAGTGCGACTTTGACTCGCACACGAAGCGCGTTCCGCATGGACACTATATATGTAATAATATACGACCATTAACCTATATAACATATATAGTTAGTTTTAGAATTTTTTCGGTTTTGAGATTTTTTCAGTTTGCGTTTTTTTAGTTTTAGCATTTTTTTACGTTTCTGTCGTTTTTTCGGTTTTGGCAACTTATTTTAGTTTAAGCGATTATTTTTAGTTTTGACGCTTTTTTTTTGCTCTTTTTTAGGTTTTTGACGTTTTTTTTTAGTTTTGGCATTTTTTAGTTTGGCATTTTGTTTAGTATTGGCGTTTTTTTGTTTTGGCAATTTTTTCTGGTTTTTGATGTTCTTATTTTCATTTTGTCGTTTTTTTTTATTTTAGCGATTTTTTTGGTTTGTGAAGATTTATTTTACTTTTAGAATTTTTTTTTTTTTTGTTTGGCGCTTTTTTCGTTTTGGCGTTTTTTGGGTTTTTGGCATTTTTTCGGTTTGGAGATTTAATAAATTTTGGATTTTTTTAGTTTTAGCGTTTTTGAAAAATTCAACAGTTTGCCTGTTAAGGTTAACAAGGTACACAGCAAGTTGTCAAAATTACATAGTTAAAATTATATTAACATAGAATTTTAAAAATTTTTGTTGCTCGTTTTTGGACACCCTTTAATATTTAACGGTCAAAGCTCTACATATTCTGTAAAAATTTCAGGTCCGTATCTCTTACGGTTTTAGAGAAAACAGCCTGTAACGGTAAGACGAATAGCGTAGCGAACACAATACGGTTCCTTTTCACCTTTGGTGAAAAAAATATATATACAACCTGGGTGTTTACCGCAGATAAGTTAATCGCTTCGCGGGTTGTGTGACTAGATTTTTGTTAAAATTTTACCTAACGTAGATCTGTTAACGGCCTACACAAATATATATTAAGAAGTAAAAAAAAATGTTTTTTTTTCTGAAAGAGATTAATCATATTTGAGTGATGTCGCACGGGACAAGAAATTTAAATACCATTCAAAAGGTCTGTGTTTTCTTTCTAAATAAATTTAAAAATGTTTTTATATATACATATATTAAAATAAAATTGGTTGTTTTTATCCGCAGCTCAAGATTTCGGAAGTATTTAGAAATTTTATAAAACAGACTGTTGTTATAATCGATGAGAAATATGTGAATAAGTAAAAAACTTTCGTTTTATTTGAAAAACAGTCATATTTTCTTGATGTCGCACGTGACAAAAAGTTGACATTGCTGCGGCAATGCCTATATATCGTCCGTGTTTTCTTTTTAAATAAATTTTATATTAAATTTTTATAAACATATAAATTTATAATCAGATGATATTCAACTAAGTTGCAGGCTTAATAGATCAATTCAGTACGAAAACCCCGGTTTTTATGAGCAACTCTAGATTTTGGAGGTATTTGGAAATTAAAAAAAAAAAAATTTTAATAATTCCCAAGTATTTCGCCTTTATAAATTTTTTTCCTACAGTGCAATCTATATTAACTCATTTTTGATAAAAACAAAAAAACATTTCACTAAAAATGTAAAATAATGCTTCCCAAAAATATTGAACACAATTTCAATAATTCCCATAACAACTTCAACTTTTTCGCTTCAATGCTTTATAATTATGGGATTTAAAAAGTTCTTTCTTTCAATTTTATTTCAAACATGTACTACATCAGACATTTACTACCAAAATAAAAAGTTAACATTATTTGTTGCTAAAGTTTTCTCAGTTAGAAAACATTTAGCATGTGTATTAATTTGAAACCAATAATTAAACATTTTTAAATTAATTTTTCAAGTCTTCTTCATAGTTTTAGAAAAGTTTTTTGTAAACAACAATTTGATAAATGTTAAATTTATGCAAATAGTTTTTAGAAATTTATTTGAGTCTGTTGCAACAGACCGAATGAATAGCAATTATACAAAAATTATTACACGCTTCACAGCTAAAGTTTTCTAGCAAAACGTCATTTTTAAACAAATGAATTAATGAATGAATGAATGAATGAATGATGTTAAGTAATAAAGACATCAAATAATGTTTAACATTTAAAGTTCATTTAAATATTTGTTACAAAGTGAAAAGCAAAAAGCAAGTGTGAAAACATGAGTTTTGTCATTCGCAGCAAAAAAAAAAAAACAAAGTAAAATTGTAAAAAAAATATACAATAAATAATAAAGTTAGCAGCCAACAATTATTAGGCCTACTTGTATGTATCTGTCATATTATGACACATGCCAGCGAAAAGTTTTGATAAATCATTCTCAGCTAGCAACTATGTAGAATTAAAGAGTTTTCCAATAAGAGTGCTGCGATGTTGAAATTGAATGGGATATAAACGCAGTTCTAGTTTTATTTAAAAGAATAATATATCATAACGAACTTAATTCAAATAATTTCAGAAACAGTCAACTGTCTTAAAGAATTTATAAGGAAATCAGCAAAACCAGTTGAATAGTTTTCAATGCGAATCCACATCCATGAGTATTTTCGCCACTGGCAAATTCATAAAAGTATACTCGGTTTATATACGGTACACTCACGTAAATTCAAAACACTTTAAAAAATTTATACTTTTAATGTCAAAAAAAAAAATGAACTGAAACGTGTGTGTTGACATCTAATTGATATTTAAATTACAAGCGGCGAAAATAGTCACCTGAACCGACCTCTTTTGTTCGTCAAATTGATTTTAAAAATCGCCAAAAGTCACCAAAAAAATTTTATGTAGTTTTTCTTAATATATATATATATATATATATATATATATTTGATAATAAATTTGTTTTTGTACTGTAATTTTTTACAAAATGTTCGTATTAAAATTTAGCATAAAATCGTATTAAAATTTATCATACTAATTAATACATAATTATTATAAGAAAACCTATCAAAATCAAATTGTTTTAATTTGTTCGAGGCGAGTTTTAGTAGGATTTATTTGGGAAACACAGAAAAAAATATCATCGAAATGCAACCAACAAAACAAATTGTTAATATTTAATTTAAAAATTAACAATGATCATTGTTGGTATAACAAATTTAAGTTTTTGTAGTCAATTAAACTACTCAACAAAATTATTTGTTAAATTATATCATAACGGAATGCGCACATGTAGAAGAAACAAGAAATCATGTTTTGTATGTATTCAATATTTGCGTATTCAATAAAGTGTTGCTCTTTAGCTGAGAGGTAAGTGAGTTAGTTTATTAGTCGTAAGGTTGCCGGTTCAACTCAGCTCAAAGACATTTCGTGTTTTTCGCTGATAAGCAAAAATCGTTTCGAAGATTATGATTCTGTATAAAAAAAGCATTGTTAATATCACAATTATGATACGGAAATTCAACAATTCACATTGTTAATATAACAATAGCTTTAATTGAAATAACTTTGAAATCTAACAAAAATAAATGTTGAAAAAATAAATAAATTTGAACAAACTATTTGTTGATATATTTAATTGAAAATATTTTTCAGATTTTCCTTTAACTTACAATTTCGTTAATTGTATTTACAAAAATCGTTGTAGGTTCAAAATCAATTTATTATTTAATTGATATAACAAAAAAATTAATTGTATTTACAAATCATTTTTTTTCTGTGAAATTACTCTTCCAAAAATTTAATTTTCCTGAATTAAAGAGATTTTGGGGGTAAATTTTGTTTAAAAAAAATAGCCATAAATCGCAAAAGTTTATTTATAACCAGGAAATTCGCCATGTCGCCATGTCAAAAATTTAGACGCCAAAAAAAAATTTGAAAAATCGCCGTTGATAACATTGATTGAGGCCACCTAATATGAATTCGTCTTGGATGTCAACATGCATTTTTCAGTAAATTTTTTTTAATTTTTTAAACCCAATTAGGTGAGTCTACTTTGTTTGAACATGCGCCTTGGTAGATTTTATGTAAATTTTATTTTTTATTTTTATTTATGACTATTTTTTATGTACACTGTACGTCAACAGTAGACTATGTCGCGTCCCAAACAGTTAATAAAGTGACGCCAGTGACTCCTTAACATTAATTTTAAACTAAAATACTAGATATTTGTGCCACGCCTCAAAACCAGCCAATTTAGTTTTTTATATGTTGCTTTGTCAATTGTAGCGTTGTCTATGCCTTAAATACATCTTTAATTTTATTATCCATGTTTTTTTTTAATCTGATGAAGAATTATAGTTAAGGCGTCTGATGTTTGGGATACTTCCCCGCATATCGCGGTCTTTTTTCTAACCACAAAAAACCCTCTTAAATTTCTCTAGCTCAAGCTTTTAATATTGTTACGAAAATAGCCGTCGGCAGGTTTAAGGCAACATAACACAAAAATATTCAAACAGGGTTAATGTAAGTGTTACGCGAAAATATTCCTACAGGGTCAATGTAACGAATAATCTAGAATAGTAGCAAGCAACTTAATAAGCACGCGCAGCATTAAACGTAAACAAGCAAAAGCAACAACAAAAAGCGTCTGCTTATTAAGAAGTTTCACATATTTACACACATACATACATGTCAATTCAAACGAAAAGCAAAAGATAAACAACCACCGTGTATTGCTTAGTTAATGATGTACACACGTATGCATATACACATGTATGTACATAGTTACCACATGAACTTAATTAGGCAGCATATAAGATGATAATGATTGTCTAGACATTGCTTGAAACTTCTGGTGGTGTTTGTGTGAAATATAAAAAGAGGTGACGCATCCAATGAGTTAGTTAGTTGCGAGTTAGTTGCGAGTCAGTTATTGTTGTGTTGTCAACGAGTTGCAGTTGTGAGTTAGTGGCGAACAAGTCAGTTGTGAACAAGTCAGTCAGTTGCGTGTGAACAAGCCAGTTGATAATTAAGTTGTGAATTAATAATAGTCTGCGATACAGTAGTGAGTTGATAGTTAAGAGCAGTCTGTGCTTTACACGTGAGATAGGAAAAGGAGAAACTATAGGACAGTCTATAGTGACAGCAAAGTCTGTCGTGGAATTGAGATTATTGTGGAGTCTATAGTTTCGACTGGAGTAAAGGGAACAGCGTAGCGAATAGACGTGTGTACGGGTGTAAGTAAGGCCAGTGAGTCTTTATTGGTATATCAACTGTGAGTGTCGGCAGAGTGAGTGCCGTGTGTGACAAGCAGCAGACAAAGAGGTATTGGTGTATCAACTGTGAGCGACGGCAGAGTGAGTCACGTAAGTGACGAGCAGCAGACAAAGAGGTGTCACGTGATTACTTGCGCAGCCAGCTAAGAAACGTGCGTACACTACAGCCAGGAAGGCGTAGTGGTAACCAGTTGTGAATATTTGTGTGTAATTTATTAGTTTAAGTTGTATTAGTGTATTTAAGCTCTTGATTAATTTAGTTTAAGTGTATTTGTAAATAAAACTTGTATCATTCTTAACCCTAATTACTACACTCGGCTCTTGTATTCATTTGCAAGTCTTCGGATCTACGGAAAAGCGTTTTTATAGAGAGAAAAACGTAACAATATATTGTTATTTTTTTGCCACACTCAAAATGCCACAATTTTGTTTTTTAAAGCTAAAATTTATAATATCACTTTACCAAACCGAAATCCATAATAGTTTTGGGCATATTTATTCGTTTGCGGTATCGAAAATATCATTCAGCAATTTAATTTTTCTGATAGTATACAACAGTGTTTTTCACAGCATTTAATTTTATATCATGTGGCATCTCTACATAGAAAATGTCAAAATAACGGAAAAGCACAAAGAAGAATTGAAGAAAAGCTAAATAAATTTGAGATTCGGATTTTAATTGTTTCACTTCAACGAACAGAGAATATCGTTAAAATATGTTACTGAATAGCCAGCTTAATAAATGTTCGCTATATTTATTATAGCGATACGATAATCGTAATTAAAGTTTCTGAATTCAGGTACAGGAGTCTCTTCCAATATTATTTTTCTCCTACGATTTTTGAAAAAAAAAATACCAAAACCCATATTAAGATATGGACTTTTCGTGTTGTTGAAAATATTAAATGTTTCAAAAATACCACAATGGACCAAAATGGCCTAAGTAAATCCGGGTTTCTAACTGCCACCCCTACCTAACCTAGAAAAGAAACTCGGCTTCAATTTCCTGGTTCTTTCTTGCTTAAAAAATTGGGCATCAAGTCGATTTTGGGACAAAAAGAAGAGAGGTATCTTAGGACAACCGGTTATTACTATGCAATAACCGGATGTCAACAAATTTCATGTGTAAAATAACAATGCAATAAAATTATATTATATGATGATGTCAAATTATCTGCAAATATTTCAAAACGTTTCCATTATTTTCTTTTCTAGTGGCGTACGATTAAATTAATGTATTGTTTATGGCTGGTGGCGGCTTTAAGCCGGCCTGCAGCTGATCGTTTGTGTGCTCGGGTTTGTGCTCACGTGCAAAAATAAAACAAATATAAATTGAGCAATCGTTCTCATTGTTTTTGTTTTGATTTTGTTTCACTTACTTCAAAGAATGAAACAAAAAAAAAATCAAACAATTTTTTTTTCGTTTATTTTCGTAGTCTGCTTTTAAGTAATGGGTGTTTTTTTATTGAGGTATAGAACTTTAAGTTGGCATCACTTTTTTAACTGGCGGCCATTTTGTCAGCTGTCAAGTCATTAATATTTAGTTTGGTTTGCCATTTCATCATAAACAGGTTGACAAAAGAACAACGCTTGCAAATCGTGCAAATTTATTTCGAAAATAATGGTTCAGTTCGCGAAGTTTACCGCAAGCTCCGTCCATTTTATGGTCGACATAATCGTCCATCAGAGCAATTAATTCGGTTAACCATGGATCGTTTTCGCACTACGTTTACTCTATGTGATAATACGCATCCGCAGAGACGTCGAACAGTGCGCACCGAAGAAACAATTGCCGCTGTAGAGCAAAGTGTTGAAGAGGACCCGAATGAATCGATTCGCCACCGTGCACAGCAATTGGAGCTTTGTCCATCAACTTTATGGAAGATTTTGCGCAAAGATCTTGGCTTGCGACCTTACAAGATCCAGCTTGTGCAAGAATTAAAGCCGCGAGACCATGCAATGCGTCGTGATTTTGGTGTATGGGCCGAAAATGAGGATCTCGATGCTGATTTTCATTGCAAAATTTTGTTCAGTGATGAGGCTCATTTTTGGTTGAATGGCTACGTCAACAAGCAAAATTGCCGCATTTGGAGTGAAGAGAATCCACATGAGACCCTTGAGACGCCATTACATCCACAAAAACTGACTGTTTGGTGTGCTCTATGGATTGGTGGAGTCATTGGGCCATACTTCTTCCGAAATAATGCTGGATAGTCAGTTACCGTTAATGGAGACCGGTATAGAGCCATGATAATCGACTATTTTGTTCCCGAATTGGATGGCATGAATGTGGATGAAATCCGAAATCATATTTAAACATTAATGGCATAAGATTATCCTTCCAATAAAGCTAAATTGATGGACATTAAAACGATTTTCTTGTGGTTTATTTTAATTCAAAGTTCTATACCTCTAAAAAAACACAAAGAAATCAAAGCAAAAATAAATTTATAACTGTAATAGATCGTGTCGATTATTTTTGTTACAAAAATCACGTACTAACTCATGTTTCACGCAATAAATAGCATAGCTATAAAACTAATTTTTATTGTTTAACAAAGGTCGGTTTTGTTTTGTTAACATACCTCTGTTAAATACGACGGTTTGTATCTAGGGTTACAAATTTTAAAATTTAACTTCACACTAATAATTGGACTATTTTTAATATTTTTTTTTTGCTGGGATACCAGTAACCATTGCTTCGACCGAGAAATAGTAAAAGACTATCATCATACATAAAGATTTACAACTGTTTGTTCGTTGAAGTCTCGAAAATAATTATTTGTACGTGAAAATCATTATTAACTAACTTAACTAAAAAAAAGTAGAAGTATTAAGTAGTCAGTCGGTTAGTAGTACTGTATTAATTTACATAGATTACTTTGTAAGAACAAATGAAAAAAAATTTCCGTGATGTCTTTTTTTAAAGAATATTTGCTACCACTATTAGAAAAGCAAACAAAGAAAAAAGCCAAGTCACATTTTTTCAAGTTTGTTATTTGAAGGAGTGTCGCATTATTTTGGCCAAAATAAATGTTTTTAATGGTATGTGCTAAAGGGTTGCATTTGTATACCCCTTTTGTATAGCCAAAACAAATATACCATGGTATGTACCATATAATTGTAGTGTGAGCGACAGAACTAGTATAAGAGTTATTGTGTGTGCGTGCTTTTCCAAATTAAAATACAATTGAAAACAAATAACAATTGCTTATTGTATTGCTGCTGAGCAACTGTTTGATCTGTTTTTGGTCAAAAAATACATATTGTAATACAAATATATGAAAAAACCACTATTGAAACAAATACATGATGTGCAGATGTATGTGCGGACGTTCGTTATGTTATTTTGTGGCGCAGCCAAAGTATAGAGTGAGAAAGAGACAATTTTGCTCTGAGAGTAATTACAAATGCATGTGTTTCATGCACATGTATCATTTACTTACATATGTATGTGCAATTTTGCTTTCATTCATGCATTCATCAGCCAATTACATTTTCTCTCAACACATAATAAGGCACTTATGGTAAAAGCAGTTTTATGTATCTTATTTGCCTTAGAAAAACAAAAAAAAAAAATAAATGTGTTGTTTTCATTTGGTCATTGGCCAAACCATATAATAATTGCTTAAAAAATCAACATTTACAACTAGTAACAGAAAACGATAAATAACATATTTGCTCATACCAGAACCAAAAAACACGCAAAACTAGTGCAAACAGATGTATCTGTGCAATGCTATAGTATGTACTAATAATATTTACTAACAATAAGTAGTGTTGTTATGTGACATCAATTAGTTTTTGCTTCGAAACACTTAAAATTTGCATTAAATTAATTTAAAACACTAAAAAAAAGTTTGTAATTTAAAGAATAAATACATACGTGCATATGTAATTATGTATGTATGTTTGCTTAAGGTTGATTAAGACAGCTACACATGTTTACAATAAAAATTACAAAATCGTGCAAGTACTGAAAGCAGCAATCAATACTAATCAATACTAATAATAACAATCAATCGACAAAAATGCAAAGCTTTATAATGACCTCAACTAATAAGCAGAGAATAGCAAAGAAAATTTACGTAGATTATTTATTACGATTTTTTGGAACTTGTACTGCTTTAGTTTTTTATCTAAAATAACAAACTGAAACATTTGTTAAACTCTTATTTATTTTCAGACGCTTGAAATAAAAGTAAATAACAATGAAAGAAATATTTTTACCACCGGGTTCAAAGAGTTTTTAAATCTCACTTTTAATCTCTTTTCTTAGAGGTATAGAACTTTAAGTTGCCTGAGGTGCCAATTTATCAGCTGTTATTTGTTTTGCCCCATATGCAAACAAAATAAAAAATAACGTGCGCTTGAAGTGTATGTTAAAACCGGGTTTTCTATGGAATTATTTTTGTTATGTGCACTTGTTATGTGGGTTAAGGCTCAATTAGCCGACTGTAATCGAATGTAACAGCTGTTTCCTACTGTTGCAGTTACATTCCATTACAGTAGGCTAACAGAGCCACTAGTGTTTAGTTACTTTGATTTGCAACAGGGATGGCAAAGTTGGTACAATTGTACCTTTTTTGGTACTATTCAAACACGGAAAGTACAATAGTACACCAATGACAAATTAAGTACATTTAAGTAATCTCCTTAGTTTGTTTCACTTTTAAACCATGCAACTCATATTATTCTCACTCGAAAATATTCCTGTGAAAGCAAAACGCAGCGAGAAAGTCAAAGAAATGTGAACTTGTCCTTTTCCAAATAATTTTTTTTTTCTAAATTTGGATGCTAGAGCAAATGCTATTAACTTGTATATTTTAAATTTCAACTTAAACAGGTGTAACCATATGCTTTAACATGCCAACTTACAAGCAAATTTGTGAAAACGATTCGGTAGTCAGAACAAAGTTCATTATTTCAATAAAAACAAATAAAAATATGTATGAATCTTTTAGTACAATTAAGGTCAAAAAAGTACAATTTTAAAATTCTCAATGCCTTTCCTGATTTGCAATTTATCGAGCAGGTAATGCAGATTATTATTTACTGCATTACCATAATTTATTATTCTATCTAATATTGCGGTGTTTCCATCTAAACATTAAATTTAAGATTTTTTACTTCGCTGTTAAAGCCCCGTTCAGACTATTATACAAGTATTAATACTTTCATTACATTTTACGATACAGAAATCTAAATACATTCGTTGCGACTGTCAAAAAAATCTAACGTAAAATCACATACTGTGTTCAGGCCATCACACTTCAAATCAAATGTGTAATACAAGTAGAAAACAAAACAGCTGTTCAATGAAAATGTTTGCGCTATTCACTTACTAGCGGCGGCAAAACGGTTTCATGCAGGCGGGGACGTGCCGACACTTGAAAAAATTCAGCAGTTAAAAATATTATATGTAAATAACAGAAAAAATTTAAGAAAATATATTACAAAAACGTGAACAAATTATGTCAACGAAATATACTTCCATACGATTCACTTATTCAAAATTTTGAGCCGATATAAATATGACAAAACATTACATCAATGACGACACGCTATCGGCGGCGAAACAGCCGACTTGGAAATTTGGTTTGTGTGAAAATGCAACCCTGATCTAATGAAAAGTATTATCGTTTAGAAAATTTTCTAAAAACGAAATATTCTTATGGGATGTCAAAATTTGTATCGTATTATTTGCCACTTTGATGACATTTTGCGTTCAGACTATCACACTTGCACGTATTATTTGAATTTTTGACAAGTATAAATACAAAGTATAATAGTCTGAACGCGGCTTAAGCAACATTATAAGAAACAAAAAAAAAACAATTATATTTCTTTTATTATTTGCATTTGCTATTTAAAGCAATCAATAGAATCTTAAAGTTTTTTTTTTTTCAATTACCACACCAAATCCAAAAATGTAATAAACTACAAAGAAACATCGATATTAATGTACTTTGTCCAAATTTTTTGATTTGCTTTTGTTCTCTAAAACTTCATCCTGTATAGTTAGATAAAAGCGCAACCAGATGTTTCAATAGAAAGCAGATGATTAGTAAAAGATTTTAATTAAATCTCTTCATTGCAAATATGCTCGCAGTAGAGGAATGTAAACTTTTTTTTTTTCTTATAACTTTGTGTATGTAGTAGAAAAGTCATGTTTAACAGGGCGCCCATTAGACATGTAAAAAAATAAGCATTGCTCTTTGTTCCAGGGAAGGCATTTGGAGATGATTGCGGTAGAAGCATTTTTCTTCTTTTTCTATTATGTGTCAATAATATATTTGCCGTGACGTTCTTGTTTTGATTTCTTTTAGGAGTAATAAATTGTCTTCTTGAAGACAAACAAGATTCTAAATAAAGTCAAAAAATTAAATTTTGTTAATAAATATAAATTATATTCATAAGTGTAGTAACAAAATTTTGTTTTATAATTTGTTAAACATGTAAAAAAATTATAAGAGAGACGCAAATGTTACGACATTAGTACATACCTGTATTCAGTAAATTTTTGTGAATCCAATACAATTTGTTTCCATAGTTTTATTACATTGTTTCGAAAAAGTATTTCTATATTTTTTTGCCCAAAACCAAATTATTGATATAATAATCAATATCCATTAAAATTCGTGGAAGCAGTTTTATATGCAATATTCCCCAAAATATTCTTAAAGCCTTATATGAAACTTTAAATGTCTAATTGTAATTTATGTGTGTATAATGAAATACAAAAAAAAAAACAAACAATAATTCATTATTTTATTGATTTTAAAATTATGAATTTATTTTTTTTTTTTTTTTTTTTTGTAGTTGAACCGAAACGTGATTTGTTTTAAGAAATATTAAGTTAATACTAACGCCTTAAAATGTTTGTGCATAGACTGTTTAACAACAGAACAGTGGGATATGAATGAAAAAAAAATTGGAAATAAGTGTGCACACACAACAGAAAATAAAAATATAGGTAAATTTAACAAAAAATTTTACCATTAATATTGCACAAACGAACAAAATTTGTTGATTTAACCAATAAGCAGCAGTTAAAAGATTTAATGCATTAATATTTTAAAGAAAACGATATTAATAAACCCCTTGTTGTGATTGGCGATTTTGCGGCGAAATTCAGAAGTATTGTACTCGGTTAAAGAAATATGTAGTTTGTTTTCTTTAATCAACTACAAATAGTCGAATTTAAAATCAAAAATCGCCAACTACGATAAGGCCCAATATTTTACAAAATTAATTAAGCAATCATTTGCAACTCAATAATCCCAAAAACAACTGTTTACAGTAAAATTAACAACTCATATTGGTTGAATTATCCTTCGTTATTTTTTTTTTGTTTGTTTTTTATTTTGTTTTCTAAATTTTTTTATGTGCCTATTAGAATGAAAGTGTTCCAAGTCATAGACAGCATTGCTTTAAAATATTTAAAAAAATCTAAAGAAACCTGATTCACAATTAAATAAATATGAAATCAATTTCCATTAATCAAAACTAATACAACTTTAAATTAAAATGTGGCATAATATAAAAATATTTTTGGATGTATTGAAATGTAGCCTACTAGATATCTCGAAATAATAAATATATGACTTAGACCACTTTCATTATTATGGGCACATACATATATGCACAATTGTATTAAACAAGAAAATATAAAAGGACCTTATATTTTAAATTATCAACCTAATGGCAGCTTAATTTTATACTTACAGTAAATTAAAAATTGGAATTTGTTAAACTAACTAAACAAACAGTTTTTTCATCTTAAGCGCTAAATCTGAATTCATTTATAGTAAAATTAATACATGAAATTTGTTAGATTAGCCTCAGTAACTTTTTCTGGTTGGAATTTATTCAACTGTGTATAATCTTTTAAACAATTCTAAGAAAAAGCTAATTTTATTAAATTAAATTAAATTACAAATTATTAAATGAAATTACAAAGTAATTTGGAAAAGATTACCAGAAAAATATTTGTTTTTTTTTTTTAAGTAACACTCAGGCAACGAATGCCTAAGGCCGGGTTTCCATCTATGTGCCATGTGCCACACAAGCGTAACAAAAGCGTAACCAACTAATTACTAATGAAAAACAGTTTGATGCAGACACATTTTTATTAATTTAAACAGTTTCATAAATAACTAATAGACAATTTTATAGAATCCAACATGATTGTAAAATGTTTAAATCAATAAATGTATGTCTGAATCAAACAGTTTTTCATTAGTAATTAGTTGGTTACGCTTTTTTGGGCAAATGACACACAAGAAATGCCAGATTTAAACTCAGCCTAATACTATTACTAAATGTTACCTTCTTTAGGAAAGGGATACTAATATAGTAGACAGGTGAAGGAAGTGATAGAGGAAAGCTTTATATTTGTACAATTCTGCTTCTTGCACGTTTTTGGCTAATGCAGTGCTGCAGCGCCTCTGGTGTCGATGAGGCGTATTAAATGTTTGAAGCTGTGCTTAGCAGCCATTTTATTTATTAGTCTACTTCGCCGATTATGAAAGATTGCGCTCTGATGTTGCACTAGGATTAGCATCTGCTAAACCCGGTGTAGTTCAGTGACCAGTGACTATGACTCCTTCAATTGAACTTTCCTACAACAACTAATACGAAGGAACACTAATGCACATCAGAAAAATTTGTGGTATTGTTGTTTAATGACTGTTGAATACCGGGCTCGAACCCAGGGCCTTTTGTTTTGTAGTCAACGTGCTAACTACTTCATCCAACAGATAATTTACATTAACTTAACCATTGAAGTTGGTTAGATTAACTTATAAGATTTTGTTTTTCATTTTCTAAGTGGGATGTCAAGAAAAGCTAAGTAGTTTTCGAAAAACTATACTTAAGCTTAGATAAGTCTTAAATGGGGACTTTAAGTAAAAACAAGGGGCATGTACGGTACCACAAGTTCCCAAAATGGGATATTTAATGTGTAAAGAACATGCATGTTAATGGCAGTTGTTCGTTTCTTGATTTAAACTAAAAACTTTTGCTGCACATAGGTTTTCTTTCTTAAGAGTTAAAAAAATATTGCCAGAGTTAGCAGTTATTATTAAAAGTTGAGCAGATATTCAGCTTGAAAATATTCTATGACTTTTCAATGATTTGCTGATAGTAAATAACAAATATCTTGTGATTTATAAAAATAATAAATTTATCCAACTAATAGAATAAATCAAAAAAAAAAAATTAAGTGAGACATTTTTAGGTTTAGTTCAATTGTAGTATTTCCCCTGCTAAAAAAAAATCTAGTTTAATTTTTCTTCTCTTCTTTAGAAACTCACATTAATTAATAAAAATATTTCATTCAATAAGAATTGAAATTACTGAACTTAAGCCCGAATAAGAAATCATTTCTGATTAAAAAATTTACACTTATATACATATCTCGGAAAATAGTGATTTAAGAATAAATTTTTTTCAATATTAAAAAGATAATTTTTTTAATTGAAAAAATACTAGCCTTAGCTTAACCTTGCAACTTCATATATACAAATTGGAGTTTTTTTTTTTTTTTTGTTCCTGAGCAAGGAACTCATTAGTGGACTTCAGCCCAAAAAAAATTTAAATAAGATTAAAAAAAACTTTGTATATATGTTCATAGTCAGACTCTTATCACTTTATTGAGAATCATAACATACAAATATAATCATTTTAAAAGCCTCAAGCAAAAATATTTATACAACAAGAAACTTTATTCGATTTTGTAGCTTATTGTTTACAACTAACAAAACATATTAAAAAGCGAAAAGAAAAACAAAATAATTATTTTCATAACTATAAGAAAATACCTAGCGAGCAGGAACGAAATGCATATAAATGTTGCTTATCCAAATAAATATGCTTTTGGATTTCTTTTGTTTCATATATAAACAAAAAATTAATAACATATTATAATTTTCCAATTTTCTGAAAAATACTTACAGCATTACAAAAAAAATATACTTTTAGATGGCAACTTGCTCTAATTTGCTCCACCGTACATTAACACAAAAAATAATAAAAACTCTATTCAGCTCGTGTTTCACCTAAGGCCCGAAATATTTTACAAATTACACACATATTTTCAATAAAAATTTTGTTTCAATTAAACTGAATTTCAAAGCTTTATGAATGAATCATTGTGAAAAAAAGAATTTCATTCACATGATTCAGTTAGCTATTGAAAAAAAAAAACAATTCAAATTTATTATTATTGTAAAATATAAAATAAATAAAAAATATAATAAGTAGAAAACAAAATTTTAAGGATAGATGAGATTGATTATTTTGAATGCATGAGTTCATTCACTCATGTGATTCACATAATTTCCCTTATTCATCTTAAATAATACGTTGGTGATTTTTTTTCTTTTACAAAACTCACAAATACGTATTTTATTTGTAGTCGTATTAACTTGCTAAATAAATCTTATCGAGTTTGCACAAGAATTTTAAATATAAATAAATAAATAAAAATGTGAGCAAACAACCATCAATAAAAACAAAATTTGCATTTGTTTGACGACAACCACCAAGCAAACAGACGGAGAAGTTAATCAACATGTAAATCCCTCCTTAATACAGAATAAACAAATATTTTTCTGGTACAGCTAACAAGCAGCAGGAAGAATATGAAAATGGGGTGGCAAAATACCACACACTCACCCTCACCCTCAACCTCACATATTTATTTTATTAAGAAAAAAGTAAATTTTGTTTTTTTTTTATAATTTTTAATGAACAATAATTTACTGAAGGAATTACAATCATGATGTACACTGGCAAAATTTTAAAGAGAGCTTCAGAAGTTTGATGTGAAATTTTATGGAAAATATATTTGTTGAACATTTTAATGCTCTAGCTTTTCCTCATATGGATCCATAACCGCAAAAAAAGGATAAGCGACATATTTTTTGAACTTTGTTTTTTTTTACAAAAATCGATTGTCTTCGATCATAAATAATTACTTTAATTTTTACATACTCTTACTTACGACTACAATTTGAAGCTGGAAAAAAGTCAGCCAATGTAGCAATGGTAAAGTAAGAAAATAAAAACATGTTGATTATTGAGTGCTTGTTTCAACTTTGTTATTTGTTGTTGAGCTTCTCATTTGTTTAAATAAAAGTTTATAAAATAATAACTCTAGTTGTTCTAAGAAACTTTGGGTAAAGGTTCTCTGATGATCTGCATTAGCAACAGTGAAATGCGCATAGGATCCAGCTAAGCCCCTCAATAATCAATTTCAATGTATTTTTAATAAAAAAAAGCAATGTGAGTCCGATCACAGAGGAGATGTGTAAACATCTAGTAATGAAAATTTTTTTTTAAGTTGGAAGTACTTATGCTTTTAGTATCTTTTTTTTAAATTAATTAATTAAAAGTATCAAAACTTTCAATATTGTAAATACATAGGAATTTGTTAGTTTTTGTTTGTTTTATTTAACTTATTTGGTTAGTAAATGGGCACACTGCAGTATATGTATATGTACTGCATTCAAAATTGCAGTAAGCAGTAAATTTACTGATTACTAAAAAAAATTCAGTAAATTTTTACTGCTAATGAAATTTAATTTGCATTACCAGTAAAATCGCAGGGCCGTAATCATAATAAAATTGTAGCAAATGGCAAAGTTTTTTCATTCAAATTTTGAAACTTTTGTATGAAAAACATTTAGCCACTTGGTAGAATTTCATTATGAATACGGGCATTACTGATTACTGAAAATTCAATGCACCTCATCATATAACAAATCATTTAGGCAATTTATAAAAATTGTAAAAAAAAATTTTAGTAATCAGTAAAAATTTACTTGTTAAACATTTTTTATTGTTTTTACTGAAACTTTAGTGGTACTGCAGTGCTCATCTATGGTAAATGCCTTGACTTTTACTTTTTAATTTTTAATTCCTGTTGTTCATCGTTTAGTTGTTGCTGTTCTTGTTGTTGTGTACGCATTGCAATTAAAATAAATTCAGTAAATTGCGACTTTGACTCGCGCACATTCGGTTTTGATAATTTTTTTTTTTTTTATTTAGATTTCTTCCTTTTTTAAGTTTTTTCAGTTTAAACGATTTTTTCAGTTTTATCGCTTTTTTCTCGTTTTGGCGTTTTTTTTCTTTTTGGGTTTTTTTTAATTTTCGCAATTTTTTTAATTTTGGCGATTTTTTTCATTTTGGTGATTTTTTCTGTTTTTGGCGATTTTTTTCTGTCTTTTTGGGTTTTTTCATTTTGGCAATTTTTTTCTGTTTTTGGGTTTTTTTTATTTAGACAATTTTTTTATATTGGCGATTTTTTTGTTTAAAGATTTTTTTCATTTTGGCGATTTTTCCGATTTTTCGCGATTTATTTTAGTCCTAGAGATTTTTTTTAATTTGGTGCTTTTTTTCGTTTTGGCGATTTTTTTTGTGATTTTTGCGATTTTTTATATTTGGCGATTTTATATTTTATTGATTTTTTAGTTTTACCGTTTTTGAAAATTTCAAGAGTTTTGCTCCTACAGTTTCCAAGATACAGCAAGTTGTCAAAATTACAAAGTCAAAATTGCATTAACTGATGGAACACCCATTGATTTAAATTTTTTAAATTTAGTGTTAATTGTTGTAGTCTGTATAAAAATACACTAACTTTTAAAATTTCAAGTGTATATATGTACATACAATTGTATGTATATTACATGGGATTTTAACATTTTTCGTTGCTCGTTTTGGAACACCCTTTAGTTTTTAACTCTCATGTATTTGTTGTTGTAGTGGCCAAATGTCTACACATTGTGTCCAAATTTCAAGTCCGTAGCTCTTACGGTTCATTGTCACCTTTGGTGTACGGAAATATACAGAAAAATAACCGGCGGCGGCGCACCGTCGCCTTCGAGCCGGTCGACTTGTTTCTCTGCTTGGTATTGCTTCTTTCTAACACTACATAGCTCGCACCGATTTGACAATGCTGTGAAAGAAAAGCAAAGAAATCTCAGCAAAGAAATCTCAGCAAAGAAATCAAAGTCAAAAGATTTTTACCCCCTAGCGTATAGATGTTTACACATCAGAAAAAATATTTTACTTAATAAGTAAAATATTAATTTGGGATTATCAGTGCGTTTAAAAAATGTTAAACTTAAATTTTTAAACGTTTCAATTAAATTAATTACAATAAGCTCGAGACTAGCAGTTTATATACATGTATTTTAAATTTGTTTATAAATTTCTGAGTGAATTTCAGAAACTTTTAATTGGATATTGCAGAGTCTTTAATAAATATCCACTAAAGGGCTGCGTAAGTCGTTCTGAAACTTTTGTATACTATTTCACACTACTGCCAAGCAGTCTGTTTTAGTGTAAACATATATAACAAAACAAAACTAACAAAACATGACTCTTACTAAAATAAATCAAGCGTCATTCGAAAAGTTTTTCTCTGCACTTTTGTTAGTGCTTGTGTTCTCAAAACAAGTAGAACATCAAAACAAAAAGCGAGAATGAAACAAAACAACAGTAAATCATAGCAGAAACATCGAGTGCACTAGATCACGAGCACAAACATTCAAACTATGTATGTTTTGAATGTTCTGTGTGAATTTTGGTGTCCTATTTCATATTTGTTTTGAAAGGCTTGGTTTTACCTTCAACAATGTTTTATTGCAGTTTTGTTCTGTACTGCAGTATTCTTATCGTAAATAAAACACATCTCTTTTGAACGTTTTGTTTTACAATAACGGAGCAATATACAGACACATTTTGAAATTAATGAGAGTAACCTTTATTTTATGGCTTGTGCCACACTCTATTATCCACATCTTAATTCTTTCTGTGTATATTTGTGATACCATAAGACGACAAGAAGTAACGCGCAGTTAGAAGCAACAGCTGGATTAGCTAAATCAATTGACAATGAAATTGTTAAGCAAATTTGTTCGACATTTTGTTGTCAGTCAACAAATATTTAAATAAAATAAAAATAAAAAGCCCAAGTGATAGGAAAAGGAAATGTATGACAACGCTTTCTCATACAAAAGCAAAAAATGTTTAGTAGTAACACTTGGTTTGATTTGATTTGGTTTGAGTGGGTGGAAAAAAAAGGAGTGTGAAGCAAACCATCTTAACAAAAACAGAGATTATTTATTAAAAATTTATAAATGTTCTTGGTGTAGCAAATAAAATTCATGGTTTTCTTGGCCGAAGTTGGTCACCTAATTACATTCATTTGAAACGATTATGAAAATAAACAATTAGTGTGAACAGTTAAAGTTAAATTTTTCATCACCATTTTCTCACTCATATATTCATGTTTGTAATTTTATTCGCCAATCTTAATGATGTAATAAAGTGAAGATGAATTTGAGCTGTAAAGTTGAAAGCTTGCACTACACGTTTCTGCTTCAGCTGATTCAACTTATTTCCTATATTCTACGCATTTTGTATTTTTTTTAAGTAACACGCAGGCAATGAATGCCTGCTACTACTAATAGGTGTTACCTTCTTTAGGAGAGGGATAGTGATAGCGAAGACAGGTGGTGTAGGAAGAGATAGGGGATATTTTCATTCTTTTACAACTCTGGTTTTGCACTTTTTTTAATAATGCAGAGTTTGAAGCATCTGTGTTAGTAGCCATTTTATTGGATATTTTATTTCGCTGATGATCCTGCGAACAATACCAACAACAGCGGATTATTATCCGCTATTGCTGGTGTAGTTCAGTGACCAGTGACTATGCCTTCTTCACTACTACAACAACAGATACAAGCAAACACTAATGCAAATCATAAAAATGCATGGTGTTGTCATTTAATGACTATCGGATGCCAGGCTCGAATCTAGGACCTTCTGTTTTGTAGCCGACGTGCTAAATTACATTAAACTTTCCTCACGTGGCGTGGCATAGTGGGGCCAAAGGCCCTTTTTCACGGATCATATATCCAAAAGTAAAATAAGAAGGACATTTTAATTTTATACAAGTAGCTCCCAAAACAAACTTTATTTTCACACAAAATCTTGGCACTATAAGAGTGAGGAGACGGGTCCCCCATACGAAGTAATTATTGTTTTTCCTATATCTTCAGAACTAGAAGAAATTTGATGTAAATAATTCTTCAAACAAACTGCATGTTCCATCAAAATCTTGCGAGAATAAAACAACGCCATAACTAAAAAAAACTAGTTCGCCAGAAAACGATTTTAAAGTTTTTCATTTGGAACAAGAAAATTTTATTTTGTTTTCAAGAGTTGATTAAACAAGATATTTGTATGAAAATTTCACACAATATGACGAACGATATGAAGATTTGATCATTAACTCAAATAAATATGTGCACAAATTTTATGGATCTTACTCTCTTACATACACATACCTACACATATACATATGTAAGTATATACATATGCATGTCTGTATGTATGTCTATGAGTGTAAGTAAATTGGTAACTGTGTGTGTGTGTATATATTTGCAAGCAAGAATGATAATCTACAAGATTACGCCAATCAGAGAGTTTACCGTTAGACGTGACGTCACACGTCTATTGTAAGAGTTGCCATAAAGGCTGAAAAAAAAAACAAATGAAAGACAAAGCATAAGTATGGGAAACTAAGAAATTTAAACAAAGAAATCGCAATAATCAAATTCTATTCTATTATTTTATTTTTTCTACAAAAATGTTTCTTATTTGTTATTAAGAGTTTCTTTTAATTTTTAAAATTAAACTTGTTTTATTAATCTTAACAAAGCGCTTAATTTTTAATTTTATTAGCTTTTTAATATTTTCTGTGTTAATACATAGCACCAATAATAAATATAATTTTTTTAATAATATTTTTGATATTTGCTTAAATTTCTTCGATCTTTTTGTTTTTAATGTGTTTTTATATTTATTAAGCTTGAGATCTTATTTTTATTATTATTTTTTTATAAAAGAATTAACAAATTTTATTTATTTTCCAATATTTCGTTGCCACAATGGGTAACTTCTTCAGGGAAATATGTTTGTATAATAATTGACAATGAAAAAATATTTTTTATAAAAAGGCGGTAAATCAAAAAACTCAAAAAATTATAATATGAAATTTGTTATACATTGAAAAAATAGTATTTTAACTCAAATAAACACATAACAAAAATTATTTTAAATGTTGGTGTCTGTTACAGTTTGAAAAATGTTTTACATTCTGTTATCTATTAACTAAATGTCTATAACATTGTGCAACATTTAGTGTATCTGTTCTGTAGTTTATTCGTTGTGTTGATGGTACTTTTATAATATGTAACATTTCTAACATATATCTACGTCTGAAATTATTTTCTTTATCTAAAATCAATGTATTATTAAAATCTGGATAATGATTTTTGTCCCTGCAATGTAATGTTAATGCTGTTTTTGGTGTGGGAGTAATGTGCCTGTATTTTTGATCGGACTTGTGTCCAGATATCCT
Source organism: Tachina grossa (assembly GCA_949987645.1). NCBI lineage: Eukaryota > Metazoa > Arthropoda > Insecta > Diptera > Tachinidae > Tachina > Tachina grossa. The sequence goes on along the minus strand of OX465276.1, from coordinate 38,621,307 downwards.
AGTTTTTAATTTATTTTTTGTAGTACCTACATATACCTTATTACAATTTTCTCTATCATTACCTCCACATGGTATTTTATATACTAAATTTGACATTTCTGATTTGTCTATTCTATCTTTTGTTTTGCTAAATAATCTATTTAATGTGTTATTCATTTTATGTGCTATTATATATTTTTTACTGTCATAAATATTTGAATTTTGAATTCTTTCAGACAAAAGAGGAACATAAGTTAGTGATTTATAAAATTTTGGTTCAGTAACTGTTCCTCTGTTCAAATTATTGCAGTTTTTATATTGCCTTATTAATCCATATATCAAAGAAATAGGGTAATTATTATTCACTAAAATTTCTTTTATCTTTTCTATGTTAATCCTATGAAATTCTATATCACTAATCCTCAAAACTCTTTGAATTAGTTAATAGATAACAGAATGTAAAACATTTTTCAAACTGTAACAGACACCAACATTTAAAATAATTTTTGTTATGTGTTTATTTGAGTTAAAATACTATTTTTTTCAATTTATAACAAACTTCATATTATAATTTTTTGAGTTTTTTGATTTACCGCCTTTTTATAAAAAATATTTTTTCATTGTCAATTATTATACAAACATATTTCCCTGAAGAAGTTACCCATTGTGGCAACGAAATATTGGAAAATAAATAAAATTTTTTAATTCTTTTATAAAAAAATAATAATAAAAATAAGATCCCAAGCTTAATAAATATAAAAACACAATAATATTTTTGTTTAAAATTTTAGAAAGTAAAATTTTAAATTTTATAACATCAAAAATGGTACATCCATTTACCAAGTAAACAAGTAACAAATTCAGTGTGAACGGCACTAATATTTTGTTGGCATAACACCCCTTCTAGCAGGTACATTATACAAATTACAAAAGGAATGACATATTTATATACATATGTACATATATACATTCATAAAAAATATGTGTGTATGTTCATAAGTCGGTATTAAGAAGTGGTTGCAGTTTTGTGAGAATATTCTCTATATTATCTGCTATAAAAATGTTTAAAAAATCTTAATTTTTAACGCATTGCTGATGTTATGAATGGTAAAGTTTAATGCACCATTGGATGCAGCTTGAAAAACTCTTTCAGGTGATCTTTTTTGTTAAATGTTGTCTTGGGAGAAAATATGCAAGAAAAACTATCAAAATAGACATTTTAAGACACGGTCCAGTTCCCGAACGGTCATCTCTAGCCCACTCAAATGGTTTGGGAACCTCATTAAAACTACCGAACTTTATTCTGGGAGGGATAACAAGAATTTTGTTATGTGAACGGCTCTAATGTGTACATATGTATATGTATACATACATACATACATACATACATACATACATACATACATACATACATACATACATACACATATATTTCAATATTTAAAACTTAAACTAGTTTGTTGTGGTTATAAATACCCAATGTACCAGCTTTGCATTGCATACATACTTACATATATGTATATGTACTAGACTTGTGCCATTTACTTCATTTCAGTGACCGGTCATTTTAGTTCATTATTTATAAATGAACTAGTTCGTTCATTTAGTTCAATCGCTCTTTTTAGTTCAATGAACTAGTTAGGTCTTTTTAATTCAATAATTTTACATCTACATGCATATGTATTTATGTATGTAGATATGTTGTGGTTTTTGACAATATTAAAAACACAGATCTGTGATTAAAAACTTTACGAAAACTAAAATTAATTAATAAATAAATTTGCTTTATAAAGGGTTTATAAAATAAATTTAGTGTGAAAATCTTTTTAAAAAATTTCATAAATCCAAAATATTTTTGCGATGAATAAGAACGAAATATACATACATACATATATACATGCACACATATGGATGCCCTGCAGAAAGTGCGAATAGTGAAATTGTAATGATGTCATTGAAAATCCACCACTAGACTATATCACTACTGACTTAGTAGCTCTTTCGGGACCACATGAAGACATTGGCACCAAAGATTCACTAGTAAATTTTAGGGGCCCTAGTCTTCAATACCGATATATCCTCTCTCGTTGTCAATAGTAAACTTATAGTGATTTTCTAGTGACATTTTCAATAGTGTTACTGACTAGTTGTATCCCAGCCAATGCAAATGCCTATTGACAAATAACATAGGATTGTCATTCAAATGCTATCAGTAGACTTTAGCACTATTGAGAAGGTAGTTCTTTTACGACCATATGGAGATATTTGAACCGGTGACTCACTAGTAGATTTTAGTGACCCTCATCTACATATATTTATTTAATATTATTGCACAACATAATAAAAAAGAAAAACAAACTATTGACGTGTTCATTGACAATATCACACTAGAACTGTTGTCTCTAACGTATATCTACTCGCCGCATAAAAGGAAAGTTGTCTACATTTTAACTAGTGCAATTGCCGCTGGAGAAAGAGTATTGACATAGAGACATATGGTTCTAAGTTAACTAGAGGGTAGTATGTATACCCATACAAACATAACATCTACATACATACGCATAGCGGTCAGTTAATTATAATAAAATAAATTTAAATAAAAAATAAAATAATAAAAAATATTTTAAAATTGTTCATGGAAAAAAGTTGCTACTACAAATACTTTTGGTTACCTGCTAACAACACACACAAACTGAACTGCTTAAAAGTTCACGAGTCTTAATTTGTATATCGGTTAAAAATCAATTATCTAATTACGGATAATATTAAAAAAAAAGGGTAAATACCTACAGCAAAAACAATATTGTTTTGTCTTCTTGTTCGGAAGTAACTGCAAAAGTAAAAAAAGTGGGATTATTATATGTCCAATTTTCTTCACCGAACTCAGCCAAACCAGTACTTGTATAGCGGTTGGCAATCCTGTAGTCAAAATAACTTTAAAAAAGAGTTGTATAAAAAAAAATAAACCAAATTATCAGCCAATAGAAACGTAGTGTGCGTGACGTCACACGTCTACTATTTTTTTTGCACTGCTGTAATCTTGTAGTTTATCATTCTTGTTTGCAAGTGTCTGATTTTTTTCAGCAAACAAGAATAATAATGTCGTTTCTTTTATTTTTTTCCCCCTTAATGTATAACAAAATTTCATTTAACGCTATTTTAATTTGCATAAATAGAACACGAGTAGAAAATAGAAAAATTACGACTGCAAATTCTATAACAAGTGTAAAAACAAAAACCAAAGTAATCAAATGATTTGGGTGGGGGTCTTAAAGTTAGGAAAGTAATTTTAAATTCTGGGTATTATTTTTTGATATTTTTCCATTTCATATGCTTTTTTTTTCAACATGATGTAGGAATAAAGAACACGAACACTGGAGTAACATTTAACAAAGTACACAAAAATATTTGTTTATTAAAGATGAGTCGAAAGAAGACACATGTTGCACTTGTAAGATTTTGTTTGATATTTTTTTTTACTATTTGTGATATTTGCGAACAGTTTGTGTATTGTGGCGGTGGCTGCTGTTCTTGTCAATAAATCAATAATTTTATCATCGTTGGCGATAATAAATACAAAAATAAATTTTGGGCCAGACTCTTGCGTGGATGAAATTATTCACATTTTAAATACATATAAGTGCCAAATCGAGCAATAATATTACTACACTAAAAATAATCAAAGCAGCTTAAAAAAAATAACTTTCTTCAACACTTCTTTTGTAAAACTAACGAAATTTTCATACGTATTACCAAATAAATTTTTAGAAAAATATTATTGTGAAATTTTTTAATGTCAAAATTAAAACGAATTTAAAAAATTTATTTACTGTTGGCTTAATTTTTTAATTTTATTTGTTTGGAAATTTTTCACTTTTGCGGTATTAAGAATCATTCTTAGGAAGTTCATATGTTGTAAAAAGTTCTTTATTGAGATTTTAGATACATTTTGGTAGTTGATTGTGGTAGTTGATTGTGGTAGTTGATTGTTTCCATGAATTTTGAACGGTTTGCTACCTATAGACATGAACAGAGGAAAAAAGGTAAAAAAAAATCGATTTATTTTTTATTTTTTTTTTGCAATTTTGATCTTGAAGATGAAGTTTTTTTGATTTTATATGCTCACAATTTTTGTTCTTTTTGTTAAGAGTTACAACTCTCAAGATTCCAAACGGTTTGTAAGATATGACGCTGAGAAAATGCAAAAAGGACACCGAGGTCCCAAATATTTGTGGCAGATAAAAAAAAGTGCTTGTTGACTTGGGGCAAAACTCGGCGACACTGGTCTTTTTTTTTTTGGTGTTTTATCACGTAGTGGTGTCCGTATATGATTATATTTCCACGACAAAAAATTACACACAGTGTTATGAATTCTGATTTAACGTATGTATGTTCGTACAAGTTGGATACTTTTAAGACTTTAATTTTCTATACAAAAGAATTTCGTGAACATTTTTCCTGTTTTTTGCGAAAGACTTTCATATTGAAAGAAAATAAACTAATTCATATGATGTTGCATATTTTATAGATGCACATGCGACCGTAAAAAACTCAGTTTTTAGGGTTCCGTTCACCAAAGGTGAAAAGGACCCTATTGTTTTCGCTACGCTGTCGGTCTGTCCGTCACACGGCATTTTCTCAGGAACCGTAAGAGCTACGGACCTGAAATTTGGACAGAGTATGTAGAACCTGGGCTGCTACAACAACAAATACATGAGAATTAAAAATTAAAGGGTGTTCCAAAACGAGCAACGAAAAATGTTAAAGTTCCATGTAATATACATACAATTGTATGAACATATGTATATTGAAACTTGAAATTTGTAAAATTAGTGTACTTTTATACAGACTACAACAATTAACACTAAAATTTAAAAAAATTTAAATTAAAGGCTGGTCCATCATTTAATGCAATTTTGACTATGTAATTTTGACAACTTGCTATATCTTCGAAACCTAAGAGGCAAACACTTGAAATGTTCAAAAACGGTAAAACTAAAAAAACCGAAAATCATAAAATCGCCAAACCAAAAAAAAATCGCCAAAAATTAAAAAAAATAGCCAAAACGGAAAAAATCACCTAAATTAAAAAAAATTCCAACACTAAAATAAATCGCCAAATTCGAAAAAATCGCCAAAATGAAAAAAACGCCAAAATGAAAAAAAAAACGCCAAAACTCGAAAAAAAATCGCCAAAACGCGAAAATGACGCCAGAACTAAAAAAAAAAATTTTATAAAAAAAAATCGCATATATGAAAAAAATCGCCAAAAATAAAATGAATCGCCAAAATGAAAAAACGCTAAAAACCGAAAAAAAATCGCCGAAACAAGTAAATAAAGTGTCAAAACTAAAAAAAGAGCCAAAACTTAAAAAAATCGCCAAGACCGAAAAAACGCAAAAAGCGCCAAAACAAAAAAAAAACCGAAAAGACCCCAAAAACGAAAATAAATACCAAAACTATATATTATATAGGATGAAGTTTGTATTAAATTATATATCTAGTGTTCGTACGGAACCCTTCATGCGCGAGTCAGAGTCGCACTTTACTGAATTTATTATAGAATTATTACTTTTTGAATGGGGGAAATTGTGAATGAAATTCCGCGAAAAATTTTCCCAGGCAAAAATTTCAAACAATAACAAGTAATAAAGAAAACAAACAAAATATCTAATAGGAAAAGGGAAAAATTTCTCGCGCAATTTTATTCATAATTGCAGTGGATATATTCTGTAAAATATTCCATACAATAACTTTTGTGAAGGATTTTGTCCAAAACCTTGTAATTCTACTTAACACTAACTTTTAAAAGAATAAATATTGTTTAAAAAATGTGACGGGTGTGAACTCTTTAACTGATGGGTGTGACTTAGTATGAAAATTCAAAAAAGTTTAACGTCACCAGCCTGAATTTCGATTCTTGTACTTATTGGTGTCATCAGAGATTCGGAAGAAACCTCTTAAAGAGTTTATTAGTACCAGCAACTCTCTTTCTATTTGATGGACTACAAAGAAGATTAACTTTACCTGTAGTTATTGCCTTTTCTAATGAACGATCTGATTGATAACAACAAATTTTAGATGTCCTCTAAACGCTACAGATTTTACTTTCCTTGTCCTTTCTCTCTCTCTCTCTCTCTCTCTCTCTGTCTCTCTCTTACACACCCTCTTACACTCTCTCTCTCTCTCTATTTCTCTAAAGCTAAATATACTTCATATTTTGCTTTATTTTCATTTGCTATTTTTGACATCTATAGGGTAAAAATCACTTCAGCCTTGATGTGACGGGTGTGACAAAATATTTCCTTTAGCTAATTCTTCTAATAGTCCAAGAATATGGAGGATCACAAAATTTTTCTTTATTGTAGTGCCAAGTATTTCTTACGTACAGTAACAATTTCATTAAACCTTTTCCAATATTTTCTGTGACGGGTGTGACTAAAAATCGTTATGTTTCAATTAAATAAAATATCATTATAAAACATACGAGGCTGAAATTTCAAAAAAAGCAATCAATATATCTGTGGCAATAAGGAAAAAGTGCTTAGGTCATATTTGACTGATTTGCAGGAGAGCACTTTTAAGTGTTCAAGTCGATTTTCAGAAATTTATTTCTTTTGCAGTTAAATTCGGAATTTCTCTGTTAATCTATATTTTTCTTTAAGCAAACATATTATGTAAAATATTCACGTTGAAATATACCGAAGTATAACCTAAATTAAGCTATTATTCCAAATGAGATTAGAAGTCTAAAAGAGATAAGCCTCAAAACATGTTGCTACAACTTCTTAAGCAATCGCTCAACTTAATTGATATTTTGTCCAGGGCTACCTAAAAATATGCAGATTACGAAGGTACCATCAACTCAAAACCAGCGTATCTCGACTTAAGCACTTTTTCTTTTTGCCACAGATATGTATCAAAAAATAATCATACAAAGACGGAGAGCAGAGTGTTCAGTATATGCTTTCCAAATCGATAAAAATCGAAACATTTATGTACTTTTTTTTAAATTGTGAATAATTGTCATTTTATTTGTGGACATGAGTTGAACGATTTTTATTAAAAATAAGTGGAGTTGCCCACATGTACATACATTAACAATATAAAAAGTATTTATTACAAAAAATATTTCACTGTGAAATTTGTATATTTGTATGAATGAATTTCCCGTGGAGAAAAAAATTTAATATTTTGAATCGTCAAACACATAACACTTACATATTTGTTGATATTGTATGGGCCTCAGAAGCTTAAAGTTCTGTACGAAACCCATTGTATCAGCTGTGGTGGTATGTAGTATCAGCTGGCAGTGCCAACTCGGTACCATATTTTGAAAAGCGATTCTCGAAAAGAAATTAATTAAATTTTCTGATCTTCAATACCATACCGTATTGACGAAATTTTTCGCATGCGTGTTTCGTACGTATTGAGCGTCTTCGCGTTCTTGTTCGAGTCGTTTCGTGTTGGAAAAACTTGACACGCGCCCATCTCTAGTTTATATTAACTGACACCACGCACAGCGGACCAAACACATGAAAGATGATAATGAAACAGCATGTTACTCCGTTCCGCTAGTGATTCCCACAAAATAGTCAGGTGTAATTTGGCTTCCTTAAAATACGAACCTTAGCCCAATTAAATTAATAAAAAAAAAAAAAATAACCTAAAGAACCATTAAAAATTTATGTAGACAAAAAAAAATTCCTAATATCTTAAGAAACCATCCTTTTGATCTTATTTCAGAAATATATTTGTTGGTCGTTTATCTATTTATATTATTTTTATTTTTTTTTTTTTGATTATAGGCCATACTGTCCATAAATTATTTTTAAATTGCAACGATTTAAGAATACACAATTTTATTATTTTGAAAGCTTTTTTATGTTCCCTTATGCGTAAAAACAAAACGAAAATTTTTTAAATGTTTAAGCAAAAACCACGAGTTTTTATGACAATTTTCTGTGGACTTTTGACAACTAAAATAAACATGATGAAAGAAAAGAGAAGAACATAATACGGATATAAATTTACATTTATAAGATTTCATAAATTTTAAATTCATAACCAGTTGAAGTACTTAATTCGATTTAAAATATGTAAATAATAAATACACAGAAAAAAGTATTCACCAATTAATATTTTCAATTAAGAATTTAATTGATTTAATAAAATATTTAATTGTATTAATTAATTTGAGTGAAAAAAACTTAATTGATATTATCAAATTGTTTATAGGTTAAAATTTAATTGATTTTTTAATTGATATTACAAATATTGTAATTTAATATTACAAAATCATTAACATTACATTTTTGTGTGTAATAAAGAAAATTAGTGCAGTTAAGAAGATGTTTATGTTAAATTAAAAAAACGATTGATAAATTTTCTTAAAATTTTTTACAACATATTTTTATACATTTTCTGATATTATTGTTCCTCTTATTGTGTCAGCGTAGTGTTTTTGTTGAGTAATACTCTCATATAATTCATCACATAATTTACATTTGAAAAAAAAAACAAATAAAATTAAAAACGTCTAACTAAACACAGACCGCTCTTATGAACACTTTTAAAACTTAATTAAAGTCAGCTTTTCAACTTGCTGACTGACAGATATGTACTATAGCATTGCACAGATACATCTGTTTGCACTAGTTTTGTCTGTTTTTTTGTTCTGGTATGAACAAATATGTTATTTAGCGTTTTCTGTTACTAGTTGTAAATGTTGATTTTTTAAGCAATTATTGTATGGTTGGCCAATGAGCAAATGAAAACACATTTATTTTTTTTTTTGTTTTTCTAAGGCAAATAAGATACATAAAACTGCTTTTACCATAAAGGCTCAGTTAGCCGACTGTAATGTAATGTAACTGTAACGTAGAAAACAGCTGATTGATATTTTTATATGAAAAGTAGGTTACGTTACATTACATCTCTATAGCCATTTTCATTACTTTTCACATAACAATATCGATCAGCTGTTTTTTACTGTTGCAGTTACTTTACATTACTGTCGGCTAAAGGCTCAGTTAGCCGACTGTAATGTAATGTAACTGTAACGTAGAAAACAGCTGATTGAGATTTTTATATGAAAAGTAGGTTACGTTACATTACATCTCTATAGCCATTTTCATTACTTTTCACATAACAAAATTGATCATCTGTTTCTTACTGTTTCAGTTACTTTACATTACAGTCGGCTAACTGAGACTTAAGTGCCTTATGATGTGTTGAGAAAAAATGAAATTGGCATACATATGTAAGTAAATGATACATGTTTATGAAACACATGCATTTGTAATTAATCTCAGAGCAAAATTGTGTCTTTCTTTCTCTATACTTTGGCTGCGCCACAAAATAACATAACGAACGTCCGCACATACATCTGCACATCATGTATTTGTTTCAATAGTGGTTTTTTCATATATTTGTATTACAATATGTATTTTTTGAGCAAAAACAGATCAAACAGTTGCTCAGCAGCAATACAATAAGCAATTGTTATTTGTTTGCAATTGTATTTTAATCTGGAAAAGCACGCACACACAATAACTCTTATACTAGTTCTGTCGCTCACACTACAATTATATGGTACATACCATGGTATATTTGTTTTGGCTATACAAACGAGTATACAAATGCAACCCTTTAATATGTACGTTTCTGATTAGTTTTACAACTGCAGGCCATATACACACAAAATCTAATAAAATATTGCATATCATTAATTTTGTGACTTAGCATTAATTTGCATCTGTTTTTTTTTTAATGCTTTAAATATTTTTTTGAACATGTTTGTTAAAAGTTGTATTGCTCAACTGGGTCGTAATGACTTCATTACATTGGCAGTTGTAACGAATTTAATTAAATTTGACCTCAAAGAAAGTATTCTATATTTATAAGTGTACAACTCACAAAGTGATGCATAATTATGTAAATGTACAAGTAAGAGTAATTTAATGCAAAGTTTCATTACAATTGCTTCAATCTATACTGTTATGTAATTCTAGAAGTCTAATATAAATGATTTTATGTACATTATAAAAGTTTGATTGATATTTTGCAAATAAAATGTTTCTATATCACTCACTCTCTTCTCTAAAGAGGCTTTTAGCACATTAAACAATTTTCGTGCTATTTAAAAAAGTACACAGTATAAATTTACATTTATAAGTACGCATTATTAAAATATGCTACACTTACAAAAAAAAAATTTACAGCTTTGTGCCTTTTTCTATCCACTGCAAATTAACTTCAGCCAACATAAACTCATAAATCATAATTTAAAATCCCTCTTACAAACAAAAACCAGAACTAAATAATCAGAATACAAAATACAAAACAAGAAAAATTAAATCATTAACATATGTTGCAGATCATCATGCATCATAAATGTTTTAAAACCAAACTATGACGACAACAAAGCAAGAACAAATAAATTACTCGTAAATTAGCAGAGCTAAGGCAAATAATAAAAATAAAAAATATTTATCTATAAATAGAAGGAATCCCCTGCTACTCGTATATTCGAATTAAGCTACAAGTGCATGCTGACTGCAAGCTACAAAGTCACGACGATTACTCAATGAGTTAATGTAGTCGAACAAGGCAACAGTAACAACCATAATGACAGCAACATGAGCCTCTACTAACAGCGAAACATCAATATTGCAAACGCAAATGCATGTGCCAGACAGACAGCAACATAAAATAGAGTAAATATCGTGAGCGTGTTTTTAGAGAAGGCAATTAAATCCTGCTGCTAAAACAACAACTAAAACAAAAAATTAAACATAAACTGCAACAACAACAAAAAAAAAACATTTAAACTAATGTGTAATGCAAACTATGAGCAAATAATAATATTTGAACGATACCCAAATTACCAAGCAGGGCATAATTGTTCGTTAAATATACATGAATATAATGCAACGTTATGTTAATTTTTTAAGAAAGGGCTAAATATATTGTTGTAATTCTATAAGAGACAGTGGGGCGAAGAAATTTTAAGATATCTATATATATATAATAATAATTCTACTAAATCATTGGTGAGCATTTAAAGGCTCAATTGTATTGACAGCGTTCACACGTATTCTTACCTTTTTATACCCTTCACCAAAAATGGTAAAGGGTATATATAGGTTTGTCATTCCGTGTGTAATTTCTGCAATATTAATAAGCCAGCCATAAAGTATATACATTCTAGATTCCTATACATAGAGAAGACGAATGTGGGTCTTTGTTTTAATTCTACAGATAAATATTTATTTATTTATTTATAGTACATATTCTAAAAAGTAAATTTGCAAAATATGGTTGCACAAAAATGATGTTATTAACAGTATTCTTAAAATGTTTTTGTGACTGACTGTACACGACCTATGCCTTCACATAGGAAGTAGCAACATGGTTGTTAAGGAAATTCCACAAAAGAACCGCAAGATTATACGGTAGTCCGTGGCAGATCAGTCAACCAGTGCGAGTGAGACGCAAAACTCCCGAAGGCCAATAATTAACAGTGGCCTGGTTGCATTTAAGAAATAATTGCCAACGACGCGTGATGTTGAGTCGCCCAGAGCTGCTTTACGACTGTCCAGATAAATATATTTATTCTCTTTTACATCAGTGGAGTTAATCACCTTAATCGATTGCTTTGCATTTGCAAATTTTACACAATTTCATTGGTATGCCGTTGCAAAAAAAAAAATTCAAAAACATTTACGAGTACATATTTTTATAACCATTAAGTATGTCTTTAATTTTTGCTTCATACTTAAAGACATGTATAATTTATCAACAGCAGTAATGGCAAGTAGCTGCTGTCTTTTTTTTTTTTTTTTTTTTTTTTGCTGCTGTCTCCATATACTGCACACTTCACTCACTACTAATGACACAGCGATGTCTTCCAACTGTCATGGTGTTTGTAACATTTTATATTATTTAAGATATGTTTCATGACAAGTTAAGTTTATTAATCACTATTAAATATTTGTTACCCTGTCAAAAGCATGAGCTGGAGTAGCAACTGTCTTAATGACAAGCTCGTAAAATGCAAAAAAAAATACTCAAGATGTTTATGTTTCTAAGTTTCAAATGTTTTCTGAATAAAGCCAGCAAATAACTAGACATTATATCGAGCCATAACCGCCGAAAAAAAAAAAATACTCAACCGACAAATTTTTTGAACCTCGTTTTTTGACGAAATTTGTTTATTTACGATCGCAAATAATTAATTTTGGTGAAAAATTAAAATCGAGAATAATGTCGCTCAAGCTCTTTTGGCGCTTATGGTACGATATCTATATAATTAATTGGCAAACATGTTTTTTATAACCCCTTTTACGCTGGTACTACTGTGCCGATTTTAAAAAGATTTATATGGTTTTAAAGGGTTTTCTATACAGATGTGCATAATTTATATTTTATTGAAATCGGTTTAGTATTTTGGAAGCTGTAAGCGTTTAAATCAGGGACCGTAACGGCTATAATTTTTATTTTAAAAATCACTTTTTAATCATTATTTCTTGATTTTTATTTATCCCTCACAAAATAAGAGTTATTTTGTGACTTTTATTTATTCCTCACAAAATAACAATTACTTTTTGATTTTTATTTTTTTGCTTAATTTTTAAAATGTAGAAAGTGTAATTTTTGCGTTAAAATTAATATTGACCGATTTAAAATTGAATTTATCGCCAGAGTCTGTAAAAAAAACTCTTATATGTTTAATTAAATTTACTTTTTTTATAGTTTATTCATTTTAAAAATTAAAATGTTTGTAAGGAATAAATAAAAGTCCCAAAATAACTCTTATTTTGTGAGGAATAAATAAAACTCAAGAAATAACTGTTATTTTCTGAGGAATAAATAAAAATCAAAAATATAACAATCATTGCATCTATAGGTAGTCCATGTAACATAGAGCATCGTGGTACATTCCTTGTGCACGTAGCACTTCTCTATTACTGTGATTTTTTTAGTTGAAATTTAGAAAAGAATCGTTATTTGCGATCCCTGGTTTAAATTGCTACTACTACATGCACATATATTACACACGCATTTATTAGCTTACATGTAAAAACGAAAAAAAAACATGAGTGTGTGTGTGTGTGTGTTTGTACCCTGCAGTCAGACTGGGGCCAAGTGTCTCTATGTCAACACTAAAATTCTAGTAGTAGTTACATTGTCTACAAATTCTCTTCTACTCGTGAGTATAAAAGAAAGAGAGATAACAGATGTGGTGTATTTCTGGTTGATTTTGCAACAACTTGTCAATATACATAAATTTGTATGTACGTAATGTATAGAAATGTACCAGTAAATGTCTCGTTGGTATGTCTCCATGTTCCCATAACAACTATGAATTCACTACCTAGTCAATTGTTTTAGTGTTACTATTAGATTTTCAATGACAAGCACATGCTAAATGTTTGACAAAGTCAAAAGCGACTCAGTACATTTTCACTATTCGCACTTTCTGCAGGGTAGTATTTCTCTTGATCTAACAATTTTTTCTATTATTTGTTATTGTATGAGAGCCATAATATTTAATTTATATTTTTTTAATTGCATGTATTATTTAGTTATGGTTGCATATGTATTAATATAATGTAATTATTTACATTTAGATTCTAGAATACGGACGATTGTGTCGTCCGTTTCGTATATCTAGTAATGACTTAATGGATAAGACAATACAACATATGATTTGTGGACTCAATTCTTAGAATTGCACGTCAAAGTAGCCTCAAAAAGAAAAATCCTAAGAAAACGGCAACACTTGTAAGATGGTGCTGTTTAGTGATGGCAACAAAAAAAAAAAAAAGAATAATCGATTAATGAATCACATGATTATTCGAAACAACAAATAATTAATCGCGATTAATTGGAAACAATTAATCGATTAATCGATATTTTCAGCTAAAATTTAAAATTATCATAAATAAAAAAAATATTACTTAATTAATTACAAAATTTTCTGTTTATTCAATTTATTAAAAATGAATTTATTTGTTTAGTACAGAATTTACAAATAGGAGCTTTGATAGGCGTTTCGTGGTTAATCTGTTCCGTTTTTCCGTTATTATTGCACCCGCTTTGGAAAAAAGCCGGTCTGATGGTACAGATGTACCAATCAAAAAGCATTATTTTTGTGCAAGAGAGTATAGCTTATGTTAGACCGATTTCATTTCTTCCCGTGCATCTATTACGTTGCGCTTTAACTCTAGTAGTGGAGCATTGACAAAGAAGTTTAGTTCATCTTTAGGAAGTGTTGACTCATTGTCCTTCCTTCTTTGTTTGTGGGCTAAAGATTTATGGACGTTTCACTGCGGCTTCCAATGCTGTCATCTATATAAGAAATTTCTATAATTTCATTTCTTAGCTCTCTCATGACATTTAATAAAGCTAAGGCATCATCACTAGACCTTGGGTCTAGTAAAGTTGATGCTGCCAGTAGAAATGAATGTTCCATTTCCCTAAAGCGACGTTTAAATTAACGCCGTTTATAACAAGAGTTGCAGTCCTAAGCCTTTCGTCGTCATCCATCAATGCACAATGAATACGCTTGGCGCCTGGCGACGAATCTTTTTTGTTCCTGTATGTCTATCGATTATTATTTGAAATAATCGATTAATTCAATTAATCGAAGGAGAATTCACGATACAATTAAATCGTTTATTGAAGGAAAATAAGCGATTTCAAAAAATTTTTCGATTAATCGTGCCATCACTTGTACTGTTTACATAATTTATCAGTGTTGTGATGTTTTTCTTTTTTTACGTTTACGTACTTTTCGGGTGTATAACTCGGTAACCAATGGACTGTTTAGCTTAAAATTAGTACGGGGTGAATGAGGGCCCTTAGAGCAACAAGCGATAACTAATGTTAGACTAAAAACAATAACATGAGATTTTTCATATTTCAATGAACATCATCACCCAACTTGAGCAAAAAAAATTAGTATGGCCATTAATTTATTAAAGCAACCAACTTGGCAAAATGATTGATGCAGAAATTTTTATTTTGGGAATACTTTCACGTGCAATTCTATGAATTGAGTCCCAAATCAATGAGCTGAAAAATGTTGTAGTGTGTAATGATAATTCGACGACTGTAGCTAGTAGAAGACTCTAGAAAATTTATCAAAAATATTGAATATATAGAAAGAAGTTTGAAGGAATTAAAATAGGACAACCAAGATCATCGAAAACGGTAAAAAAAACATGGAAAAGTATTGCCATGTCTTGAAGATTACTCTCCATGACATAAATTACTCTCCGTACTATCCTCACTAGAGTTACCGCTATTAATTTTTTTTTATTTCTGATGCTCTCCCCCCGCCCCTCCAAAATCACTTCAGTTTTATGTAAAAAAAATACACACAACAATTTCATAGCGATAAGTTGAGTTTTTGGGGGGTTCGTCCGCCCCTCAAAGTTGCCCTTCAAGCCAATTTTTCAATGTATTTTTTTTCATATGACTTTCTTTTTAAAAAATCATTTTACAAGAATACGATAAATGGCAATATTTTAGCTCTTCTAGTCAACAACATTAGCCTCAAAGAAATTTTTTAACTATAATTAATATTTTATAAAATAATGAAGAAAATAAACAACAAAATACCAAAAATTTTGTATACCAAAATTATATTTATATGGAAATTATTTACATTAAGCATTTACAATGAGAGCTTATATCTATTATATTATTTCACACATAAACAATGTATATTACACATGCATATACATATCGCTCATTTGCTTCAATAGTGGCATAACTCAAAAAATTAGTTTTTTGAGTTAATAATGCAGAAAGATGCGGCATTTTGTATTTTATCTTGTGTTAAAATTTCATATAAGTAGCTTCTACCATCACTTCCTGAGAGAAGAATTTTTTTTCATTTCTCCATTGAGTTGAATGCAAATTAAAAACTTAAAACGCGTTTTCTGCAAAACTGGTTTTTTTGGGTTGTGCCACTATTGAAGTAAATGAGCGATATGTAGTCAAAAGAAAACTACAAAAAAAAAACATTGAATATATGGGCTTGAGGGGCGAACGAACCCCCTAAAACACAACTTATCGCTATAAAATTTTTTTTGTATTTTTTTTACATAAAACTGAACCGATTTTGGGGGAGAAAATAGATATAAGAAATCACACAAAAAAAATCTCCATACAACTAACGGCCACTCTAATTCTCACGTACGCTCTATGACATTGACATTATATTAAGTTATTTCAAATCTAAGTTTACGCTAACAAACCGACTTCAATGACTCTTTTAGAAGAAAATAACTATCACGAAATGGCAGGAATAACAAAGGGATCATAAAAAATTTCACTATATATACATATTTACATTAAGATAATGTTAAATTTTACATTTTACATGTCGATAATAAATATAAATATTATATTATTAAGACTTTAAATCAGTTATCAACTCTGTTCCCATGAAGAACTTGCTTATTTACAAAGCAATTGTTTACAAATAAACTTCTTTTGAGTCAACCAGTACAACTAATTAAATACTTTCATTTCTTTGTATGTAAGCCAATCCCAAGTTTTTTAATTTAGAAGTACAAATAATATTCTACCTAATCTAGCAATAAAACCTTCCTTCCGTCATATAACATTAATTCATGAAAATATTGCTAAATTAAAAAATACCAAATGAGCAAAAAATAAATTTAAACAGATAAACATGGTGTGCGCATGCGCGACTATGTTAACTCAAACACACAATTTGACACAACATAAAACAAGTCTTAAAGGCTGTAAATTAAAATAAAAATAAAACAAAAAATTGCGCAATTCCATTTAATTATATTGGAAAAAAAATGCCACGAAAAGTATATACTTTTATGCTTTAAAATTTTTTCTCAATCAGACAGATTAAATTTCTTTGCAAATTAAGAATTTATAAGCAATTAAAAAAGCAAATATAATTTTGTTGTTGTTGTTTTTATTTAAAAAAAATGAAAGGAAATTCCTTTTTCTTCAATAATTTTCAACAGAGTCTTGAAAATTTAAAAAAATGAAAATTAAGCATACTGTTTAATTTTGTATTGGGGGAGCTGCAAAGACCAGCAGAGGCATGCAATATTAGGGGATACAATTTCTGTTCTATTAAACATATAAGGTATTAAAAATTTATATATTCAAAGAGTATTCAAGTTTACTTCCCAAAGTTATTTAAAGGTGGACAGAAAGTATATATTTTGGTTAAGATGTGATTGATTTAAAAATAAACTTAATTTAAAAAAGTAATAATAAAGAAGTAAAATGCATGTGAAGGCGAATTCATATGAGATTGCTTTCGCCACTTATAATTAATAATTTTCAGATATATAGATTTCTCGCCAAACGTGGCGATTTTTCAACTTGTGTGGCGTCTTAGTTTTTGATTGGGCGACATGGTGATTGTTTTGGCGATAAATAAATTGGTTAGAGATTTTTATGAATATTTCTTAACAAAATTGATGTTGAAATTTTTTGGTAATTCAGCAAAATTGTATTGTTGAAGGTGTAATTTCAAAAATGTATCCTACCAAAACTTCGTCTACAAGAAACTAAAACAATTTGATATAACTGACTTTTCCTATCTTAATTGTAGTAACTATATTGCGTTTTAAATTTGTATGAGAAAAATTAACAAGAAATAGTTTTTGGCGATTTTATTTCTACTTTAGCCGATGTTCTCTAAAGTTTTTATACAATTATTTAATAAAAAAAACAAGTAAGAGTGTTATATTTGGCTGTGCGGAATCTTATATATCCTTCACCGACGTACGTATTGAGTATTTTTATATCGATAGGTTTAATATAAAAAGGGCGTATCTCAATTTTTTTTCGAAATCGCGTTTTTACGTTTTCTGTTAGTCAACGTGTAATAACATTCTCTTTCAAGAACAAAACAAGTAACGATTAAAAATAAAATATTTATTTAATTTAAAAAATTTTTTCTTGCATGTAAATGCTCTAGATTTTATTCTGTTTTTTTCTCCTCCTGTAAAATATCGAAAATTCGAGTTACGCCATCTATATGTTAATTAGTTTTGTGAAAAAATTTATCACATATTTTTGGCTCTAGTGGAATTTAAAGTGGGTGACCTAGGGTATTTTTCAACAAAAATTTTTTTCATATATTATATTTCCTAAAACCAAACCAAAGCTAGCTTGTTTCATATTTTTCGTTCGGTGTTTAATAAAACTTAATACTACAAAACTGTTAAGTTTTTCAGTTCAATTCCTGCTGCCAATATTGCACGTTCACATATGTAAACCGCGATATTAAATAAAGTATTTATTCCCAAAGAATTTTTCGGTTTTGCGATTTATTTTATGTTATCTAGGCGCACAGCAGTGCGCCAGGCCAAGTTCCGGCCAATGCACGCAGTGTGTATATTTACAGGAAGCCATTCGTCCTGCTTTTACCCCGCCCATAACTTTGTTCCCCGCAATCGTAAAGCTATGAAATTTAAATCATAATTAGAATAAATTCATGTAACCTCACATGCATGCAGATTATCTAAGAATTATATGACACACTTACGATTACAAATGTATATAATGCATAGCATATGTTAGTGAATGGTTTTGTGCCAAATAAGAACTTGGTCAAAATTTATATCTCACTGCTTTTGATGGCCGAAATTTTTGATAGGGACTTGGCCTTTTTTTACATTTATGTTTTTGTGAGGATCTCAATTTACTAATAATTAATAAGAAATCGTTAAAAACTATCACCGTATGACTATCGATTTGGAAAAAAAATTTATGTTCCAAACCTGGAATTTAATTTTAGATTTTTCTGATTTTAATACAAATTTATTTCGTTAAAAAATATAAAATAAATTTCATTGAAAAAGAAACAAAAATTAGTTTCATGTAGTTACTTATATGCAGCAAGCAAAAAAGATAAATTTTTCCAGCTCTGGAACTGAAATTTTTTCTACCAAAGTTTTTCCTTCCAAAAGATGGAATATATTTAGTTTATAACAAAAAGGAAACAAATAATTTGACCTAGTTAATTTTATATAAAAAACATTAAATTTTCCAGCCCTGGCATAATCCTTTTAGATTCTTGTGTTTTGTTATACCAATCTATTTATTTAAAAAATATAAAAAAGTTTAACTTTTAGAGGAAATTAAAAAATTATTTTAGTAGGTTACTTTACATACCAAACAAAAATTCCATTTTCCAACCCTGGAATGGTTTTTATCTTTTTTATAGCAATTTAATTCTTAAAAATAACACATTTTATATCTTAGTAAGAATTAAATTTATATTATATAATTATTTAACTGAAAAAAAAAAACAAAAATTAGTTTCAGCTAGTTAATTTTACATGGCAAAATAAAGTTTAAAGTTTCCAGCTCTGAAACTATTTTTTTAAATTTTTCTGATTTTCAATACCAATCTCTTATACACCAGCCCAAGACCGAAGTAATTAGCTTTTCTGGGAGCTCCGGGAAACCGTTTTCACTTACAGACATACGGTTGCCCATCCCTGCACACAACAAACTTTTATTAAACTGAAACATATTTGCTAGTCGATTTCTTCCAACGCTCGATAAAAAAACAACAACAACAACATCAAAGGCAAATAATAAATGCTTGATGCAGTAAATATTTAAGCAACAACTCCTACAGAGAGCAAAAAATAAAATAAAACACATGTTGTGTCTATAACGCAGTGACATGCGGGCGATACCAGTCATGCAACTAAAATGCAGACAAAATAAAAAGTAAAATTATAACAATGATCCACAAACTAAGAATTACAAAACAAAAAACAAACAACATAATAATAAAATTAAAATGCATTCACACAACTTCTGCTCTGCCAAAGCCACTGCCTTGTGCAGAAGTTAAATGAAGTTTCAGAAAAGAAGAAATAACAAAAACGCACACAAAATGATTTTGAAATTGAGTTACAAGGACGAAGATTTAAAAACAATTTTGTAAAATAATCAAGATGAGATCGGAAGACAAACAGCCAAATTGATAACGAAAAGTTGTTTTTAGTTTTTTTTTTCAAAAAATAATTTATACAGAATTTAAGCAAATAGTTGAGCACACAACAAAAATAATACAAACTGCTTAAAGAAAGAAAGGTCAATGTTTGGTAATGATTGATTTGTTTTTAAGACAACAAAACAATACAAATACAATGAGTTAATCTTTAAATAAATTATATAATCTTTTTATGTGAAATATTTTGCAAAACTATTGAAATTTAAATTTTAAAGCTAAATAAAAAATAATAATATATATATATAATAATAATAATAAAAGAATTCCAAAATATTTTAATTTGATATTAAAAGCACTAATAAAAATCTTGGCGGCATTCACTGAAGGAAGCTGCTAATTAATACTGGAACTACACTATGAAGTTTCTTGTGCCATACGAGGCTGGGTCATTAACTCAGTGTCTTATTGAATTTCCCACCTCTTGACTGAAATGGCAACACTGCTCCTGTTAAGAGGCAATTGCCAGTTAACTCGAAGTTTTTATGATATACGAGGGTGGGTCATTAACTCAGTGTCTTTATGAATTTCCCGCCTCTTGATTGAAATGGCAACACTGCTCCTGTTAAGAGGCAATTGCCAGTTAACTCGAAGTTTTTATGATATACGAGGGTGGGTCATTAACTCAGTGTCTTTATGAATTTCCCGCCTCTTGATTGAAATGGCAACACTGCTCCTGTTAAGAGGCAATTGCCAGTTAACTCGAAGTTTTTATGATATACGAGGGAGGATCATTAACTCAGTGTCTTTTTGAATTTCCCGCCTCTTGATTGAAATGGCAACACTGCACCTGTCAAGAGGCAATTCTCAGTTAACTCGAAGTTTTTATGATATACGAGGGAGGATCATTAACTCAGTGTCTTTTGGAATTTCCCGCCTCTTGATTGAAATGGCAACACTGCACCTGTCAAGAGGCAATTGTCAGTTAACTCGAAGTTTTTATGATATACGAGGGAGGATCATTAACTCAGTGTCTTTTTGAATTTCCCGCCTCTTGATTGAAATGGCAACACTGCACCTGTCAAGAGGCAATTGTCAGTTAACTCGAAGTTTTTATGATATACGAGGGAGGATCATTAACTCAGTGTCTTTTTGAATTTCCCGCCTCTTGATTGAAATGGCAATACTGCTCCTGTCACGAGGCAACTGTTAGTTGGCTCCTGTCTAAATTCTAACCAGCTGTGTCATTTAGTTTGATTTTGGCAGCCGTTGATAACAGACTACATCGCCTTTTGAGAAGAAAATGGAAAAATGTGAATTTCGTGTGGTCATTAAACATTAATTTTTGCGAAAAAGAAACCTCAATCATATCAAGGAAAAGCTCGATTAATACTATGGAGACTCTGCACCATCGAGTTCAATGGTAAAAAAGTGGTCTACTGGCTTTCGTTGTGCTCGCACAAGTACAAATGACGCTGAACATACTGGACGGCCAATTGAGGTCAGTATACCCGAAAATATTCAAAAAAATTAACGATATGATGATGGCCGATCGAAGAGTAATAGTGTGTGAGATTTTTGATGCTATAGGCATTTCACATGGCAGTGTGGTTTTGATTTTAAATGATCAGCTGGGTTTAAGAAAGTTATCTGCAAGATGGGTGCCGCGTTTGCTCTCTATTGACCATAAATGTAAACGTGTGACAACTTCAAAGTATTGTTTGGAGTAGTTTAACAGCAATCTGAATGAGCTTCTGTGGTGTTTTGTAACTGTGAATGAAACATGGATTCATTACTGTACTCCCGAGACTAAGCAGCAGTCTAAACCTGCTCCGAAGAAGACCAAGGTGAGTTTGCCGGCCAATAAGGTGATGGCAACTGTGGAATGTACCTCGATTACCTTCAAAAGGGAAAACAATAAACGTCAAATATTATGCCAACTTATTAGACCGATTTAATGAGAATTTAAAAAGAAAACGAACCCATATGTCCAAGAAAAACAGTTCTTTTTTATCAAGTTAATGCACGAGTGCACATGTGTGCGGTCTCAATGGCAAGATTCTATGAATTGAGCTACGAATCGGTACCCCATCCGCTATATTCTCCGGATTTAGCCCCTAGCGACTACTTCCTATTTCCAAACCTAAAGAAATGGCTTGGTAGAAGGAGATTTAGCTACAACGATGAAATTATGGACCAAACAAATGCCTATTTTAGGGATTTCGAAAAATCCCAGTTTTTGGAAGGGATACAAAAACTGGAGAAACGTTGGAATAAGTGTATTGAGTTGAAAGTAGATTATGTTGAAAAATAACTTTTTGGTTTGCAAAAAAAGTCACGAATTTATTGATCCGCCCTCGTATAATGAAATAATTCTTTGTTAACAAGGCACGGCTTGAAGAAAACTATGACATTTACGGGAATATTCCAATTTAAGTCTGAGTTTATGAAGTTTCACTAATTTTGATGCATGAAACTTTTTCTAGTTGCTAAAAAAAATAATTTTTATAATTTCCTTGCTTAACATTCAATAGCTCATTCTTATTGTTAAATTATTAGGTGAGTACTAACGTTATATAAAATGTAATTTTTCAAAGAATCTATTTCCTCACATTTTCTTTTGTTCCTTTGATTTTAAGTTCAACAATAGCAGTAATAGTTATTTACTCATTCAATACTGCATTTCATTAATAAGAAATTCCTTTATCTGCAATAAAGTTCTTTAGAAATTGATTGCTTCTAATTTCTTTTCATTTTTTTTTTTTTCAAACTTAAGCTGTTTCTCTTCTGCTTTAGTAATTTTGTTTTCTTATGGCTATTTAATTTTCTTTTTATTTCTTTAGTTTTTTTTCGGCAGTGGGTTTGATATCATTTTCAGATAAATATCAATAAAACAAGTGTTGCGAAGGGGGAAAAATATAAACCAAATCCACGGCAGGCTAGACTTTGCAGGGTTTTCGGAAGAGTTAAATTTGAAATTATTTTATATGCATGTCGGATTAAATGTAACAAGCACGCCGTAAAATGGGATGGATGGAGCTCCAAGAAACTGCATAAAAAATAATTATAAAACATTTAAGTAAATTATTATTTGACATATTGCCATCGTAACTGATATTTTTTAGCTGGTGGTTAAGTATGTATGTCTATATGCACTCTTTTTTAAAAACCTAAACCCTCCATAATCAATGTCAATGTATTTTTTAAATATAATTAATATTTTACTAAATAAGATAAAAACTTAATATGTAAAGAAATTCCCAAAAAACAGCACAAATTGAACAAATTTTGATTTAATATGATTCTTCGTGTTAATTCAGTACCAACATCACATTGTTTCAACATGTAATCACTTCGATTCAAAATTATTTATCATTTTGATTTAATAGTGGTGGAATGTTAAATAAACAAGAACCAAAAGTATTTCAAAAGAAAATAATTTTGTGGCAATACTGTACTCTTGCGAAGCCAATGAACAGCTGTTTTTGTTTTTACATTTATTTTCTTAACATACTTGTTACAACTACAATTCAAGCTGAAAAAATTCAGCCAGCGTAGCGAGTTAAAGGCATGTTGATTATTGAATTCTTCTTCCAAATTTGATATTAGTTTAACTTCTCATTTGTTCAAATGAAAGTTAAACATAATAACTCTAGTTGTGCTAAGAAATTTTTGGGTAAAGATTTTCTAATGATTTGCATTAGCAACAACGAAATGTGTATAGGATCCAGCTAAGCCTCTCAATAATCAAAATATTTTACTGAATAAGTTAAATAATAATTTGGGATAATTAGTGCGTTAACAAATGTTAAACTTAAATTGTAACAATTCGCAAAAATAAACACTAAGCAAATCTTTTCTTTGAAGCTTATTACAAAACATGTTGAATTAACATGAAATACATATAAAGCAAAATAATTACCCAAGAAATATTAAATTATCTCGTTTTAAATGATTTTAATATGAAATATTTTTGGGTGCACTCTTGCAAGTACATTTTCATGAAAAAACTACATACAGTGGAATCTCTATTGAGCGGACACCGAAGGGACCATTGAAATGTGTCCGCACAAGGGGACTGTCCGCTCAAGAGAAAGCAATACTTTGCTTATAGAGCTGTCGGGATCTTTCAAAAGTCTCCTTCTAAAGGGGGCGTCCGCCTAAAGGAAGTGCCCGTTAAGGGAGATTTCGCTGTATTTATATAATGTGTTATAGAATTATTATTTACTTTTTATATGGAAGTTTTTATTTGAAATGTACATGCGGTTCCTTACCCTTCACTGCAAGACTCGAAGTTCGAACATTGAATCAATAAAATCGGTCTTATTTAAATGTGGCGCCTATTCTCGTTCAAGTAACGTTTTAAAACGCCACTTAAAATCCGCAATTTAACATTGAAATGGCAGTACGGTTCAAGGGTAACACAGTGTCTTTTTAATGTAAAATTGTCACTTTTATGTGTATTTTTAAAATGATACGCAAATGAGAATAGGATGTAATGGTAATAACTTTATTGAAATTACAGTGAAGACCCAATTATCTCGACTACCCACTATCGCAATGGCTATTGTAACAGCCTATGTTTTGTCGGTATAAATATGATAATTACAACAGCTGATTTAAAAAAAAAAACGTTCTATTCTTATACAAACGTTGTCAACGGCATTACGAATAACGATACATTAGGAGCAGCAAATATGTTGTTTAATAATGACAAGCTAAACATTTTTGTTAGGATGTGAAAAAACCATACTAGAAGCTGGAAAAGTTAATTTATAGCCCTGCCCGAGTTAAACAAATTCTCTTTGCATGCTTCACATGTGTTTGCAACAAAGAAACCCTTAAACAAAAACCTTGCACAAATAAATACAAAATGTATGTGCTTAAAAGCGATAAAAGCATAAGTCGACTTGTAATAAAACCCTTATAAAGAAAAAAAATAATGATGTTTCTAACAAAATAACATTTTCCTAAGTCTTAAAAAAAGTCTACTGACGAGTTCCGTGAGAATAGAATGAAATGCATATTGACATTGCTAAACAAACAAAAAATTTCAAATTTGTAATAAACGCCAAATTATACTAAAGACTTTATTTTCATAAAACTTTGCATATTTTTATTTTTTCAGAAAATCCTAAAAAAATATTTTTCTCGAAACTATATTTTATGACTTATGCTGTTATCGTTGGTGATCACAGATCTTGTGCTCCGTATGTCTTTGGCTTAAAAAATACTTTACAGTTTCTTTAACTGAATAAAAATGAAGAGTTTCTTCTATTTTTATTTACTTCTATTCTTGGCAATTTTGGTTTAATTTCTATTTTAAGAGCAGAAAATTTTTTTTTTTAATACACAATAGGGATTCAACATACTGTAAAGAAACAAGTGTTTTTTTTAAATATCTAGGTTAGTTAAATATTTAAATTCGATGGAAAGAAAAAAACTGAATGAAACTAGTAAAGAAAAGGTTAATGAACATTTTGTGGAACTGGACTGAACAACTTGCAAATGTGTGATCAAGTGGAAAATCAGCAACATACACAAAACATTTTTTTTTGTAATTGAATATTAAGGGTCTTATGCAAAAAACTTAATAAAGCTTTGCCAAGCAATGTTAAGTAAAGTTGTATTCTAAAAAAATTATTGTATAAAAATTCTAAAGTAGGCACCCACGTTTGTTAAGACTACTTTAAGTTGATATTTCCAAAATGTGTGTTTTGTATCTCAAATATTTTTATTAATATAGAACATACTGATTCATGTTACATCTGAAAATGAAGCTAGAAGTGCCTGCTCTTATCTTAAATTTATTATTTCTGTCATGTAATGGGAAACATCACCAAATTATCCAACTGCTTCGAAATACATAGCAAAATCCATAAAAAAATATTAAAATAAACACAATTATACTAAAATGTTTTAGTGATGTACATACAATCAAAACAAATCGAAAAAAGCTGGATATTCAAATACTCGTTTCATTCGAAAAAAACAAATTGTGATAATTTTTCACATATTTTTACTTTTACTTCACGGTTGTGTTTATCTGTTTTCCTATTAAGTCAGAAGCTCATATTTTTTAAATTAGGTTGCTTTACTTCAAGATAATAAAAATTTATTTAATAAAATAAAAAAATATTTGAATACCCGAATGAAATTGTATTCAATTTTGTACATCATAAGCTGTGAAGTGGTTGTTGAAAACGGTGGTGTTACCAGTATTTATTATTAAATCACAAAATATTTAAAGTTGTCTTTTGCATATGATTTTTTAATAAAGCTATGTTAGCCTTAAAGTGCTTATCAACTACTATGAACTTTAAAGCTAAAGTAAAATATTTTTTTGCATAAGGGGGTAAGAAGTTATACAAAAACTCTTAAAGTACACTTAAGATAAGCTGAGTATAAATAATTGATTCATTATCTTCCAAAGAATTAAAATTAATGCCTGGTCATAACATCATATCGATATGCAAATATGCCAGATAAGCATTTGGTTTAGAAGACTTGTATCGTACCTAAGCCAATCAGCAGTTTTCTTGGTTGTATTTTTCTGTAATACTTTGTGTGCATTTTATTTATAATATCCTTTGGCCGCTAAAAACACGTTATAAGTTAAAATTTAAAATTTTTATTGGACTTAAAGATATAAAGAAAATATCAAATATAATGCTATAAAATATAAAACTAAGAAGTAGAGCTGCAAAACTATCGATAGTCGCTCCACTCGATAGTTTCGATAGTTTTATGTAAAACTATCGATACTACCGATAGTATCGAATAGTTTTATAAAAGTTGCCACATAAACTACATTTGACTCGAAAAAAAATCCAGAGTCCTCAACATTTTCATTAGTATATAAAAATATATAAAGCCTTTTTTTTATTTTATCGTAAGCGGCATATTATCGAAAATATACTTTTTATTGAACTTAAAATTTTATGGGCCTACCCATGGTTTAGAATTATCAAAATGCGAAAATTGTTGATAACTTTTAAGACACTAACTGTAAAGTTTTATCGTAAGAGACGATTGGCGGCCGTCGCGATATCAGTACCACCAAAATTTATCTTTGTGTCGACGATGTTGAATTTATTAAGATACTTGTGACTACTATTTATTTGTCGAATAACACTTGGATTTATAAATAAATTCATATACATACATATGTATTTAAGTACTTGTGTATACAGAAGCAGGGATGCGATGTCATATTTACAAATTGTACTAACTTTCAAAAAAAATTTTAATTTCTTCAGTACGATTGTACCTAATTCTTTATTTATATTTTTTTAATACTTGTACTTTTTAATTAACTAAAAATCAATTAACAAAACGCCAGAAGGTGCACAAAGAATATTAGTTGTTGGGATCTGAATATAAAAGTAACATTTACGATATACTACGTTTATAACCTTTTTTTTATTCGATTGTTCACAGTCGATGCAAATAGTCGGCTTCTCCCCTTGGTACGAAAATAAAATTTCCACATTTGCAGATGAATTTGGAATAAATAACATTCCTCCAGCAATTCTTTAAGTACCGGAAAACATCGTTTGATTTACTTAATTTTCTAATACCTTCGAGCTAAAGATTAACCCCCTTGTGCAAAAAAATAAGTGAACGTTAAAACCGGTTTTTCTATGGAAATTTTTTTAATGTACACTTCAAGCACGCATTATTTTTTGCATAGGGGGGTTAATATATTTTAATGCTATTTTTGGCATGTAATATAATATAAAGAGATTCCAGTAGTGCTAAATGGGTCATTGCGGTGCTACGGTACTTTTGGCATTCAAATAGCGCTAAAATTATACAATTGTACCAACTTTTCCATCGCTGTACAAGAGCATAAATCAACTACGGATAATTTGCTTCAAATCTGCCGGCTACTGTTTACTGACTTCGATTATTTTTACTCTTTTAATTACTTGTTTTTTTTTGTCGATAGTATCGATAGTAGAAAAAACTATCGATATTTCATTTACAACAAAACTATCGATACTATCGATAGTACTATCGATAGTTTTGCAGCTCTACTAAGAAGATGTTACGCTTTAATCACAAATAACAAAATCAGGATTTCAGGTTGATTAGAATTGCAGTCATGATGTGAAGATGTATTTTGCAATCCATATACATAGATATATATTTTACAAATGAAATTTTTTTAAATAAAATTCCGATTTTATCGGTGGAAAACAATAATTAGTTTTCTCCAATGAAGCGCACGGACAATAGTGGAGTGAAAATTTTTTTTATTCCTTTCATATCAAATAAGGAACAGAACCACGAATGCGTATACGTAATTTGTAATTTGACATATTTATCGTAACGCATGCGCCAAAGGGAAAGCACCCTAAATTAAAAGCCAGTGTTGCCAGTTTTTTTCAGGAGCATATCCCCAATTTTTGGTTTTTCGTCCCCAAAAATCCCCAAATTGAGTTTTTTGACTCATTTTTTTTTCTTTTTATTTCAAAAATAATGAAAAATAAAAATAACATATTTATTCAATAAAATTTATTTATATTGATATCTAAATATATTTACATTCATGTTAATTTAATTTGTTTTTATAAAACTTGTAATGAATATATTACACATAGTTCAATATACACAAGTATAAAAAAAAAATTTAGCCAAAGTTTACCATTTCAAAAACTTCAGAATCGAAATCTTCTGATTCATCAGCCTCTGAAATATTGTTGTACATTGTATTTTTATTAAAAAGCTTAAGCATTTCAGCAGAAGGATTAAATTTGTCACAACAAATTGAATTACTTTTAAAATGTGTATTTATTCTAAGAAGTGCTTCTAAGTCATATTTACATTTTGTTACGCATTTTTGTTTTTGTAGTGCTCATTATTGGTTAATCTACCTTGATAATTCTTCTTTATTAACAACCATTCTCGCTATGAATAGTAACACACATTTTTACACAGAAAAAAATAATTTGTAAATTCAATTAATTTTTTTGTTATATTAATTAAATAATTAATTTATTTTGAACCTACAACGATTTTTGTAAATACAATTAACGAAATTGTAAGTTGAAGGAAAATCTTAAAATTAAATATATCAACAAATAATTTGTTGAAATTTATTTTTTTTTAACATTTATTTTTGTTAAATTTCAAAGTTATTTCAATTAAAGTTATTGTTATATTAACAATGTGAATTGTTGAATTTCGGTATCATAATTTTTATATTAACAAGCTTTTTATACACAATTACAATCCTCGAAATAAGTTTTTGCTTGTCTGCGAAAAACACTAAACGTCTTTGGGCGGAGTTGAACCGGCAACATCAACACTAATAAACTGACTCACTTACCTCTCAGCTAAAGAGCAACACTTTAGTAAATACGCAAATGATGAATACACACAAAATATGATTTCTTGTTTCTTCTACATGTGCTCATTCCATTATGATATAATTTAACAAATAATTTTGTTGAGTAATTTAATTGACTACAAAAATTTAAATTTGTTATATAAACAATGATGATTGTTAATTTTAAAATTAAATGTTAACAATTTGTTTTGTTGGTTGCATTTCGATGATATTTTTTTTTGTGTAGACTTGCCAGACGTACATTTCTTAGATCAAAATCATTCTTGTTACCATCAGTTAACAAAACAAATCCCCTAAAATTTGGTTATCATCCCCAAAAAATCCCCAAATCCGCAACACGAAATCTTCACCCCCACTCGCTTAAAAAGTCCCCAATTCGGAAACAAGTCCCCTTAACTATCAACACTGTATAAATCGGCCCACCCACTTGCAATATAATTCTGCAATTTTTCGTATTTTACAATAATATCGCCACAATATATTGGCAATTATCAAAAAGACTTTTGATTTTTATTGTACAATCAAGACAATTGTGTAATGTGGTGGCAACATTGTTCAATGTTGTTTACTTTTGCACTGTCAATATTTTCTTTGAAATATTTTGCCATTTATTGCATAGTATAGGTCAAAACGACAACAATATGTACAACAACATATGCAATAATATTGTATAATGGATGGGCCGCTTAAGAATGAATTTACATTACGAGATTGCTCAGGGAATAAGTTACACAAAACATTATTAATTTATCAAAAGAAGGAGTGAACAGAAAATTCCAAAGCAGAAAACATGACAAAAATGTTGTAAATTTTCGCTACTTCACTCTTTTTTTAGCCTCGCTATTAGTAAATGGAAAAGATTTCCCTATAGTTATAAAGAGTCAAAACCCCGGCCAAGGGCTTCCTTTAATATTTCAGATAACGTTGTACTTCAAGAACTTATTTTCATTTAATTGAGAATTTCTCACCAAAATACTTTAATCCTCGAAAATAAAGCCAACGGACAATTTAATACTACCCAGCAAATATTTTTGCTTGCTGGAAGCATTTTTGTAAGGGAGACCATGAAACGGAATCACTTGCAATTGCGCTTTTATAATGCATGATTTTTGTTCGCGATGAGCCACTTAGAAGCAATAGCAATAAATCATTCACCACACGGGCACCTGTACTGTATATATGTATAATTGTGTACTGTTGATCGTAGAACATATTGTAATGGTCTCGCTTACGTTAGTGCTTCTAGAGATACAATGTATTGCTTCTAACAGCTTTCGGTGCTTCTAAGTGTCGAGAAGTTTTTGCTGGGAATTGCCTTTCAACAATAGAAAATGTTCTTTTCCTTTCATTTAATTTTTGATGTGTAAACATCTATACGCTTGGGGGTAAAAATCTTTTGGCATTGATTTCTTTGCTGAGATTTCTTTGCTGAGATTTGCTTTTTGCTTTTGCTTTGCATCGTCAAATCGGTGTGAGCTATGTATGAGAGCATTAGTGTTTGAAAGAAGCAATACCCAGCAGAGAAACAAGTCGACCGGCTCGAAGCCGACGGTGCGCCGCCGCCGGTTATTTTTCTGTATATTTCCGTACACCAAAGGTGAAAATGAACCGTAAGAGCTACGGACTTGAAATTTGGACACAATATGTAGACATTTGGCCACTACAACAACAAATACATGAGAGTTAAAAACTAAAGGGTGTTCCAAAACGAGAAACGAAAAATGTTAAAATCCCATGTAATATACATACAATTGTATGTACATATGTATATACACTTCAAATTTTAAAAGTTAGTGTATTTTTATACAGACTACAACAATTAACACTAAATTTACAAAATTTAAATCAATGGGTGTTCCATCAGTTAATGCAATTTTGACTTTGTAATTTTGACAACTTGCTGTATCTTGGAAACCGTAAGAGTAAGACTCATGAAATTTTCAAAAACGGTAAAACTAAAAAATCAAAAAAACTATAAAATCGCCAAATATAAAAAAATCGCCAAAACGAAAAAAAGCACCAAATTAAAAAAATCTCTAGGACTAAAATAAATCGCGAAAAACCGCAAAAATCGCCAAAATTAAAAAAATCCTTAAACAAAAAAATCGCCAATATTAAAAAAATCGCCAAAATGAAAAAATCACCTAAATAAAAAAACCCCAAAAACAGAAAAAAATCGCCAAAATGAAAAAACCAAAAAAAAACAGAAAAAAATCGCCAAAATGAAAAAAAATTGCGAAAATTAAAAAAACCCAAAAAGAGAAAACAAAACGCCAAAACGAGAAAAAAGCGATAAAACTCAAAAAAAAAATCGTTTAAACTGAAAAAACTTAAAAAATTAAGAAAGCTAAATCAAAAAAAAAAATGATCAAACCCGAATGTGCGCGAGTCAAAGTCGCACTTTACTGAATTTATTTTAATTGCAATGCGTGCACAACAACAAGAACAGAAACAACTAAACGATGAACAACAGGAATTAAAAATTAAAAAGTAAAATGAAAGGCATTTACCATAGATGAGCACTGCAGTACCACTAAAGTTTCAGTAAAAACAAAAAAAAAAATTACTGATTATTAAAATTTTTTCTAAAATTTTTATAAATTGCCTAAATGATTTGTTATATGATGAGGTGCATTGAATTTTCAGTAATCAGTAATGCCCGTATTCATAATGAAATTCTACCAAGTGGCTAAATGTTTTTCATACAAAAGTTTCAAAATTTGAATGAAAAAACTTTGCCACTTGCTACGGCCCTACGATTTTACTAGTAATGCAAATTAAATTTCATTAGCAGTAAAAATTTACTGAATTTTCTTAGTAATCAGTAAATTTACTGCTTACTGCAATTTTGAATGCAGTACATATACATATACTGCAGTGTGCCCATTTACTAACCAAATAAGTTTAATAAAACAAACAAAAACCAACAAATTCATATGTATTTACAATATTGAAAGTTTTGATACTTTTAATTAATTAATTTAAAAAAAGATACTAAAAGCATAAGTACTTCCAACTTAAAAAAAAAAAATTCATTACTAGATGTTTGCACATCTCCTCTGTGATCGGACTCACATTGCTTTTTTTTTATTTTTCCTTCCATCTAATGCCATTCCATTCAAATTGACCATCCAATCCAATGAAATAATTTTGCTAAATAAATTTCATTCCACTTTTACAGACACTTATTTGCTTCTACATTTGCCCAAGAAAATAATATGATTTCTTTTTTGCTCTACAACGGATATTAGCACTTTTTTATTCATACTAAAAAAAAAACTTGTATTTCTATAATTTTCCATTTCTAACAACTATTATGCAATTTGCATTTGAACGATTATGGTTTTCTTAAGAATTCTTGTTTGTCTTTTTTTTTCTATCACTTTTGATTTTGTAATGCAAGTTTTCATGCTTTGTATAAATTTTTTTGCTTTGGTCTCTTTCTATTGACCACTTTAAATTGTCTCGAAGCCAATAATATGCATGAATGGCACAGAAGAATCTCCATAATAATACGATGATGCATCATAGAAGGGAAGAAAAAAATGTCTGGCTGAGTGACTTCATAATGGCAGAAGAGTAATATGCCTGTTTGAACATTCACAATGACGTCTTCACTCCAACAGTTTGTAGTTAAAAAGTTAACAACAACAAAGTGTGTTAGAAATTAAAAAAAGATGCTAAAAGTTGCAGAGAATAGAAATGTAAATGCTTTCATTTTTCGTACTCTTTATTTCTAGTATTTCTGTGTTAAAGTTGTCATAGTTCTATTTTTTTTTATTTTTATTTTTTTTGCCTTTCTTAAAGTTGAGAATGTTGGTTGGTGTTTGCCGGTTGTTTTTAAGTGCTTGCCCGGCACCCAATGGAGCATAACAGTCAAGTTCCTGTCACATTGATGGTATTGTTATTGCCAATCATTGCTTCTGCTGCAACTTACATGTCCACATCATATTTTATTGGAAGTTTGTTCTGATCCATTTGTATTTGTGATTTTTTTTTGCTTCTGGTATTTGCATTAGAACATCTTGCGTTTTGTGTCTGGTGGGAACCAAAGAAAATTGTAGAAGTTAAAAAAATTTGTTTTATTTTTATGCCCGATATGTTGTTTGCGGCATTTTTACTTTTTTCCATTTTTTTTTCTACTTGCAAGCCTGTATGCGAAAGTTTTAGTTGAAGCAATGGTGATTAAGTGAGTTTGACTGCTAGAAAAATGTGAGTTAGCTAAACAACTGGGCAACTGGCAGATGTTTTATCTGGGTAAAACTCTACTACTGGATATTCACATTAATCTAAAACTAAAAGTTTGAACTAGTTTTTTGTCTCTAAATGCACTCCAGTGTATTGTATTGGAAATGCTATTTTTACGACAGGCTTCTTTATTGGCTTTAAAATGAAAAAGATTAAAATGTTTGATATATTGATTGGAATATCGCTAATTTATCAAATACAAAGTGAAAGCTATAAGTTATATGCAAAAGAAAAAAATTCTTATTTCTTTTCACCTGCCACCTCTTCTTACAGTGACATAAAGAATAAGACATGAGAAAAATTTAAATTTTTGGCGAGCTCTGAAATTTTCAAACTGAAAAAACATCAATCTTTAAATAGACTATTTGAACAACTCCTATACAAATCAAAGAAATATATATATTGAAGATTGATTAAGTAATAAACGTTTTACAAGAATAAAAGGTTCTTAAGCTACACTTCTGGTGGTACCCCTAATATCTGCCACCAATACAAAGAAAAGAAGTAAGAGAGTTATATTCGGACGTGCAGAATCATAACCCTTTACCAATGTACGTATGGATTATATTAGAGTGGTTCGCCTTTCACCCCCTAGGGTTAAAGATAATATAAAAACAATTCCAAAAATATTTTTTTATTTTTTTGCCACGCCTACAAATACCGACCTTTTTGTCTTTTGATCACTGTGTTGCTATATTTAGTCCGATCTTAACATTTTATAGACCGGCGTTCATGGCTCCGCAAGGGCTACATTTCTGCCCTTAATAGTTTTTTTCTACCACGTCATGTTCTAGTCATAACTTTCGTTCAAAAATATTTAGCATTAGGGTGAGTACAAACTTAGTTTTTAGAAGTCATGACTAGAATACGAAGTGGTAGTAAAAAACTATTAAAGGCAGAAATGTAGCCCTTAGGGAGCCATGACCACCGGTATATAAAATGTTATTATCGGACTAAAACTAGCGACACAGTGATCAAAATACAAAAAGGCCGGTATTTGTAGGTGTGGCAAAAAAATTTAAAAAAAATTTTTGGAATCGTTGAACTAATTTTATGCATAAGTAAAAAAATTTCTTCTATTTTTTTTTTGTATTTTTTTTGTACTTTTTTTTGTATTTTATTTTTTGTTGTGAAAATGGGTTAATAAGGAAATGCGAAGAACGTCAAATATGTAGGCGATAAGAGCTTCAAATTAAAAATAATACAAATATTTTAGCAATAGCAGGTAATAAATTAAAAAATTGCACTACGGCAACATTTATTTAATAAAAGTGTATTGTTACTTTAATTCTGTTCTACTGTAGCAGATAAAATTTTCTAATAAGAATGAATTTTACAGTTTGAAACAAAATACTGTACCAAAGCTATTGATTTGAAATAAAATTAATAATTTCATTGGCACGACAGATTTAAATGTTCAAATGTTCAATTTTCATTATATTTAAAACACGTAAAAGATTAGGACCGTTGTTATGCTCGGCTAAATACTATCTGCGAATACCAGAAAGATTTGGAACTTATGCAAGTTGGTTTTAAATAAACGAAATATTCGGTGGTTCGTCTGTATAACTAAACTGGAGTTGCAAGCATTTAATAAACTGCAGTTATCTTCACCACCCAGGATCGGCAAAGCTCGCATACGAAAGTTCACTTGACCTCGCTTTCAAAGCTTGAAGTTTTATACAATCCCACTTTATAACTAAATGAAAAATCTAAGGTACATTCATTAAGCTCAATGTTAGCAAAAAATGTATAAAGCCAATTAAGTTGTTCTCTACAATAATTAAATTAGTTTATACCTCTTAGTCATGGAATATGTGAGCCAATGCATTACACTTGATTTGATTCCGGATTTTAAATTCCTATTAATTTTGCTTAATTCCAAAACATTTTAAATCTTAATATTTCATCATAAATATGGCAGTTTAATATATGACATGCAAATAATAAATTCATGCACACAAGTGACTGGTTTGCAAATAAAAACAAAGTGATTGAAATATAAAACAGTTTTTTGTTTGTTTGCAAAACTTTAAAAAGTAAAAAATATTTATTCACAAACATTATTTAAATGCTTCAAAAACCTATAAAATAATTATAAACAATATTTAGGGCCAAAATTTGGAAAACAAAATTCTTAAGCGTTGCCAAATTTTAGACAAAAAAATATAAATTACAAAAACAAAATACACACACAATCTGTCAGTGCTTAACGTTTTTGTTTTACAAGATTAGGCAGTTACCCCATATTCATGAAAAAAATGAATTAGAAATAGATTTTAGGAAAATTTTTTACAAAACTTTAAAAAAAATACATTTCAAATTCATCTTAAATTTTATTAAAATACCCACAAACAATTTTCATTTGAAAAAAAAAATGCAAGTAATCAATTTAAAATTTAATTGTGTCAATTTTAAATTTTTTTTCAAATTTAACTTTTACTTTAAAAGTTTATTAATTGACTTTATTAAATTTTTAATTAATTTTTTAATAAAATTGTGTCTTCAAACAAAAATTTAACTGACTCAAATAAATTTTCAATTGAACTTTTAATAAAATTAAATTTTTAAACAACAGTTTAATTGGCTTGATTAAATTTTTATTTGATTATGTGCAATTTTTTCCTTCCAATGAGTAGAAATTTTTTTCTGCATTTAACTTAAACTTCTTACTAAAGCATTAGAAATATATATATTTCACTTTTACACTTTTAATTTAAAGTGTTTCATTCAGAATTGATTTACGTGATATGACTGAATATATTTTTTTATTTAAAGGTATGTAATTTATTGAATATCATACTGAGCAGATCAATTATTATTTCAACAACAAAAATTATTAATACAATTTTGAAAACTCACTTATCAAATAAATTCATTTACAGCACGAAAAAAAGTGTGTGTGCCATTCTAAAAATAAACAGCAAATGACACCAAATCATCAAACTCTAAAAAACTGAGTCACTAGTGGAAAAATCTTAAAATAAAATTGTCTTCAATTTTATTTTTATAATTTTTTATATCTTTCTGCAAACAAACATTATATGTATTTTGGCGGCAAACACCAACTCAACCATGCCGGCCGGCTACATACAACCTACAACACTTGCAGCGAATCTCATCATGAGCATTATGCAAACACTTTGGAGCATTAAGATTGTTTTCCACTTAAAGCTTGTTGCGAAAAAAAAACACGAAATAAATTAACTCAAAATGTGAATGTACAAGTGAACATAAACTGAAACACTTTCCATGCCGCTACTTAAAATAAACACTTCACATGAAGAGTAAGAAGTCCCTTTTCATTAAACATGCCTTCCATAAATTGTACCAGCAATGAATACCAGAAGAGGAAATTATGACAATATGAAAAATCGACAGTGGGATTGAAGAATATGGAGACAAAAAAGAAATCAAAAGAAAATATCATTTAGAAGACCAACAACATGCACTTGACTGTTATATTTTATTATTTTTATTAATTTCAAGGGAGGAGTTTTGGAAATTTGTTATACTTATGTGTTTACGGCTTTATTTTTAATACTCGTATTGTTGCAGCATTAAATTTCAATTGTCGCCAAGTAAGTCTATGTATATTAGAGATGAGCAAAACTGTGACTTTTTTAATAATGTTGCTCCTTGTGAAAGTGATTTTTAAATCGCTGTTCTTTTAAACTGCGACTGTGATCGCAGTTTAGCAGTATTTTGTTTCTAAGAGTTCTGTTATTTTAAGAAAATCTAATAAGAAGAGCAGCTGTGAAATTAAACAGGGCCAAACCAATTTCTATTTGTTTTTCTTTGGCTACAATGAGAAAATTAAGTGTTGACAGTATAATACAAAATGTTGAATGAATGTTTTTGTGCAATTATTTCATATTATTTAACAGAAACAATATCCAAAAATTGATGTAAATAATAAATTGATTAGTTTTTGTACTTTTACGTGAAATAGGTAAATTTTAAAAGAGTAATTAGTTTTTATAAATGCAAAATATATGAAAGTGGCAATACTGAACTGTCTATTTGTACTTGAATATCAGGTGCAGATGGTGCTGCTGCCGTCTCCAAAATAATTAAGTAGCCGGCTAAGAGGCGACAAATGCTGCCAGTGGCATTTGAAGTCGTGTGTTCGTGTAGCCTGCATGAGAATTGACGTATGAGAGGCAGAGAGACAATAAAATTGCAAATACAAAAATGTGACAGCTGTAGATAGTTGCCCGAAAAGACGATTTGATATGATTCGACGATTTTTTCTCGACAAAAGCTAAATGTATAAAAAAAATTAATGTGGTAGCTTTATTTACTGTAAAGTAAGCATACAAGAACATTCATAGTTGGTATGAAAGAACTATATTTCTTAAATCTATATTTTTTCAATCGCTGCAAAAAAAATAACAGGATTCGAAATATGGCTCATCTCTAATGTAAATATATGAATATCATAAAGTTCAATGATAAATACATTATGCTTCATTACACATCACTTGAAGAACTTTGGCAATAGGAATTTATGTATTTCTTTTCTTATTCCAGAAATAAAAATTATTTATTTTAAAAGCAAAAAGTTTTTTTTTTCGATTGGAACAGTGAAGGTAGAGGAGGTGCTTTAAGTTAAGTGTCATAATTAAGTACATACTTGCTTTGTGTTTTTAATAACTTTGTGGTAAAAAAAATAAGTGACAGGGAAGTTCAGTGAGCATTTTCCGTAACAGATTTATTACTTTCCAAGTTCATAATTTGGCCCAAAACAGCATAAATAAATATAAATGTGTAATAATAAAATTTAATAAATGAAATCCTCACAAAAACATAAATGTGAAAAACGGCCAAGTTCTTATACAAAATTTCGGCCATTAAAAGTTGTGAGATATAAATTTTGACCAAGTTCTTGTTTGGTACAATACCTAACACAGAAATATGTTATATATGATATAAATTTGTAATCGTAAGGGTGTCATATAATTTCTAGATAATCTGATAACTTGGCAATATTTTTACCTTTCCAAAAAAGGAGAGAATAATGTATAAATATTCATTTCTTTATATTGATAAAAATTTTGTCACATTTATGTTTTTGTAAGGATCTGATTACTTTTAGAAAAGATTTCTATAATAACACTTTTTAAACTTAAAATTTCTAGTGTATTTTATTTCTATTAATGATCACTGTGCCAGTTGAAAATGGCAGAGTTACATAAAATAATGGGTAAAAGTGTGATGGGTGTTGGATTGTTGACCTTAAATATGCACCATTGTCTGATTACAGCGGGTCGCCAGTGTGTATGCAATTTGGTAAGTGGCGACTGGAAGAAACATGTAAAATACAGCGTAAATTTTACTGGGCATGACCCCGTCTATTTTCTCAATATATTTACATGTTAAATAAAGTCTGCTTAGCCGAAGTACATAAATCAAAAGGATATGCACAATGTATATGCAAAGTTTCAATAGGGTAGCCGGTGCTTTTAATTTTTGGATTTTTCGATTGAGTAAATCAATTAATATTTGTGTACAAAATCTCAGCTCTCTATAGTATAATATTACGTAAAATTTTCATGAGGCTGCCCCCGCTGACTTTTATATCTGCTAGTGCTTATGGCTCATGCAAAGTTTGGTATTAAAAAGTTAATAAGAAATACCTGAGTATTAAATTAAAAACTGCTAAGCCGAAGTACCTGAACGAAAAAGCTAAGATTTATGAATGAAGTCACGGCTACTTTTCAAAATATGGAATTGTTTTTTGGATAATTGCAATGTGTATGAGGAGTTTTAATAAAATGTATGTTAATTTTGAATTTGAAGTGCTTGTTTTCGCCCTCCGATAGCAAGTTCTGTTTTTTCAGATTTTTCTTAATGATCTCTTATCTAGAGATCGTCGTGGCCCCACATACCGGGTAAAACTTTTTGGTTTTAAGATTTTCCCATTGGCTTACGTAGCTACACTTACTAGTGTCTAAAATATCAGCTCTCTAGCGCGAATTATATTTTTAGATTTTATCAGAATTACCTCTCCCCACTATTCGTAACTGAAAATTTTGTTGTGAGCAGCGTTTATAATTCATGCTAATTTTCTTCTAAAATATGCTAACATTTTATGAGAGTGATCACGCCCAATTTTTAAGGTGGTGCAAGATTTCACTAAATTGGCTTGAATTAAAAGCTGTATATTAAGTTTTTAGTTCAAAATAATATTAGCGTGGCCCCGCCCCGCCCATTCTGGTAAAATTGTTTGGGTTTTCAAATTTTTCTAGTTTGTTTCTCACTTAGACCTACTTGTATATCAAATTTCAGCTCCTTAGCGCAACCTTTAACTTTTAATTTTTATGGGCGTAACCCCGCCCACTTTTCCAAAGTAAAATTTTTTTTGGGTCAGTGCTTATTATTCGTGTCTAGTTTCGATACAAAGGGATAATAAAAGCTAGATAAATAGTATATCTAAATATGCTGAGCCGCAGGGCATTAAAATGAGGTTTAAATTGTATGGGCGTGTCAAAGCCCACTTTTTTAATAAAAAATTTATAGCCTTGCATTATCGCAGTATATATGCCGAATTTCAATTAAATAGCTTCCATGAAGCGCCTCAGATTAGCACTTTTAATTCTGATCTTTTCGAGTTTTCAGAATTTTTATTTTATTTCTCACCTAGACCTAGCTCTGTATCGAATTTCAGCTCGATAGCACAAATTTTAATTTTTATGGGCGTAGCCCCGCCCTCCTGGTTAAATCTTTCAGATTTTTCTGGTTCATTGCTCGCCTAGATCTTCTCGTGTATCAAATTTTAGCTCTCTAGCTATATTGGAAGTGCTTCATCAATTTGATGAGTGTGTCAGTGGTCAATGAGTATGTCTTAAAATATGCACTTTTTGCACCTCTATATCTCCGAAACCTTTCATTGTAAAACTTTGAAGCTTTGCATATGAGGTTATACGAATTTATTCTAATCATGGTTTAAATATCATAATATTACGATTGCGGGGAACAAAGTTATGAGGGGGATAAAAACAGCTCGAATGGCTTCGTGTAAATATACACACTGCGTGCATTGGCCAGAACTTGGCCTGGCGCACTGCCGTGCGCCTAGACTAAAAAAAGATTTAAACAAATTACTTTCTTATAAGTTTTGGGATTTAAATATCCCGGATTGGGACTTCGGTACTCTAGCATGTATTGGTGTTGCCAATTCACAATGCAATTTAAGTCCGATTGCCAAGCATAAACGTGTATTTATATTTATATTTAATATAAATATGCAAAGTTTTATTATCTCTCAATTCTTCAGCTATAGCACATCATTTTCTCTTTCAATTTACTTCCTAAATATATTTGATACACAACACACTTCAAAGTATGTTTAAGGAACACCAAAAAATTTTTACAAATATTATCATCTCAATAATTCTAGTTGGCCTAAGGCCAATTCATTAAAGAAAATATTAAACAAGCCAAAAGCCATTCAAAAACATATCATTTCCATGTTATTAAAATACAAAAAAAAAACAATCTTTTTTTTTACACCGTTAGCTAAAATTCAAAATAATCTTTTAAAATTTTGTAGAAGAGAAAGAGAGCCAGAGAGAGAGGGGAAACTAAAACCCTGTTTGTGTAAAACGTGACGTTAGAAATATTGGCATTTGTGTAATAGATTAAAGGAAATTTGTACAACTTTTCTTTAATCTATTACAGAAACGTCAAGATTTGCATCGTCAACGTCTTACGCAAACCGGCTGTAAATAAAATTATGCAAGTGACTGGAGTAAATTTTCTTTTTATGCTAAAAAATTGAAAGGTTGTAGGGACATGTGTTTTGATGTAAAAACTTTAAAAAATTAATTTCGCCACCACTGTAAAAAAGTGACAAAAAGGCTTAGATTTATCCATATTTACTTTATTTATATTATAAATAAAATAAATCATTTCTTTTATGAACAAAATAATATATACATTAATCTTAAAAGCAATAAATTTATAATGCATAACATCACACATTTGTTTTAGTCATAAATTGATTTGAAATTCTCCACAAAAAAAAAATGAAACAAACAATTTGTTTTGTATGCTC
This sequence comes from Tachina grossa, assembly GCA_949987645.1. NCBI lineage: Eukaryota > Metazoa > Arthropoda > Insecta > Diptera > Tachinidae > Tachina > Tachina grossa. The sequence goes on along the minus strand of OX465276.1, from coordinate 38,579,682 downwards.
GCACACTTTTTCATATTAAATTTTTTACTTGCTTAAGTCCATTAATATTATTTTGAAACTTTAGTAAAATGATTTGTTTAAACATAAACAAACCGGTCAATGCTCTTTAAAATTACGAAAATAAAAAACACACAATTTCGGCAAATTAAAGTCACTCCAAATGCCTGAATAACATCCTTTTCAACAAAAAAAAAAAAAAACAATATACAAACTGCCGCCTACATGTGCGCGTTTCAAACCAAGTGGCAAGTTTATACTTTTGACTGTTTATGTTAGTTTTTTTTTCTTTACTTGCCACCAAAAATAAATTTTGTATACGCCACAAAGTTTTTTATGCCGTCACATGCTGCAAAAATTATATAAAAATAAAATGTTTCAAGTTGGTTTTGTATTATTTATTTTTTATACTCACTGTATGTAAAATAACAAACAACAAGTGTAATAATTTTCAATTTAAGCTACACACACCCCCAGTCACTGTCATTTAACATTCAACACATTATCAAAATGAATTAACCCAGACAACATACTCATTAGAGGTGTGCCAAATCGTTCATTCAAGTGACCGCTCATTTTCGTTCATTTTCTAAAAAAGAACGAGTTTGTTCATTTCGTTCAACCGCTCTTTTCAAGAAATAGAACGAAATAAAAACAAACAAGCAAAAGCTGATTCGTCAAATAAAAAGGGCATTTGTCCAGTGAGTTTGTTATGAATTGTTTAGCAAACTAAGCAAAACAAACAATAGAAAATATAAGAAACAAAAAAAAAATCAGCAAGTAAAATGTTTAAAATATTAAAGGAATAAGAAATCAAAAGATTCTTATTGGCAAAAGAGCCACATATAAAGAATCAAAATAGACTGTTTATAATATTATTATCTACATATGTAGGTAAATTTGTTTAAAAAACTATTAATATGTTCTAAAAACTTAAGAAATATTAATGGCAATTTTATAAATTTCATAATGGTCATACTGCTACTAAAAGCAGGCAAATGAAAACCAGAATGTGACAAATAATCTCGCACGAATAAAGAAAAAGCAAAAAAAAAAACAAAACAAAAACACCCAAGTGCGCTCGTTCGTTCATTTCGTTCAATTGTACTTTTTATCAGCACTGCTGAGCCAAAACAGCTCAGTAAAGTGACCGGCTCACTTCGTTCATTATACTGATTCGTTCATTTATACTCGTTCGTTCATGAACGACACAGCTCTAATACTCGTATTAAGGAGCCACCAGAGCAGAGCAGATAACGTGGGCGTAATTGAAAATTTATTTTGACTAATTTTATGAAAATGAAAAAGAAGAAATACGTTTGTTCCACAATTTACATTGAAAATTAGTTTCAAATAGGAAAATTTATTTATGCTTCTTACAAAATAAATTGACAAACGAAAATGAATTTTAAGCATTGACTGAATTTACATGTTAAAATTTTTAATTTTTTTTTGTAATTGCTAATAGGATGCTCGCAGAAGGAACTTTAGTTTAAGTTAATTGGAAAAAATTTAAACACAGTTACGTAAGTTAAATAGTAAGTAAAATACAATCACTTCGTTAAACTAAATTCATGTTGTTTCAACTTAAAATAACTTTTATTCAACATGGATCTTCGTGTTACTCGTAATTCAGTAACTTTGTTCCAAATTTAAATAACTTTGATTCAACATGATTCTTCATTTAACAGTGCGGGAATGTTTAATAAAATTGAAATAAAGTTATTTCAAAATGAAAAATTTTCTTTTAAGATTACCCTAAGATTAACATAAAACATATATTAAGCAAATTATTGCCGAAAAAGGTTAAATTAACCTTGTTTACGTTGATTTTAAGTTGAAGTTTTTCTGTTGGCAGACAATAATACAACTTTAAATCAATTTCTAAAACCTGTTTGTTAAAAAAAAACATGTCATATTTTTGCTTTGTGTTACTCTAATCTTTAATGTTGCGTGCAACAAAATGTCATGAAATTGCTCGAAAAATTTCATGATGCAATTCGGCACATAAAAATATTAAAATTGATTGATATTTGCTTTTCAACATTAACATTTCAAAACAAAATTATGTATCAAAAATACTAAATATGAAAACTGTTTACAAAGACAATAAGAAATTACAAAAATTTATCACAAAAAAAAAATCATTTCACTCGAAAATATAAAAATGGGAATATCAAAAAAAAAATTAAAAAAAATCATCAAATACAGTTGAACTTCGATTATCCAGGGCGCACGGGACCGGACCTAGCACGGATAATCGAAATACACGGTTAATAGAGGTTAAATAAAAATACAAAATTGTTCATATTATTATAAATAAAACATGACATTTTAGTTTGTAAATATTAAAACATGAAATATTATTTTTCATGGATAATAGAGGTGTAAAAACTGGAAGCACGGGTAAAAGAGTCATAATCACGAATTATGGAGGTTAATAAACAAAGTGACAGTATGCCGGTTAATAGATGTAACCGGTTGATAGAGGCCCGGATAATCGGAGTTCAACTGTATTTGATAATTATTATGCAACAAAATTGAGTGTGTGTACTTAGATATTGCATTAGTAGTTAGCACAATATATTGGACAATATCAAATGTCTTTTGATATAAATTGCACAAAAGGTAATATGTTATTTTTATATTAATGTACAATAAAATTGACAGTGTCTACTCATATATTATATAAGTCTTTCGAACAATATATTAAAATTAAATGACTTTTGATTTATATTGCGCAAAAAGGAATATATACTTTACATTATTGTGCAAAATTAAATGTCTTGTGATTTATGTTGCGCGAAAAGAAAAATCTATTTTACATTATAATGAATTCTGCCGAAGTTGTCGAGAAGAAAGCAAGGAAGAGACAATCTTTTGGGCAGTCATGTACTAGACGATCTTTCAGATTTATCTCAGATTAAGTTGAGTAACCTTATCAGGATCTAGTAACGATCACCGTATCAGAATACTCAGATACGGTTCGACATAGGTTGACACCGATGAGTGTAGTGTTAATTTCAAAAAGGAATCATGTAGATTATATATGAATGCCTGCGTGTTTATTCAGCCATATAAACCAACGATGTATTTTACATTATTGTGCAATAATTAATATTGTGCAATAAATTGACTGTGTGTACTCTTATATTACATTAGAAGATATTGGACAAAATTAAATGTCTTTTGATTTATATTGCTCAAAAGGAATATGTACTTTACAATATTGTGCAATAAAATTTAGTGTGCGTGTACATTATATTAGTATTAAGCACGATATATTGGATAAAATTACATGTTTTTCGATGTATATTGCACAAAAAGGAATATGTATTTATATTATTGTGCAATAACCGATATTGTACAATGAAATTAACTGTGTGTACTCGTATTTTATATTAGTATATAGATAACATATTGGACAAAATTAAATATTTTTTGAGGTTTATTGCACAAAAAGGAATATGTTATTTTTATGTTATTCTGCAATAATTTATATTGAGCAATAAATTTTATTGTGTCTACTCACATACTACATTAGTGTTTTGCACAATATATTGAACAAAATTAAATGTCCCAGCTAAAAAAATTTTATATGGTCCATATATTTTTAATATATGAATGTATATAAATATATATGAATATGTATGAATTCATGTATGGAAATGTATGGGATTATAGATGGCAAAACCATTATATATGAATTGATATATGGACTAATATATAAAATGTATTATAATATATGAACTCATATATGGAAATTTTAATTATGAAGCTCTTCATATGTGATTCATATATAGAAATAAGATGTTATATATGGTGACATATAAAAATGTATGCATACATGATATATCACATAAGATCGCATTTGCAATCAAAAAAGATTAAATTTTATTAATACGATCTTTTTCCCTCTTTTTAATCACTGGTGAATTGGAAGTCTGTTAAAAAATACATAAGCGGATGCAAAGTTAATATGCGTAGAGCCTCAAGGTTTAAAAAATAAAAACTCGTGCAACCAAAAAATCGTACTTGTAGGATTTTATATATTGTGGGCCTATTTAATAAATCAAATAATCAAAAAGATAATTCAGTCATTAATTTTATAAAAAGTAACAGAATTCTAAGATATATTTAAGAAACAAAATTCATATAACTGCAAAAAAAAATATTAATATTATAAAAGAAAAATTAATCCGTTTTTATACTAACACTAGAGTATAAAAACGGATTAATTTTTCTTTTATAATTGCATAAGTTTTTAATCTGATTATATGTTGTGTGCGAATGTGTGTATTGTGTTTTTTTTTTTAATAATCGATTCACATTTTCTATTAAAATGTCGAATGAAATGTCTTTTAGTTCGTTTTGTATTATTTTGTTTGAAGAAATGTTTCATTAAACACAACCTTTCTGTAAAAAATTTTACAAAAAAATAATTTTAATAATTTAATTTATTGGACAGCAGTGCGCTTGTTGAATCAATATGAACTTTGCATACTATATAGGGAATGCACATTCATGTATGGAAATGTATGAATATATATTATCATATATGTCCATATACCCTCATTTTTCGGATCCGAACCATATATGGGATATCATATATGCTCCATACATATTTTTTTAGCTGGGGTATTTTAATGTATATTGCGCAAAAAGTAATATATAATTTGTAGTGTGTTGAAAATATTGCACAATAATGATTTCTTACTACTCACATTACCAAACAAAATCTTTCTATTTTTGAAAATATTTAAATCCAAATTAGTTAAAATAGGAACAAAGTTCTTTTTTTCGTTTTTAGAGTATTAATTTGTATAAAATAATAGTGAAAACCCTTTGAAGCCAGACATGTTGTTCTTATTTAATGACATAAGCCATTTTAACTTTGAACAGAAATGTTTGCTGGGAAGTGTTATTTTATCTCTGTGTCTGCTGTTTTATTTCACGCACTTTGTTTTTAATTAACCTGAATATATTTCACTGTATGGAGTGTTTCCCAAAAAAAAAATAAAAAATAAAACACCATCTTCATGCCAAACCTAAAACAAATTTACAAATGTATTTCGTTTTTTTTCAGCAGAACTAATTTAAATATTTCATTATACGACTTTATGTGCAACTCGAACTATTTTAAAAATTATCGTAAGCAGCCAGCTTAAGAAAAAGTAATCCAAAATTCATGCACAATTTAAAGTAAATAAAAAACATATGTACTTAGTTTATATTTAAACGAAATAAATTCCAATAAAAACACAAGTTTAGTACCGAAAGATATCCGACAGAGAGACCCAAACTTATGCTGAGAAAAAGGAGGCTTTTTAGAGCCCTACATCATGTCGAAAAGTGCGGTGCGTCCCTGTAAGAGCTACTAATATATTCTTTTAAATGATTTTCTGAATAAAAAGACAGGACTGGTAAATAAACAGTGCAAAAACACTCACTTCTCACAATATAAATGAGATAAGAAGATATATTGGCATTGCTTTTAATTTTAAATTATCTCATTTATTTTCATTTAAATTTCAGAGAAGTCTAATCCGCAGAGAAAGTATTTGTGTTAGCCTAGTATATCAGTTACTAATACTAGAGTTAGGCTTTCAAAAACTCTAGGGAAAACTGGATAATAGGCGACAAGGATGATGGAAAAAGAGTTAAGTTTAATATCGATCCAGCAAGTTTACTGACGTGGAATTGTAATAGCAAGAGATTGTAAGGACTTCTCGTATTCTTTTTGCATTAAAAGTTGATTTATCACTCGCACAACACAACATGTGGCATAGAAGCATAAATGTGAATCATATAACAATAACTGTTCTTTTATTCTTTTTATCATAATTTAAATGCATAATTTTCTAAAATAATATGCTTCTATTTATAGCACAGTTAAAATATGTTTTTTTTTCCTAAAGTTTACTATATAAAGTATTATGAGATGTACACATCTACTACATCTCTGCTAAGGCCGTGTCAAATTATTTAAAAAAAAATTATGTTTCCCATTTTATTTTCAATATATTTTCGTAAGTAGTAAGCATTCAATTAGGTTAAATTAAAAATATACAAGTTTAATATAAATAGCAATAAAATTTTCACTTACCACATTATTTGTATCTTAAATGCTAAATCCATTCGTTGTTGATTTCAGCAAATCAACTGGACTAAATTGTTTCACTGATAATTTCAATTCACTTTTAATTTATTGGTGGGGTGGAGAAAATGTGCGATAAAATTCCTTTTTTTAACAAACTATTGCAACTGTAATTAGAAAAGCAGAAAACATAAAACGTTAAAATAATAAATGGAAGAAAGTTTTATTTTTTTATTATTTCGAGGACATTGTGTTTTGTATATCGCTGCTTTTGCTATCGTTCATTTACTTCAAGAATGTCATAACTCGAAATATTAGTAGTTTCTTATTAATAATTAGAGCCCTGCATAAAGACATTCGAAAGAACTTTCAATACATGAGGGATTTTTCAAATGCTTTACTGCTGTAGTGAAGTCTTGAAAAACAAATACTGACAGATACTGTTCGCAAGATATTTGCTTAAGTTGTTGTAGTTATCGAACGAATTATAGAAGCAAATAATTTGTGACGAAAGAATTTGTGTTGTTTGCTTCTTCCTACGCATGGGCGCGTATGAAAACATCATGCATGTACAATATAGTTATAGATTAATTCAAATTAATTCAATTATTTTTTATTTTTATATAGAGTTAACCACTTTTGCCAGCAAAGCTTGTATATATATATGGATGTGTAAACATGTTTTTGCGGGAAAATTAATGTGATTCTTGGAACACTTTATTTCCATGCACATTAATTATTTCTAAAGCTACGGTCACACTTGTCAAACATTTGCTCAAAAAAGCGTAACCATTAAATGCTAATGAAAAATATTTCAATTCAGACAAAAGTTTGTCAAGTTAAAGAGCATCCCATAATATTGGATTATATGACATTATCTATTACACTGAACCAAAAAGGTACATAAATTCAACGAAAAAATTCGTTGATTAAACAAATTTATTCCTTATTTTTCACCTAAGGAACATGTTCATTGAATTCAACGTATGCCAATCATTGGCTTGTTGAATTCAACGTACCAGTTCGTTGAAGTTAAGAATCCATACGTTGAATATATACTTTGAATTTAATGAAATAGTTCCTTGAATTTAAGGAACTTATTCATTGACCCAATGAACGCATTCATTGATTTTTATGAATTCATTCCTTGACCCAATGCACCTATACATTCAAAATTTCATTTTAATAAATATAATAATAGACAAGTTCATATTAAATTGAGTATTTTATTTAGAATTTCCTATAATAAGAAATAATTTACATTTGTATATGTATATATTTAAGTATGTATTTACATAAAAAAATTGCTTATGATAGTATGATAGTCTACTAAATTATTACTGCCTTAGTTATAAAAATTATTAAAGGTTTATAAAGGGTTAATATCGAACCGTTCTGGCCAGTTAAAGAAAACTCCTTCACGTTTCCCAAAAGCAACGCCAAAGTCCTTGTTAATCTGAAATATAGTTATAAATATTTATTTTGAAATTAATACTAAAGTATAAAACACTACAGATTTGTATACTCACATATCGCAATATACTCGGTTTCTTATTACCCGGGCCATCTTTTAAAAACTTCGGCTAATGTGGAAGCTTGGTTTACTTCTTTAATTCTGGAATTGCTGCATGTCTGCCAAGTTCTATTGAATTCCTCTGCACTCGAATTGTCATATCTGAGGCTTCTAATGCAAATCACTGCATTGGTTCCAAATCTTCAAAATTAACATAAATAAATATGTATAGTATGTATGTATATGTAAAAAAGTATACTATCTAAATAGCATCAAAAATAATTACTTACATAAAACTTGATAATTGGAACCAATAATGCCAGAAGAATGTGTTCTTGATATTCGGGATATTATATAACTATATTTCTTTTTGCAATGACAATTAATTTTAATCACTTCTTAATTATTAACTTACTTTTTGGCACTTGTTTATTTCAAACTTTCTTCTTTAATTTGCACACAAACGTATTTGTTAAACAAAGAACAACAACTGATTGCTTTGTGTTGATTTTTTCTTTTTAGTACGTTTTTCCCCGTTATGAAACAAGGAACTTGTACGTTGAATTGAACCAAGTATAACAAAAATTCAAATGGTGGTTCCTTGAATCAAAGTACTCGTTCATTGAATAAAATATCTTCGTCTTGCTCTTGCAGTCAAATTCAACGTACATTACTTAAAATCAATGAACGGGTTCCTTGAATCAAAGCACACTTTCTTGAAAATTATTAAACTCTTTTCTTTTATTTATATAAGAAAGAACGTGTTCCTGAAATTGAACGTATTATACGTTAAATCAATAAACTAGTTCGTTGTTAAATTCAACGAATAATATCAAGGAGTGGTTTCAACGTTCAGTTCATATCTACATAAAATTTTACGTTGGATTTCAAGGAATATTTTTTTGAACCAACGTATAGTACGTTGAATTTCAATGAATTTAAATCAATGAATGCGAGTTCGTTGAATTTATGTAAAACTGTTTTTTACAACTATAGTTGTGTTCGAAAATGTTTAATTTGATAAACAATTTTCTGGATCAAAACTTTTTTCATTAATGCTTGTTGGTTATGCTTTTTTTGGGCAAATGCTTAACAAGTGTGACCGTACCTTAAGGGTGGTAAAATCGAACCAACGTATGCATAGGCAGATATGTTCACAATAAATTATGAGTTTCTAACACAAAAAAAAAAATATTTTATCATAAAAGCTGACCATACAATCCTATTTATTATTGATTTATGATCAAATTATATAATAAAAACAAAAATGGCAATAAAAATTTGTATCTGGTTTTGAGTGCGTGTGTTCCACTCACACACACACACCGCAACAATTTGTTGCAATTTGTGTGTTTATTATGTGGTGGAACACATAATTTACATTATCTACTAGTTAACACTCATTTGAAAAATACACCAAAGCCACATATGTATGTATACATATATAAGGCAGAATAATAGTCACACTGACACATACCTATGTAGTTATAAAGGAAGGATACCTTTGTATTTTATACCCTTAGCAACTGCAGACCCGGCCGACCTGTGAACAAACCAAATTTCCCACCATTTAATGGTTAAACCGAAACGATTTAAGAACTAGTCTTACATACTTATGAACACATTTCGTCGACTTAGAGTGTAAACCAGCTAAATCCCTTTTTTATACCACATGAAATTTTAATGCTGTTCAAAATAAAGGGTTGCATTTGTATACTCGTTTGTATAGCCAAAACAAATATACCATGGTATGTACCATATAATTGTAGTGTGAGCGACAGAACTACCCTGCACAGAGTGCGAATAGTGAAAATGTACTGAGTCGCGTTTGACTTTGTCACCAGTACTACTCTACAATTATTCCCCATACAATACTTTATGCTATAGACATTTAACATGTGCTTGTAATTGAAAATCTACTAGTAACACTAAAACAATTGACTAGGTAGTGAATTCATAGTTCTTATGGAAACATGGAGACATACAAACCAGACATTTACTGGTACATTTCTATACCTTACGTACATACAAATTTATGTATATTGACAAGTTGTTGCAAAATCCACCAGAAATACACCACATCTGTTTTCTCTCTTTCTTTTATACTGACGAATAGAAGAGAAATTGTAGACAATGCAACTACTACTAGAATTTTAGTGTTGACATGGAGACACTTGGCTCCAGTCTGACTGCAGGGTAGTAAATATAAGAGTTATTGTGTGTGCGTACTTTTCCAAATTAAAATACAATTGAAAACAAATAATAATTGCTTACTGTATTGCTGCTGAGCAACTATTTGATCAGTTTTTACTCAAAAAATACATATTGTAATACAAATATATGAAAAAACCACTATTGAAACAAATACATGATGTGCAGATGTATGTGCGGACGTTCGTTATGTTATTTTGTGGCGCAGCCAAAGTATAGAGAGAGAAAGAGACAATTTTGTTCTGAGAGTAATTACAAATGCATGTGTTTCATGTACATGTATCATTTACTTACATATTTATGTGCAATTTTGCTTTCATTCATTCATTCATCAGCCAATTACATTTTTTCTCAACACTTATGGTAAAACAGTGTCCCACAAAATAAAATATGTTTGTATTGGTGAGAAAAATGAGAGTAAAATAAACTTGCACTTGAAGAAAAGTTTTGTAATATAAAATACATGATGTGGTTATTAGTTGTTTGAACTTTTTTTCTTAATAAGCAATTTACTAAAAACTTAAATAAAAAGTAAAAATTTAATAATCATTCAACAATTTAGTGTATAAATTCAAAATTAAATTTATTCACAGCTCTGTTGATACTATTAAAATGCATTTTCCAACTATTTTTCCTATTATTTTTAAATATTCCAAAACATAAAATGCATTGCAGATTGCCTAAAGCATTTTTAATCACGAAATATTTCCCAGCTTCTATAATTATATTATCAATTTTTTGTCTGTAGAAATTTATTAAATTTGAACTTTAATTTCGTTCCGTGTGCTCAAAGAAACTAAACAAAAAACCAGCAAAAAATTAATACATGCATGCACAACTTGATTCGTCGCTTGCTCAGTGACGACTAAATGAAAGAGCATAAGCATGTGTGTGATTTTCATCCGCACAGTTGTGCTATGGCTTGCGGGTTACTGTGGTAAAAGCAGTTTTATGTATCTTATTTGCCTTAGAAAAACAAAAAAAAAAAAAAATAAATGTGTTGTTTTCATTTGCTCATTGGCCAACCATACAATAATTGCTTAAAAAATCAACATCTAGAACTAGTAACAGAAAACGATAAATAACATATTTGTTCATACCAGAATCAAAAAACACGCAAAACTAGTGCAAACAGATGTATCTGTGCAATGCTATAGTTCAAAAGAGAAATGTATTAGGCTAATTACTTAAGCTATGTATAGAAAATGCTAACAGTATTTTGTATCTCCTGTAAAATTTGCTTGAAGTGACTTACCAAGTTTACACTCTAAGCGTATATTTTAAATACTTAACATATAAGGGAAGTGGTTTTTTACATTTGTTTTGTAAGAACTTTGCTAAAACAGTTCGGTACACGTTCTGATAAGTGAAATGAGTTCTAATTGTCTTTTAAGCAGAGCTAAGCATTAAACACATTCATCACAGCAGGCTACACGAACACACGACTTCAAATGCCGCTGGCAGCATTTGTCGCCTCGTAGCCGGCTACTTAATTATTTTGGAGACGGCAGCAGCAACATCTGCAGTTGATATTCAAGTACAAATACATAGTTCAGTATTGCCACTTTTATATATTTTGCATTTATAAAAATCAATTACTCTCTTAAAATTTACTTATTTCACGTAAAAGTACAAGAATGAATCAATTTATTCTTATCATCAATTTTTGGATATTGTTTCTGCTAAATAATATGAAATAATTGCACAAAATCATTCATTCAACATTTTGTATTATACTGGCAATACTGAATTTTCTCATTGTAGCTAACAAAATAGAAATTAGTTTAATTGGACTACAACGACAAAATCAGCATAGACAACAACCTGCTGCCATGTTGCCTGTTGCTGTCTTCAAAAGAATTATTCTCATATAAACATGTGTATTCTATCCTTGACATTTGGTAGTCGGTAGCTTGCTGTGGTGAATGTGTTTAATGCATTATTGCAAAATGAAAATAATAAATATGTATATGCATAATCCGAACAATAAAAATATGACATTATTATATGCACTATTTGACTTGTTTCTCAGAAAACTTTACACCTATTTGACACCATCCACCAAAAGCATCAAAATCATTCATAAATAACTACATTTTTATGGAAATGGAATTTATCCTCCTTTGCAGTACTTCCGCATCACTTACGTTATCGAAATTTCTTTTTTCATACAAAAATCGAGCTTTTGCTTCAATAGAGTAGTAACTCAAAAAAACTTGTTTTGCAGAAAAACAATTTGAAGTTTCGACTTTATACTCAACTTAAAAGAAAAAGAAAACGTTAATATTATTGCTTGAATTGAGTATATACGATATTTGTATAAAAATTCTAAACAATATAATATATCTTTTTTTATTTTTATTGTTCGAACTTTATTTTTTTCTATATTCATAGATTTTTATATTTATTTATTTCATGTGATAATTATTAATAAAAACCAAAGTTAGTTACAAATATTCTGACAAACACGTAGTAGAACGGAACAACTAGCTGTTTTCGAAGGCCACTACACCATCATCATTAGCTTTCTTTGTGTGCGGCGTCAGTTGATGTAGATTTCTTCTTTATATACGCAGCCGTTGTTGCAAATGGAATATGTGAATTCTTTTTATTTATCTTATATCAATTTGCTGAAAGCTTTTTTGTAATGAAAGCTCAAAGCTTATTAGTATTATTTGTTCATTAAAAATTATCACATGTAATTTGACTAACAAAGCGATACGAACTTTAGCCAAATCAAATCATAAATATAGAAACAAATGAAGTTCGAACAATGATAATAAAACTAACTAAAAAATTTTTAATATTTTTTGTAAGAAAAAAATAGTATTTTTTATATTTTGAAAAATGCCTTTTCGGTGCTACATTCGTACTCACAATTTCTAGATTTAATATCAGTACAATCGAAATCCTTTACAGTCTAAAATTTTTCGTTTCTAATTAAGGAATAATTTCTAAATGAGGCTCAAGGTAAATTGTTATAGCTTTGCTATTTATTGCTCAATACAGTTTTTAAGACGTGATTTTTGCAACAAAAATAGTCGAAACTGTTGCAGTTATAAATTTATTTTGGTTTTGGTTTCTTTGTACTTAAAAGCAGAGTACGTAAATAAACGAAACAAATTGCTTGATTTTGTTTGGTTTCGTACTTTAAAGTGAGTGAAACAATAAGAAAACAAAAACAATGAGAGCGATTGCTCAATTTGTTTTTGCACATGAGCACAAACCAAAAAATTCAGCCGATCGGCTTTAATCCACCTAAATACAATTTTATTGCATTTTTATTTCACACACGAAATTTGTTTTATAGAGCTAAGCAGCAAAGCCATAAACCCTGTGTCCTAAGACACCTCTCTTCTTTTTTTAAATTTTTTTTACAGAATTAAGTATTCTGTAAATAACATTAATTAATAATGTGATTTTCTTAAGAAGGCAATAAAAGTTAAATTGGACTAGCTGGGGAAATTCATATTTTTTCTGTGCAACTACCAACACTTTCTGATATTTCATTTCATTAAAAATATATAGACATGAATGCTGACGAACTGAATGGTAGTACAGAAAAATGCGACATTTTAACTTAGTGTTAACTTCCTTAGGAAAATCACATTAACTAATAAAATATTTCATTAAATAACTTAACAAAAATTAAAAATTTTAAAAACCCCCGATATATCCAGAAAAGATGTAATATCTTCTAAGCGGCTGGACCTATTTTTTTATCAAGCATAGCTAAGAACACTCTAGATTAAGTCACCTTTCAAACAGAAAAAACTAAATCGAAATCGGTCCAGCCGTTTGGTCTGTAAGTGGACTCGTACATACGCACAGATAAACAGACACAAACTACAAACTTATAACAGCCCTTCTTTTTTAGTCTAAGGTTAAAAAATTAAAAATTTTAAAAACCCCCGATATATCCAGAATAGATGTGACATCTGTTAAACGGCTGGACCGATTTTCTTGAAATATAACTAAGGACCCTCTCGGTTAAGTCATCTTTTAAACATAATGAATACTAAATCAAAATTGGTTCAGCTGTTTGGTGTGTATGTGGACTTTTTTTTGGACGGGTCTTAAACATACTAACTAAAAAATATTAAATTTTATTATTAATTGAATAAAAATTCATTTTAGTTCAAATATGTATCACATTGTTAATTTCTTGTTAAAAATTCTAATTTTCAATCAATCCTGGAAGTAAGGAGAACTTCTGAAAAAAATATAAAATTTCCTCTGTGCAACTTGTTTTTCAGTAATTTTTTGAAAAACATAAAAAATGCTTTAAAAATAATAAAAATAAATAAATTAAATTTTATCTTTTTTTTCAATATAAAAAATTCCAACATTATTTACGACGAAAACTTTTTTCGTAATTAAAAATATTTTTTCCATCAACTAAATATGTATGGCCCAATTCATACGATGATTTAAAAATCTTGTTTTATTTTTGATTCTCTTTTAAAAGTTGCTTCCAAGAACATTTTACATTCATACGATGATTTTTTCCATGTTTCTAGTTTTTACTTTTTTTCTTCCAAAAATTGTATCAGTGTTGCCAGTAGCTTTAAAAAAAATCCCGTTTTTTCCTTTCCCTACATGTTAAAAAATTTCCCCCACACTCAAAAAAAAAACTAACTAAAACTTTGGAAAATTTTCTAAATTTGAGTAATAAAAAGTTGTCGTATGGCGCCAAAGCAGTTTTTACTTGAAACCAGTAAAATATTTACTAAATTTCTAGTTCATGAATGAACTATTTTATAGTAATTTTATTTTTATATTTGAGTAAAATTTTTCTAAAATTAAGTAAAATTTTCCCATAAAATTCGGAGCTTTGCAAAAAAAATTTTTCATCTTTGATCTCAAATTTAATAAATTTTTCAAAGTTTTTTTATGTCTTTAATTCTGGTACTTTTTTATTTTTTTTATTAAATTCTATACCACATGGTATGTTTTTTATTATGTCTTCATATTATATTCTAAATTAATTCACCATACATACGTATTAATTCCTTGACAGGAAGTATTGAACCAACAACCTTCTGACTGACAGGCAAGCACTCTAACCAATTGCCTAACAGGCCAGCCTGAATAAGCATTGAAATTTTTGAGTTTTCAAATTTTATTTTATTTTCAAAAAAATATATTTCAAGTTCATATATTCCTCGGAAATATGAAACATTTACTTAAATTTTTTGATTAATGCAAATAAAAAATATATTCTAAAATTTAAAGAAAAAATACTTAAAACTGGTAAATATTTTTCTAAAATTTAGAAAACCTTTTTATATCTTTCAAGTTAGTCAAATTTGATGAACTAATCAGGAGTAAGTCATTTCCTAAAATTTATTTTTTGATTTAAGACGATATTGACTAGTTCTTAGGATACATTTTCCCTAAACTTTTAAACCGTTTTCTAATATTTGGTACATATTTCCTTTAAGCCAGTAAACTTGTCCTTGAATGTGAGAATTTTTGTGTGTATTTTTATGAACTACTTTTAAGGATATGAACTTTTTATTTTTTACTCATATTAAGTAATTTTTACTAGATTTTTGTAAAAATTTACTTAAACTTGGAAAAAGTTACGTAAACTTAGAAATTTTTTTTACTTCAATTTAGAAACTTTTTTTCCTTAATAATAGTAATTACATGTCTTTTTTTTGAGTGCATACGAAAATCTACAAATTTTAGTAATTTAATGTAAAGAAAGATGAATTAAAAACATTTAAGGACTTAATGATCAAACAGAATTACGACATAAACACATTTTCCATACCAATTGACACAAAATAGTAGCGCCAGAAAGCAGTCGAGAGATCTATATTATTTTGACTGCTTTTTTTCTTATACTCTCACATATAAATAAATATTTTCTCAACAATATTACCAAAGACAGGCACTGCGACACCAAACTAATTGGATAAAAGTCTATGTAATTTCGAGCAAAAACAAATTTTGAAACGGTTTATGAGCAAAAATATATTTTTGGTATAGTTATTTTTACATTAATGCACAAAACATACAATATGAAAATAAAAAATACCTACATTTTGTTCAAAATAAAATATTTTTCCGATATTCCCTATACTCATATATTAGTGACAAAAATGCCTACAGGTGTAACACTGTTTTGTATTAAAAAAAGCTGTTGTCGCCTTCAATGAAAAAATAAAATAAAGCAACATAAAAAAAATTAAAATATATGTAAAAAAAATTTGAAAAAAAAACTCGTAGAACGGAAAATGTGATTTTTTTCTTCCCCTTTTGCTTTTACCGTTTATACCGTTCGCCTAAAAACTCCAAAAATCGTGTTTCAAAAAATCATTGAAAAATCAACGTGTGAATTACGTGTATGTATATAAAAAAACAAAACTCATGTCTTTTAATGCTTAATGCAATTTAAGAAATATAATTTTTCTTTAACAAAAAAAAAAATATATATATATTAACTAGCTGAATAATTTCTGACCTTTTTGTGGCTTTACAAAGCAAGAAGTCCTTCTTACCCACAAAAGCAATTAATAAGAAGACTCCATGTAAATAATACACACACAACACAACTCAAATAAAGACTTAAGAAATTACCCTGTAGTCAACCTAGAACCATATGTCTCTATGTCAATACTCTTTCTCCAGCGACAATTGCACTAGTTAAAATGTAGACAACTTTGCTTTTATGCGGCGAGTAGAGATACGTTAGAGACGACAGTTCTAGTCTATTTCTGTTGATATTTTCAATGAACGCGTCAATAGTTTGTTTTTCTTTTTTATTATGTTGTGCAATAATATTAAATAAATATATGTGACGCGCACAAGAGGAAGGGACCTAAGGGTAAAACCCGGTTTTGTTCAGGAGAGCTATTTTAAAGGTTTAAATACGTGTATCTTTGGTGTACCATCACATCATAAAACACGCATATCTCTGGGAGGGAACACTTTTGGGGCATGGGATCGGTCTCATTCGATGCTCAGATGTTGTCCACATCAAAAAAAAAATAAAAAAGTGAAAATTGCTTTTTTTACCCTTAGGGCTCTTTCTCTATGCGCTATCACATGTGCAGACGCGGGTCACTAAAATTTGCGAGTGAATCTTCGGTTCAAATAT
This sequence comes from Tachina grossa, assembly GCA_949987645.1. Taxonomy (NCBI): domain Eukaryota; kingdom Metazoa; phylum Arthropoda; class Insecta; order Diptera; family Tachinidae; genus Tachina; species Tachina grossa. Next base: position 38,562,756 of record OX465276.1, on the reverse strand, counting down.
CTCCATATGGTCGTAAAAGAACTACCTTCTCAACAGTGCTAAAGTCTACTGATAGATTTTGAATAACAACCCTGTGTTATTTGTCAATAGGCATTTGCATTGGCTGGGGTACACCTAGTCAGTACTATTAACAACGAGATTGGATATATCGATATTGTAGACTAGAGCCCCTAAAATTTACTAGTGAATCTTTGGTGCCAATGTCTCCATGTGGTCCCGAAAGAACTACTAAGTTAGTAGTGCTATAGTCTAGTTGTGGATTTTCAATGACAAGCTAATGTTAAATGTCAGTAGATGATACCATTGGCTGGGGTACACCTGGTCAGTAGTGCTACTGACAACGTCACTAGTAAATCACCACAATTTCACTATTCGCACTTTCTGCAAAGTATTTTTATTATATATATTCTTTATTATAGATCTATAACATTTATATATAAATGTGTATGGCTTTAATACGTGCATACATATATATTTTTAATTTAAAAACCAAGAGAGAGATGAAAAAAAATATTTCTACTTAATATCCTGGAAATGTGTTTCGTTAAGCCGTCCATCGTGTTATGACTTTATTTACCTGACTTATCATTACATCGGCATGGTTGGTTTACTACAAAAATACTTCCGTTTCCGTTTTAATGATATCGTCCATACAATATAATGAACACACAAATGCAAACAATAACATAATAATAAACGGTAGTTTCAGGCAGAAGGGGAAAAAACTGCTAAAAGGCATTTGGAGTTGAAACAACAAAGACAACCAGGTACATACATACATAGATACATTTACATTGGGGAGAAAAACTACTTGTGTTCGTTCAGCAACCATGTTACAGCCAAAGCTGGTGATGTTATTATTTTCTTTATCTTTTTTCTTGCCTTGTCTCATTTGATTTATTTTTTTTTTTTTTTTACGAATATGTATCTTGAAGTATCATCAAGTTTGTTGTAAATATTTTTCTCGTTTCATGTTATCTTTCATACTTATAATACTTAACCTTTCAAGATGTTTGATGAATAGAGTTTGAGTACAAACGCAAAAAAAATAAATGTTCATTATTGCGTCATTTCAACTCTCTGCTGATCGGTCAGTCATACGAGTATTTACATGTTGAAAGGATTCAAATTGTTGTCGATGTATTGGAAAATTGTGCCATTTTAAATACTGACAATATTCGTGTGTGTTTGTTAAACTAAAGCAAGAAATATAATAATATATTTTATATTAAAATTAAACTCCCAATAAAGTCATCCCTTAAAGGAAACATTTTGAACATATCTCATTATTATTGTTGTAGTTATGCCAATAAAGATATTGGGCCATAACCATAATTAACAAAAAAGTGTACTTTTTAAGATTTAAAATGTACTTTTGACCTACCATAGACGAGAAAAACTGCACTTTAAAGGAAAAAGTCGGTTCTAAACTTAAAACATGCTGAAGTTGTTTTTAACTAGATTAGCATCGACTCTGGCTCTTTAGTTCAACACAAAACACATTAAAATAAAAGAGAACACATATGTATGTATGTACCCAGCGGGAACTAGAAGGAGTAGGGATGCCTTCTAGAAGGCCTCTGTATGCCTTCTTTTGGATGTAGAAGGCCTGCTCGCTCCATTCCATACTCATGTCTTTTTTACACGCGTTGTCATTGCGGAGCAGGCCTTCTGTTCTTGCTTCCTTCACCAGAGATTCTGGAAGGCCTTCAAACTAATAGAATTTGTTTTTGCTTTGGTAAAAAAAACAAAACAAAACATGTTACTCCTTCTCTTCTCCCTTCTCAAAGAAGCGAGTGTGGAATGTGTATCGTATATTTTATGCGAAAGAGTCCTTTAATAAGGCCTGCACCAAGAAAGTCTTCTGAGTTTTACCGCTGGGTATGTATGTATGTATGTATGTCTGTATAACTTTCTATCTCTTGGCTTCTTTTGTTCCTATAAACAATTTATAATCCAATCATTGAACAGTTTATTTTATTAAAATAATACAAAATACAAACACCTTTTTAATTTTCTCTACATTAATTATTTGTTAACTTATTTTTATGTTCGGTTGTTTTATTTTATCTTGTTCTTAAACTCAACCCTTTTAGATAACACAATGTCCGATGAGAGAGAGATAAGAGAGTTGAGAGACAGAGATGCCACTTCCTTATATTTTGTTTTCTATCATATGAAAAATTTCCAATATTTACTGTGGCACCCAGTTAAAGTCGGTTCAACTTAACACACACTTTGTTTTTGACTATAGTAGAAAAATATTTAAGAACAGTTTTTAATTTTAAGTTGTTTCTAAAACGAACCGACTTTATTCTATGACTATGGTTATGGCCCATTGTTTCTTTTGATAAGGTTACAGGGGGGAAATGTATAATATTTTGTACTGATATTTTTGCAGTTTGCTACGGGCAATAAAACGAAATCATTTAAATGAAAATAGAAAAAGAAATATTTGTTATAATACAAGTTAATTATAATTCAGCCGGTTCTTAAATAAAACTCGCCGAAATTCTATCGAACAGTTAAATATCACTCTCTACAAGACACCAATACTTCTTGTGTCGTTGTTCTAAAGCATGGGTACTTGTGAAAGAGGAAGAGGCAGTACTTGGAGTGTTCGAAAGAAAAATTCTTCATAAGATCTTGGAATAATTTGCGTTGACAAGCTCGGTGTCTTATGAATTAGGGAATGACAAATTAATAGTTTTAAGTACGCTTTGAGTATTGGCTCAACTCTAGATGAGTACAGTTAAAAATAAAAAACATGCTATTAATTTTAAACTAAACACGTTTAACTTTAAACATTCGACAAATATACCTACACACATTTTTTAAATTACGCAGCACAAGCGACTATAAATAAAATGTATATACTGTATGAGCTACAGTCATATGCATGAGTATAGAAATACTCTGACTTTTAATCGGCTACACAAGCGTATATACAGGGCAATTTCATTTACACACAAATAAAGCATGTTTTCAAACAGACACATACACATAAAAAAATTTCCATTCCATTTCATATACACAAATGATTCTATACGGTGGATAATTGTGAAGAATTAAGCATTTAATTTTTTTGTCTGATTATATATCCATAGTCTGAGTAAAAGCGTAATCAGACTAAAATTATGACAGATAATTGTAGATACATACTAAATGTAGTTTTTCGCATAAACAATGTATGCTGGAATCAGCTAAAAATATCCTTACATGCAGTTACTAAAATTAAGACTATTGACGTATGTATTGTAATTCTCTGATATGAATAACGAGTCGAATGAGCTATATGCCAATATTGACATAACTAAGCGTACCAAATTGCAAGGATTAAGTTAAGTTAAGTCACCTTGTAAGAATGAATAAAGATGATACAGGTAAAAAGTCATTTCAGTACAAACCTGCTGATAGTTCGAAGGACCATATTCATGTATTTAACGATTAAGGTTCCCAAGTAGGATTTGAATACAAATATTAGAACTGAACCTTCATATTACTACTCAAGAATAATGGGGTGATCTTCGAGTAAGACAGGGGGAAAGGGGATTGAGTTCAGAGCATTATGCAGGAGGAAGAATAATAATAAATGAGCTCTCTCTCCTTTACATTATTAAGAACACCAAGCGAATTATTCAAATGTACTTAAAAACTTACATTTATTTTGGAACTCAAAAAGGCTAAAAATACAGATGAGTCTCACATCTGTGCGGATGTAACTAACTTATTAGAATGAATTTTCGTCACCCGAAAGTAGCTCGTTTTCATTCAGAAGCTGAGCCCAACACACATGTTTGACTTTTATATGCTTACTTAACATAGTTAATTTATGAATATATTTAATAATCGAATACAAAACAGGGTTGGTTCTTTCATATTTAACTACAAAATATATAAATAAATTTATTTTTAAGGGAATAAGATGAATTAAGCTCATTGAAATCAATGTTGGATAAAGCAGCAGCCACTATTTTAGGGAACTCAACAATTGCTTTTTAGGAGAAACAAATAGGTCATAGACTAGCAGGCAAGATTCCACCAGGGTTTCGAAAACATTATGGTCAAGGCTTTACTGGTTCTACGGCTCTTTATAGGAGCTTTGGCTGTTCATTGATTGTTTAGAAGAAGGATCAGCACATGGTAAATTTTCCCCCCTCATTTTTGTAGGCTCTTTGAGGATTAGGGAAAGTAACAACAACAACACATTATGTGTCATTACCCGAGGATAAAATGCCACAAATTTAAGTGATGGAGTAGCAGTTTTCATGGAAAAATGAAGAATAACAGGTAGTATAAACTTGAAGATATCAGCGGGTCCGCTCAAGGACAGATATTGTGAACGCTGGTTCTAATCAAGTCAGGGAAGGAGCGAACGCCTAATGGGACTTAACACAGAACTAAGGGTTTCCGGCTGGAAGTGCTAAGGTACGGCCCTTCCAAGCCTAAACTAACCAGACTTTTTAAAAAACGTCTCATGTGAATTTTACGTAAGGGATCGATTTCATTTATTATATTCATGAAATAAGAACAGCAAACTCCCTTCTTAAGGAGATAAGAATACAAATATAAATTCCCTTCTATCTCTTTTCAGTATTTAAAATTAAAAATGGAGTGTAAGAAGTTACCAAAGTAACTTGAACTATTTCTATTTCAACCACAACTACATCCATCGATTTCAAGTTATGTTATAGACATATCAGTTTTTTTGAAGCAAATCTCTTCAATTGACAGTATCTTGGTTAAATTTTCATATTGTTTTAATCCAACAAATGAACTGGCAAACGAGAATTGAAGCAACTTTTGGGTAGAAGCAAGTCTGTAACCCCCTTCTTTCTTCTTCCCTTCTCTTCTATAATAATATACAGAATTGCTTTAAGAAAAACTGCGGTATCTAAAACATGACTAACCGTTTTTACCTATTTTTATTCCCTTAAAACTGAAATTGCCAAAAATCTTTTCTTATTGGATCTAAACATTAAGAGAAGATGCTACCTACCGATTTTCAAACTATTTTTGTTTTTTCTTTTTATTTTAGTTTTGTTTTGCGTTTTTGAGCCACACCGAAATTTTATATCAAATAAACACTTAAGCATTCATTCCACCCAGTCTCACAGCTAATTGCTTTGTCGTTGATTTACAGTATTCCTACTAAATATAATCTCACATTACTATTACTCAGATTTATTATAGACTGTATAAATGCTCGTATAATAAGATTTTCTTAAAAATAATCAGCTACATACACTTACATGTCATCGTGTAATTAATTTAAAGTACTCAACAGTAAATTTAAATTAATTATTAAAAATTACTTGTGAGTACAGAGAGTAAAATAAAAAATATGTGTAAACATTTTGTTAAATTGCCGGACCAAAAGGCGCTGTTTCGTTCTAATTTTAATATGCATAACGAAAATAATACAATAAACAATAATTTTTTTTTTTCAACAAAATGATTAATTTGTTATATTCTTATTGATAATCAGTGATGAATTCATTAAATAATTTTCTAGTGTTTATATATTTTTAAATAAAATATTATTACAATAAACACACGACTCTAGTGTGTGTATGTGTGTGTGTGCGAGTGTATTGGCAAATTAATAAATAATATGTGTTATCAATTAAATTGACGAATAAATTTTTTTCTTAAAATTTATTTAGACATTTACATAAAAAAATAGAAAATAATTACATCATCTTGGTGAAATGTAGGAGGGGCAGAGAACTTTCAATTGAAAGTTTATTACAGTTTGGCGTTTGTTATTTATTGTCTGATTGATCTACATACTGTTCTTGTAAATTTGACAACGAAAATTAATTTAAAAGAGCCAGAAATGTTAATACACAATCAAAGTATTTATTACAAAAAAAGGCACATTTTGTTGGAGCAAATATTTTATTCCATAGCGCCATATAATCAATATGTGGAATGTATTTGAAATGGCTCATGAATTTCCATGATATCTCATAGAGGCCTGCGTAAACAGTCTTGAAATGTAAATACGTCTTGTTTTTTATATGTATTCTCGTGGCATGTATTATATTAAACCAATAATAAATGATGTCGTATAATAAGAGAAGCAAGATGGATGCATCGGTGTTCGTGTATATGAGTGTTAACAAGCTATATCTCAAAGACTTTTTGTTCATTACAAACAATCAAAAGAAGTAGTGTTGATGCGTGTTTGCTTGTTATCTTGCATATTGTATGTTTTAGAGCAATGATGTCAGTTTCATGGCACAATTGTGCAAACTAAAATCACACACATTCGTATTCTCTTCCATTTAGTCGTCAATGAAACAGCGACGAAAACACATGCGCAGCGGGTGTATTAAGTTCTTTATAATGGGTGTTTTTTTTAGAGGTACAGAACTTCGAATTGATATAAAACACAAGAAAATCGTTTTAATGTCCATCAATTTGGCTTTATTGGAAGGATAATTTCATGCCATTAATGTTTAAATATGATTTCGGGCATGTGGCCGCCGCGGCTGGCTCGAATAAAGCCAATTCTACAGGTCCAATTTTCAACCACTTTTTCGAGCATATGGGGCCGTATGTTGGCAATAACGCCACGAATGTTGGCTTCCAAGTCCCCTAACGTTTCTGGTTTGTTGGCGTAGACGAGCGACTTCACATATCCCCAAAGAAAATAATCCAATGGTGTCAAATCACATGATCTTGGTGGCCAATTGACAGGTCCATTCCGCGAAATTATGCGCTCATCGAATGTTTCCTTCAATAAATCGATTGTGACGTGCGCTGTGTGGCATGTAGCGCCGTCTTGTTGGAACCACAACTCATCCACATTCATGCCATCCAATTCGGGAACAAAATAGTCGGTTATCATGGCTCTATACCGGTCTCCATTAACGGTAACTGACTCTCCAGCATTATTTCGGAAGAAGTATGGCCCAATGACTCCACCAGCCCATAGAGCACACCAAACAGTCAGTTTTTGTGGATGTAATGGCGTCTCAAGGGTCTCATGTGGATTCTCTTCACTCCAAATGCGGCAATTTTGCTTGTTGACGTAGCCATTCAACCAAAAATGAGCCTCATCACTGAACAAAATTTTGCGATGAAAATCAGCATCGAGATCAATCTCATTTTCGGCCCATACACCAAAATCACGACGCATTGCATGGTCTCGCGGCTTTAATTCTTGCACAAGCTGGATCTTGTAAGGTCGCAAGCCAAGATCTTTGCGCAAAATCTTCCATAAAGTTGATGGACAAAGCTCCAATTGCTGTGCACGGTGGCGAATCGATTCATTCGGGTCCTCTTCAACACTTTGCTCTACAGCGGCAATTGTTTCTTCGGTGCGCACTGTTCGACGTCTCTGCGGATGCATATTATCACATAGAGTAAACGTAGTGCGAAAACGATCCAAGGTTAACCGAATTAATTGCTCTGATGGACGATTATGTCGAACATAAAATGGACGGAGCTTGCGGTAAACTTCGCGAACTGAACCATTATTTTCGAAATAAATTTGCACGATTTGCAAGCGTTGTTCTTTTGTCAACCTGTTCATAATGAAATGGCAAACCAAACTAAATATTAATCACTTGACAGCTGACAAAATGGCCGCCAGTTAAAAAAGCGATGCCAACTTAAAGTTCTATACCTCAATAAAAAACACCCATTAGATACAATGAAAGAAAAAAAGTGGTATGCGAAAAATAGTCTATGATCAGTAATGCTTTTTGCGACATTCAATGTATTTTATGTTACAAAACTTTTAAGGAAACAAATGAATATATATTTAAAAGACGTTTTGGTTTTTTCTGTAGCAGATTCACTAAACTGCATTTTAAATCAAAACTTAAAAGACCAATAACTCGGGAAATATTGGTCGCAGTCAATTTTTTTGTTTGATTTTTTCTTCTTATTTTTCACGTTTCTATCAGATAAGATATTTAAAAATTTATTTTAAGAAATTCCTCATAGTTTCCTATGAAAAGTTCACAGCCCCGTAACTCAGAAAATATGGGCCGCCCCAAATTTTTTATTTAATTTTTATTCTTTATTTTTTAATTTTCTATCGTATAGATTCCTTTTTATATGTTTTGACCTGCTTCACTAAACTGCATTTGTTGCAAATATTTATTTTTTTCGATGTACTTCAGAGACGATTAAGACAATTTTTCTTATACATACAACTATAGTTTTATTTTTGACACCACTGTTTTAGAGTGTGTTTGTGTAAGACACAGATCGTGAGCTATTATGTGTTTAAGGGAGGTTTTTTTTAAAGCAAGCGCACACAACTAATGTCAATGCATGTGTGCGTTTGCATGTGCGCAGAAAAAAAAACACACCACAACGAGTGTGCGTATGCACATGCATGACGTTTTTATACGCGCACATGCGTATGAACAAGATAGCACCACAAATTCTTCCTGCAATAGCTGAAACAAATTTCTTGCAGACATTGTTGTTTAGTGATTGCTTTAGAAGATTTCGTTGCAATAAAGCATTAGTGGTCTTGTGCAGCACTTTAATATCTCATACACAATTTACTTTATTTAACCTTAAAGATGGTAGCAGCTTAATGAAAGAACCTTTATTATAATGCTTTAAACTTTAAACGCAGGCCTCACTTAAATGGTTTGCAGGTACCTTAATATATTGAGGGCAATCATGCATAAAATTCCGCGGAAAATTTTTCCCGGGAAACAATTTCAAACAATAGCAAGTAAAGTATTAAACACATTCACCACAGCAGGCTACACGAACACACAACTTCAAATGCCGCTAGCAGCATTTGTCGCCTCGGAGACGGCTACTTAATTATTTTGGAGACGGCAGCAGCAGTATCTGTACCTGATATTCAAGTTCAAATACATAGTTCAGTATTGCCACTTTTATATATTTTGCATTTATAAAAATCAATTACTCTCTTAAAATTTACTTATTTCACGTAAAAGTACAAGAATGAATCAATTTATTCTTATCATCAATTTTTGGATATTGTTTCTGCTAAATAATATGAAATAATTGCACAAAATCATTCATTCAAAATTTTCTATTATACTGTCAACACTGAATTTTTTCCCTGTAGCCAAAGAAATGGAAATTAGTTTAATTGGACTACAACGACAAAGTCAGCATAGACAACAACCTGTCGCTCTGTTGCCTTGCTGTCTTCAAAAGAATCATTCGCATATAAACATGTGTATTCTATCCTTGACATTTGGTAGTCGGTAGCTTGCTGTGGTGAATGTGTTTAATGCATAATAGGCGAAACAAAAAAATTTTAATTGGATAAGGGAGAAATTTCTCGCGGTATTTTATGCAACATTGCCCTGATTTAGTGAACTATTTAATAATTAATAAATACTTTTACATAATTTTACTGCACATCTTGTAGATATCACTTTTAATTTTAATAAGATTGCTCCTGCTACATAATTTTGCACGGCACCCTGTATATTTAATTTTCAATTTTAAATCCACTCACTCACTAGTCATCGTTTAAATATTTTTCCAATTTTTTTTTAGTAATTTCTTTTACACTTTTTCATAAGTTCATATAAGGCTTCTTTCTGTATGTTCTAGTTAGATTATTTATTGTCTTTTTAATCATCAAAACCATACATTTTTTATATGTCTGCATGTATGTTTCTATATATTTTTAAAATAAAATAAAAATTGATTGCTTTTAAAGAAAATAAAATTAAATAACAATAAATAAATCTTTTAAAAATTGGACAGAATATTTATAATATTATTGATTATTATTGGTATTTATTGTTATCAGCTAGCAAAGCTGAAGAGAAGAGAAATAAATCTCTGAGCTTAAAAAGGGAAAGTATTTAATTGTCATCGAAGCTGACAGTTGTAGGTTGAAATAAAATTATACATAATTTATATGAAATATTAAAAATAAATATAAAATATTGATATGCATGTGCACAAGTTTAATGGCTTTTAATTTGTATTTAGAAAAATATCTGGGATGTCACATTAAGTTTTTGCAGTAGAAATGAATAATTGAAATAAATTTAAATTTTTTAAGACTTTTTTTTAATTAAAATAGACTTTGCAACAACAGTTTCCTCAGAAAATTAATTCAAAAAACCAAATTTAAGGACCAATTGAAGTGAATTTGCTAAATATATTCGCTATGCGCACAAATGCATGAGAATATTTTAACTAGGGATGTAACCGATGCCGATTACGATATATCGGAGATACTTTTGATTTGCCGATATATCGATATAGGCGATATTTTACTGTCGATACGACGATACTTCTTAAATTTTTTTAGAGTTGTTTTGAACAAACAATTAAATTTTCCACGCTTTTTTTTGCATAACAACTAAGAGAATTAATATATTACACGCAAAATATAAAGTTAAAACAGAAACATTATATTGTTTCTTTTGTTTTGCTTTGCACCATAGCACAATAGGTCAAATTATCACTTTTTCTGTGTGAAATTAAGTCCGCCTACCAAATCTACCATGAAATTCAATGCAAATTCTGAAAAAAATTCTTCAAAATTTAATTTAACCCATTAAGGACCAAAAATTAAGCCTTTAATAACAACAGTCGATATATCGTCGACCCAGAATAGTTTTGCTCCACTGATCATTCTTCAAAAAATTAGTTAGGCATGGAATATATATATCTTGAATACCTTCTTTCTGAATCAAAAACGCGTTTCGCGAAATTCACTATGGTTTCTGAGATATTAAGCATTAATTTTGCTCCATATTCACTATTTTTATGTTTAATAAGTATTGTTTTGCTATACACACCACTTATTGGTGATTGAGTTAAATTCCTCATACAAAAATGTACAAAGTATAGGTAAGTCTTGTTTTGTTTCATTTCTATAAGAAATGAATAATAAAAAAAGAAGGCGTTGTAAGAAAAAATTCAACGGCGCCTGCATAGCAACAATATCATCACCCAGACGCAGCCGCCGATTAAATGTTTAAATATATACTTATTAAGCACTAAAATAAAATAAAAGAAACCTTAATTACGCATGTTTGAGTATAACAAAAATCATTTAATTTCATTCTTTACATTAAACTCACTTCAACTACTTGTTTTTCTTGTGTGAGTGTGTAAGCGGATCGATAGTTAAAAATATTACGGCGGCGGCTTCTTGGTCGGCGTTAAACGACCGACTTATTTCTCTGTCAGCAAGAAAAATAAACAAAACAACAAAATTCTCAATTCACAGCTGTGACACAGCAGTTAGTTATACGTATAGAGCACAAAAATAAATAATAAAAAAAGTGGTGTATGTGGCACAAAACGTATTCTTACTTTTACAATAGAGTAATATTAACTTCCAACTTCGTTGATGTAAGCTTACAAAAATTTTAAATTTTCTTCAAAACATATGTCGGAAGAGGTGGTGCAAAGACAAGAGAAATCCATCGGGTATATTTTGAGAAAACTTCATGTAAACCTTCTTAGTCGTTTTTCTCCACTCCAACTTTGTGGCATATGGGATAAACCTATTCTGAGGCGACGATATGCATTAAAAATTTTTAATTTTTAACAAAACATTAGCTAATTGCTTAAACCTTTGGTAGATTTAAATTCAAAAAATTCTCTTCATTTTCATTAATTTCACCAATAGTTCAGTTGTTTTCACACAAATGTTACCTACTAAAAGGAGTCATTACTCGCAAAACGCAAAAAAACGTGTTTTAAAATAAATTGCAAATAACTCATTGATTATTACTTAATCTATACTTTTAATTTGAAAGGAGTCAAATGGGGTCAAGGACCTACATAAAGTCAGTGCTTATCATAAATTATATCGTTTAAACTATAGATCATTGTAATGAGCTATTTTTAAGCATAGCCATATAAATATGAAACACTTTTTTATAAAAAACATTCCATTTCACAGCAGTGAGCTAATACCAACGCAATTCGAGAAAAACGCACTTAAAGTCGACCGATTTCTACTGAACTCACAAGCTTATTTTCAGAAAAACTTAAATTTATTCACTTTGATGCAAAAATGTGCGATAGTGCATAATATTTTCCGAAAATTAAAATAAAGTGTCTATAATATTAAAATGTTGACAATTAAAAAAACGAAAAAAAGAAGTAAAAGGTCACTTTTGTTTTTATTAATTTTGGACAGAAAAAGTGATCATTTGACTTAGTGAGCATAGTAGTGAAATGTTTAAAGGTTTATAACTTTTAGAAGGGAAATATATTATAAAAAAAAATTGGTCGCCGTGGAGGGCGTGGGGGTGGTACCCTATTTTGATCTAAAGGTTGTCTTCATGCTTATATCCTTTTTAATGAATATTGTAAGACTATGTTAAATAACGCTCAAAATAAAATTTCATAAGTCTCCAGAGTTATTTTGATTATAAAATAACTCCTTAATTTATATCCCCATATTCATATAGATGAATGTATTTTATTTAAAATTTTTCATATGAAATTTTTCTAAAATGGATTTTAAGCACATTTTATTTTTTAATGAATATGGGGATTAGCATTTACTTCATTTGTTACTATTTCTTCCTGTCAACCGCTTAAGGATTATTTAACTATATCATTCACCAAAAATAGTAAAGGGTACATATATATAGGCTTGCCATTCCATGTGTAATTTCCACAATATTAATATGTTACCCATAAAGCACATACATATATTCTGGATTCTTATGCATACAAGCTTTTAAGCTTTGCGGAACTTACTCTAGTAAGAATTGTATGAAAATTATTGAAATAAATAAATAAATAAAAAAAAAACATGAGCAAGCGATTTCTGTCTGTATGTGAAATCAGTTTTCCGAAGTTCCAAGAAAAGCTAGAGAGTTCGGTCTTAGACTGATGTATCACAATTGGTCCGAAATAGATTGGTATTGAAAATCAGCAAAATCGAAAAAACGATTTCAGAGCTGGAAAACTTAAACTTTTTTTTTGCTAGCTAAAACAATATTTCTTTTTAATAAACCTATTTTAATTTCAGTACGAATTAAATTAGTAATGGGTGTTTTTTATTGAGGTATAGAACTTTAAGTTGGCATCACTTTTTAACTGGCGGCCATTTTGTCAGCTGTCAAGTGATTAATATTTAGTTTGGTTTGCCATTTCATCATGAACAGGTTGACAAAAGAACAACGCTTGCAAATCGTGCAAATTTATTTCGAAAATAATGGTTCAGTTCGCGAAGTTTACCGCAAGCTCCGTCCATTTTATGGTCGACATAATCGTCCATCAGAGCAATTAATTCGGTTAACCATGGATCGTTTTCGCACTACGTTTACTCTATGTGATAATACGCATCCGCAGAGACGTCGAACAGTGCGCACCGAAGAAACAATTGCCGCTGTAGAGCAAAGTGTTGAAGAGGACCCGAATGAATCGATTCGCCACCGTGCACAGCAATTGGAGCTTTGTCCATCAACTTTATGGAAGATTTTGCGCAAAGATCTTGGCTTGCGACCTTACAAGATCCAGCATGTGCAAGAATTAAAGCCGCGAGACCATGCAATGCGTCGTGATTTTGGTGTATGGGCCGAAAATGAGATTGATCTCGATGCTGATTTTCATCGCAAAATTTTGTTCAGTGATGAGGCTCATTTTTGGTTGAATGGCTACGTCAACAAGCAAAATTGCCGCATTTGGAGTAAAGAGAATCCACATGAGACCCTTGAGACGCCATTACATCCACAAAAACTGACTGTTTGGTGTGCTCTATGGGCTGGTGGAGTCATTGGGCCATACTTCTTCCGAAATAATGCTGGAGAGTCAGTTACCGTTAATGGAGACCGGTATAGAGCCATGATAACCGACTATTTTGTTCCCGAATTCTATGGCATGAATGTGGATGAGTTGTGGTTCCAAAAAGACGGCGCTACATGCCACACAGCGCACGTCACAATCGATTTATTGAAGGAAACATTCGATGAGCGCATAATTTCGCGGAATGGACCTGTCAATTGGCCACCAAGATCGTGTGATTTGACACCATTGGATTATTTTCTTTGAGGATATGTGAAGTCGCTCGTCTACGCCAACAAACCAGAAACGTTAGGGGACTTGGAAGCCAACATTCGTGGCGTTATTGCCAACATACGGCCCCATATGCTCGAAAAAGTGGTTGAAAATTGGACCTGTAGAATTGGCTTTATTCGAGCCAGTCGCGGCGGCCACATGCCCGAAATCATATTTAAACATAAATGGCATAAAATTATCCTTCCAATAAAGCCAAATTGATGGACATTAAAACGATTTTCTTGTGTTTTATTTCAATTCGAAGTTCTATACCCCTAAAAAAACACCCGTTATTAGAATCCAAGAAATCCAAAATACGATTCCAGAGTTGGAAAATTTTAACTTTGTTGGTATGTAATAGTAAGTAAATAAACATATTTTGTATTTGAGAAAGAAATAGATTGTTATAAGAAATCAAAAAAAATTATTAAATGATAATTCCAGGGTTGGAAAACTTAATATATTTATCTATTTATATTAAAAGTAAATAGGTCAAATTAATTTTGTCTTTTTCTCTATAAAACAAACATATTTTATAAAGAAATACATAAGGAGTAAAAATAAGATAAAGAAATATACGCAACCAGAGCTGGAAAATGTAAACTTTTTTTTTTAATATATCTGTGGCAAAAAGCAAGAAGTGCTTAAGTCGAGATAAGCTGATTTTGAGTTAATGGTAGCTCAGTAATCTGCATATTTAAAAGTACCCTTGGTCAAAATCTCAATTAACTGGTGTGATTTCTCAGGAAGTTATAGCACTATGACTTGCGACTTATCTTTTTTAAACTTTTAATCTCATTTGGAATTATAGCTTAATTTAGGTTAAACTTTGGTATATTTCAACTTAAGTGTATTTTTTACAGTGTGTAGAACAACGTTTGATTTAAAAAAAAAATAAAGATTAGCGGAGAATATCCCAATTTATTTGTAAAAGAAATAAATTTTTGAAAATCGGCTGTAACGCTTAAAAGTGCTCTCCTGCAAAAGAGTAAAATATGACTTAGGCTTTTTTTCCTTATTGCCACAGATATATAAAAAAACTAAAACTATTAGTTATTTGTTTTAAGCTTCTCATTTGTTTAAATGAAAGTTTATAACATAATAACTCTAGTTGTTCTAAGAAACTTTGAGTAAAGGTTCCCTGATGATCTGCATTAGCAATAGTGAAATGCGCATAGGATCCAGCTAAACCCCTCAATAATCAATTTCAATGTATTTTTAATTAAAAAAAATATATTACTTAATAAGTAAAATATTAATTTGGGATTATTAGTGCGTTTAAAAAATTTTAAATATATATTTTAACAATTCCCATAAAAAATCACTAATTAATAAAACTATTTTTTCTTATCTTAATTATATACATTCTAGAAACAAGTAAAGTATTTAGTATTAAAAATCAGAAAAATCAAAAATATGTTTCCAGGGTTGGGAAATTGAAACTTTTTTGGTATATAAAAGTATCTAACTAAAACTAACTTCATTTTTCTTTTTAATTAAATATATTTTATGTATTAGGAAGGCCTTTATTCAAGAGTTTTTTTTATGTTTTTATATGAAAATCTAATTTAACCATAAACATGGGCACGAATCTTATACTACACATCTACGTTGGTAAAGGGTATATAAGATTCTGCAGAGCCGAATATAGCAAAATTCTTTAATCTATTAGTTATTTTAATAAATTTTTGTTGGAACTTATTTAATTTTTTTAGCTTCTATTATGTATATTGGGAGTTATTTCATGTGGAGTGGGGGGAATATGTACAACAAAATTATCTCATGAAATGCTTCTTTCTCTTTAACGTTTCCAGTAGTAATTTAAAATGTTTAGTTCAATACATGTATTTCATTTAAATTCATGAGAAAGAGGCATAGTTTTACTTTAAAAATAATTAGTAAAAAATATTTGCTACAAGATATTAGATATGCTGGTTGTATAGACAACATGTACACCAACCAAACAGACTGTAGAGAGAATCAATTAGTGTATGCAATAATTTCAAGTCGCAGCAGCTCTAATTTTTGGTGATTCTATTTGTAGGACATTTGACTTATCACCATTACGTACGAGTAAATGGCTCCCTTTCGAATTCATTCAGATAAGAGCTTTATTTGAAAAATCAAACATACGTGACTATTTAGTCAGCCCTACAGCAGTTTTATTTCAATCAATTTATCAGAAGATTTCGTTATTTGCCAGATGAGTTGTTTCATATATAAATTATGTATGCATATGGGCATTTTCGCAAAAAGGTAAACCAAGAGTCCCAAAAAAAAATTACCGAAGATCTTTAAATATTTCATCATATATTATTTAGAAGTATTGAAATTTAATATTTTTGGGTTAAAATATGTAAAAAAATTGTAAGCGAAGTTGAGTTGGTTTGTTTCTTGCACTGGGTACGTTTTATAGACTTATTTCGTTAAAATGTTTACTAAATTTAGAGTTCTCTTACTGTAGAGCTTCTCTTCTTTAATTATACTTAGATAAGTGAAGTTACGGTATAAAGTACAAAGAAAGACAACAGAGCACGAATTAACCGTATTTGTGTTAATCTTTAATTTGATCTTCTTTTGTCGCGTGAGTGACCGAAAAACAGTATAAGTTGTCAAAACGTTTGCATTTGTTGATAAAAGTGGAGGAAAATTTGTAGTTTAACTGAGATGGGTTCAACAATCAGTAAAATAAAATTAACTAACATTTTTTTCAAATAATTTATTTTTTATTCATTGCGAAAGTTTGTCGTGTGAGTGCCCCTCGTAAAAAAAATTATTTTTGCTTAGTTATTTGTTAGCTTTTTTAATTAAAATTTAGATTGATCAACAAAATATTAATAAAAAAAAAATTAAAAGCAAATGCGATACATGGGCAAAATAAAAAATAACCCACAAAAACTGATGGGTTAAAGAGCAAAACAAAGAAAATTGTCCCAAAAGTACAGAATAAAAGTGCGAGAGAATCCAATAGAAGTCGATAGCAAGTTAAAAAGAAAGAGAGAATATGATAGATCGAGAATAAAAATGATTCGGACTCATCGGCAAGTGGAGAACAAGAAAAGTGATAGGTTTTGGAGCAAGCAATCTCTTGGAAAGGGCCTAAGGAAGGCAGAAAGGGCACTGCCAAAAAATGCAGAAAGGCGAAAAATTTTTCTGGATGTATTACATAAAAAATACTATGTGGATATCTCTTTTTTATTTTTTCTTCTTCTTCTTAGATTAAATACTAATGTAATGACTATAATTGTATATATAACTGGACACAAAACTGCACTGGAAAAAATGTCGCGTGAGTGACGTCGCGTGAGTGACCCAGAAGAATCCTTCGAAAAAAAAAAGTTTGCCGATTATTAGCAATGATGTCTAAAGCAGTAACCCGCAAGCCATAGCACAATTGTGCAGATGAAAATCACATACATACTTATGCTCTTTCATTTAGTCGTCACTGAGCAAGCGACGAATCAAGTTGTGCATGCATGTATTAATTTTTTCCTGGTTTTTGGTTTAGTTTCTTTGAGCACACGGAACGAAATTAAAGTTAAAATTTAATAAATTTCTACAGACAAAAAATTGATAATATAATTATGGAAGCTAAGAAATATTTCGTGATGCTTTTCACAATATGCAATGCATTTTATGTTATGAAACATTAAAAAATAATAGGGAAAATGGTTTAAAAGGGCATTTTAATAGCATCAACAGAGCTGTGAATAAATTTAATTTTGAATTTATACACTAAATTGTTGAATGGTTATTAAATTTTTAATTTTTATTTAAGTTTTTAGTAAATTGGTTATTTACAAAAAAAAAAATTCATACAACCAATACAATACAATAACCACATCATGTATTTTATATTACAAAACTTTTCTTCAAGTGCAAGTTTATTTTACTCTCATTTTTCTCACCAATACAAACATATTTTATTTTGCGGGACACTGGTCTAAAGCCATGTATATTCGAAGTCGCGTGAGTGACCGCTCTTTTGTAGCTTTTATCTCAAAAGATAAAAACTGGACGCTCTCATTTTTTTAACCATTGATAAGTACTCTCAAAATACTACAAAAAGTTATTAGTGGTGAATTGTAAAAAATTTAATTGTGTTTGATTTATTTAACATTTAAAATTTTATTTTGCTCCCGAAAGTCGTGTGAGTGACCGCGGAAATGCCCATATACATATGTGATATTTTATGTTCCAAAATATATATGTAAGTATGTTTAAATGTGTTTTCCATTTAATTTAAGTCTTGCGTGAAAACAATTTTCTTTTCTAAAATATAATATTATGGAACTCTCAAAAATTGTTTAAAATATTTTTTTATTTTTAATTCAAATACATTTCTTGGTGGAAAAAATGCTTTCTGTCTTAAAAGCAGGTGTCTTGTGTATTAACGTATAAAATAAAATAAAATAAAAAAGAACTTGAATATAGAATAAAAGTTTACCAAACGTTGGCTAATGCTAAGTGGAATAAAATATAAAGACATCGTAATTTGTATTCAAATAAAATGTCTTGCGAAAAATATTTAATTTTAATTTCAAATTCTTTAGATATTTTTTGTTAAAGCTTTCAAATATTTATTTATGAATTTCAAATTAAAAGACAGAAATTTTGTTTTATTTCTTGTTTTTCAAATAAGTGGAGCGGTGTAGCAAAATAGCACAATAACAATAAAAAAGTAAAAGTGCTATAATACGGAATTCTTCAATACTCCAAGCTAGCATCATCATCATCGCTATCTTTACTACCATAAGTATATTTTGTTTGAATTTTTTTTTTTATAAAATCACTTAACAAAATTTATAGCCGTTGTAAAGTGCTACGTCCCACCATATGCTTTCTAAAATTGAATTTAGAAATAAGCCAGAAAACATTGCGTTATTCTTAGAAATTTGTTTTTTTTTTTTTTTGTTTAATAAAAATTATTGCCAACATAGATACTCTCACATGGCTAACATATTGTTGACTAGATAAATTCCAGTATTTGTGTTTAATTATGGTAACAGCAAACTTGGCCATTGGCAGCAACTCTGAGAATTTTTGCGTTTTTTGTTTCTTTCTTTCATTTGCTGTTTAGATAAATATACATATATCATATCAGCAAAAGCTCACATCAAAAGAAAAATAAAAAACAAAAACAAAAACTTTATTTATGTGCAAATTATTTATAGTTTAAATGATTTAATTCCCAGCATAGCATCATTTTGATTTAAGGCACTTAATTAATGGTTTTCAAATCGATATCTAAGCAATCTGGATGTGATTGTTTGTTTTTGTAACAAATATAAAACATTTAATAGTTTAGTTTGTTTTTATAACTTTTTTGAACTATATAATTGACGTCAATTGTTGGTAAAAATTTAATTATGTTTGAGGTTGAAAACAAAATCAAAGAGAAAAATTAATTATCAATAAACAGCCACGTAGCTAAGGAAGAATTTTATTTATACGATCATCATGTTTTTAAATTAATAACGAATTTGTAAGATCTTGATGTTCTCAATCTAAGAAAAAATTCAACTTCAAATTAGAATGATGTATGATGGCGAGTGGCCTTAACAAAAAATCACACTAAGACTAGGTTCACTAAAATATTTTTTTTACATATTGTCAGCTGAAACGCGAATTGCTATGATAAAGGTTTGAAGTTTGAAAATAAAGGAACTTTACTTTAGTCACTTAAATAATTTTGTTGATTTTTTCTGTCCTGTGCAATTTAAAGAAGTATAGTCACGTGATTTTGTACTTCAACAAGTTAAAATGTTCTAACCCTGGAACCATATTTTTAATTTTTCTGGTTTTTAATACTAATTTAAAAATATAAAATGCGTTTAATTAACAACAAAAAAAACTTGTTTTATATAGATACTATTATATACAAAAAAAAAATTAAGCTTTCCAGCTCTGGAGCTGTGTTCTTAGTTTTCTGATTTTTTCATATTTTTCAACCCAACTATTTATTTTTGAAACATAAATCATATTTAATTTATAAAGAATAAGAATACTTTTATATACCAAAGAAAAATTGTGAACTTTCCAACACTGGGATCATCCTTTTTCTAATTTCTTAAATCACTTTATGTCTTTTAAAATTATAAAATATGTTTAATTTATAGAGGAAAGGAATAAATTAGTTTTAGTTGGTTACTTTTATACACCAAAATAAATTTAAATTTTCCAACCCTGGAATCGTCGTGGTTTTTTAATACCAATTTTATTATTATTTATTGTTTAAAAAAATTTACAAACATAATAACTTATGCAAATAAAAAAAAGGGGATCAGGTGCTAACAACAAGGGTTTTCGACCTAATTCTTTCTGATACATAAAATGCATTTTTTTAAACAAAAAAAAAAACAAAAATTAAGTTATATACCAAAGAAATTTATGTTTCCCAGCTCTGAAACCATTTTCGGTGAAGGCTATAAAAAGTTTTAATCATTAAAATGTCTGTTACCAAAATGATGACATAAATTATCAAAATTTAATATATAATCTTGAATCAATTAACAAACAACTTTTATTCGCGTGGACCAGAAGGAAAAATATGTATTGTGCTATTGACACAAGCCGATTCGTCTAGAAAATTTTTCTGGAAATCACAATTTTGTAATATCAATTAAAAAATAAATTAAAGTTGAAGCCACAGAAAATTATTAAAGCAAGTGAAAGTTTAATTGAATCAAATAAATTGAATGAATACAATTTACAATCGAAAAACCTAAGAAGAGAATATAAACTTTTCTTAACACAAGTCTTCAAATACCCAAACATTTTAATCATTTAGCAAAAGTGCGAAAATGCATGCACGTTCACGTGATAGAAAAAGCATCACAATAATATTTATTTAAGATCAGAAATGATTCATGCTTGTCTCTCAACAAACCAAAACAAAATACACCCTTAACCAAGAATTTCTTTCAAAATTTAATAAAAAATATCAACCAACATCAATTACTGGTACAACCAAATTATTGATAATTTACTGCTTCTAATAATTAAAGTTTTAATAACGTCTTGTGTCTTAATCAATTGGCAACAAATCATATTGGTAAACCTTAAAACAACACAACATTTTATTTTAATTAAAATCTAAAAAAAAAAACAAACAGTGTTAAAGACAAATTGTTGCAATTTCTGCTTAGCCGCAAAAAACGTTCATCCATTCACACACAGCCATCCCCCTCCCCCCCCCCCCCCCCCAACAAAACACAACCACCTTAAACTTACCTGTGGTTGGTTTATCTAAACCAAACAGTTTAGTGCAAAACAAGACACCAAAAGAAATTTACAAAAAAATAACTACACTTAAACACCTGAACTCTAATGAATTTAAGTTTTACTGGTTGTGGGCATTTGTATGTATGTATTTATGTATGTATGAATGTATAAAATGCAAACACGTTTATGCTCTCTATCTATGAATGAAAAACAAACTTAATGAATAAACCATTAGTTCTACTGATTGCTGCTCACTACCCTGCAGAAAGTGCGAATAGTGAAATTGTAGTGATTTACTTGTGACATTGTCAATAGTACTACTGACCAGGTGTACCCCAGCCAATGTAAACATCTATTGACATTTAACATTAGCTTGTCACTGAAAATCCACCACTAGACTGTATCACTACTGACTAAGTAGTTCTTTTGAGACCACATTGAGACATTGACACTAAAGATTCATTAGTAAATTTTAGGGGGTCTAGTCCACAATATCCATATTTCCTCGCTCGTTGTCAATAGTAACATTATAGTGATTTTCTAGTGACATTGTCAATAGTGCTACTGATTAACCAATGTAATCGCCTATTGGCATATAACATAGGGTTGTCATTGAAAATCTACCATTAGAGTTTATTACTATTCTTTTACGACCATATGGAGTTATTTGAACTAAAAATTCACTAGTAGATTTTAGTGACCCTCGTCTATATAAAGGGTGTCCCAACAAGAACGCAAGATTTAAATTTGGAGCCATTCGAAGTGTCATTGTTTGACATTTGAACAATTGTTATTGTTTGCTAGTAGAAAGTACGAGGTTAGTAAAAATGGAGCGCTACACGAATGAACAACGCATTCTCATTGTGAAATTGTTCTATCAAAATGGTGAAAGTTTTGCGGCTACATTTCGCAAATTTGCGATCAATTTGCTCCAAAAGAGCTCAATAATGCTCCAAGAGTCAACTGTAAAGAGATTAATGGATAAATTTGCCGAAACTGGGTCTGTTAGTGATGTAAAGACAACAACGCGCCTTCGACCAAGTCGATCGACCGAAAATGTCGCAGCTGTACGTGATGATGTCGCTCAAACGCAGGTCAAGCGCAAACAGTGAATGGTGTTCGGTATCGTGAAATGATAACCAGTTTTTTCGTGCCTAGAATTGAAGAAATGAATGTGGAGGGCATGTGGTTTCAACAACACGTCGCCACATGTCATACAGCCGGAGAAACAATTCAATTGCTACATCAGTCATTTCCCGGTCATGTTGTTTCGCGTTTTGCAGACCAGAATTGGCCACCTAGATCGTGCGATTTAACACCATTAGACTTTTTTCTTTGGGGTTTTTGAAATCGATGGTTTACGCGAATAAGCCGACGACGACTCAAGCCTTAAAAGAGGAAATTGGACGCTGTATTAATGAAATACCGCAGAATTTATGCAAAACGGTCATTGAAAATTTCATTAAAAGATCGCGTGTGTGCCAGCAAAGCCGCGGCGGCCATCTGCCCTATTTGTTGTTCCACACATAACCTCATTTTGTCTACTTTACGATATAATAAAGTTTCACGATTTTTTTTAATATTTGTGTTTTATTTAAAATTTAAATCCTGCGTTCTTGTTGGGACACCCTTTATATATTTATTTAATATTATTGCACAGCATAATAAAAAAGAAAAACAAACTATTGACGTGTTCATTGACAATATCACCATTTATACACTAGAACTGTTGTCTCTAACGTATCTCTACTCGCTCAAAAAAGGAAAGTTGTCGACATTTTAACTAGTGCAATTGTCGCTGTAGAAAGAGTATTGACATAGAGACACATGGTTCTAGGCTGACTAGAGGGTAGCTTTCAAACACAAACATTGAAACTAATAATGAATAAATGGCATTACAGCACCAAACAACTACACAAAAAAATAGCAAAGCCAACATATAAATAAACTTGGATTTTATTAAAAAAATATATATGCTCGTAATAATGATGCATCTAGTAACAAGATATAAATTAAATTGTTATCATATAAATATTCGAACGTTAACTCACATGTGTATGTTAATGTATTTAATGTAAAAAAGATTAAATGAAATAATTTAACCCTTTTTGTAGCAGCAAGGGACTGTGTGGGCTATATACAATTAAATATTTTCTTTACAGATTTGCGTTAGCGTTACGGCCTTGTCTCACCAGGGTCTTAACGCCCGATTAAGTTGAGCGTCCAACATTGCTCAGACCAGTACGTTAAGCCAACTTTAACTTAAACAATTATTCTGATTACCGACGTAAGTGTATTCCAAGTGTTATAATAGCGTTTAAATACGTTTATTTTTGCAATAATTTAACCCATTCTATCCACTTTCTAGGGTACTTTTGACACCTTTGTCCAAGGTATTCGCAAAAGATCAATAAATACACAGAAAATTTTGATATTTAAATCTACGAAAACCAGCTTAATTTAACATTTGTTGACAATGATTTTGTTTCATATGGATTTCATGTTAATTCAACATGATTTAGAGTAACCTTGAAGGAAAAATTTTTCCTTTTGAAATAACTTTATTTCATGTTGAAGTATCTCATGTTGAATAAAGTTATTTAAAATTGAAACAACGAGAATTTTATACTGAAATAACACGATGAGCCATAATGAATCGAAGTTATTCCCTCATTGAAACAACATGAATTTAATTT
Organism: Tachina grossa; assembly: GCA_949987645.1. Taxonomy (NCBI): domain Eukaryota; kingdom Metazoa; phylum Arthropoda; class Insecta; order Diptera; family Tachinidae; genus Tachina; species Tachina grossa. The sequence goes on along the minus strand of OX465276.1, from coordinate 38,538,835 downwards.
AATGTAGTGATTTTATTTTATTAATCATTTTATTCTTATTTTTTTTTATTGGCATAGGCATCAGAAAAATGTTTGTATAAGTGGGCTTTTCCCGGCTAAGATTTGAAGCCTACCACTGCAACCATATCAAAATTAAATATTATTTATATAGACACTTAATCAATGCCATAATGAATAGAATTTAAATGCATTATGATGTAATAGATGATTCAAGATTCACATTTTTTGAAATAAATGTTATAAAGGGTGGGAAAATTTGAGGCTAGGAAGCAAATTGGCTGCCAAATGATGAGATGTCAAGCTGTCGTCCATTGACATTAGTAAAAAGTTTTGAAAATTTCCAACTTTTATGAATTAGCTGTTTGAAAAACTAAACGAAACAACGCATTTTTCAACAAAATCATCTTAAGTAATGAGGTCCATTTTCAATTAGGATGTAAGCAAACAAAATAGTCATATATGAGGCTCACAAAATACACATATAGTCTTCAAAAAACCACTACATCCAAAGAAAGTGACCGTATGTGGTTAGGCGGTTTGTGGTTAGGCGGCATCATCGGCCCGTATTCTTTCAAAAATGAGCAAGGAAACCCCGTTACCGTGAGTTATCTGCACTATCAAACCCTGATAACTGATTTCTTGTGGCCATAATTGGCTAATGTTGACTTCTGCGACCTTTGGTTTCAGCAAGACGGCTTCACAAGACACACAGCTGACCAAACAGTTCAGTTAATGCATGAGAAATTTCCCGGTCGCGTAATTTTTCGATTTGGCAATGCCAATCAGCCGCCTCGTTCTGGTGACCTAACGCCGCTGCTTTATTTTTTCTCAGAACATTTCAAAGACCGGGCTTAATTGAACAAGCCGCAAGCAGCTGACGCTCTGAAAGATGAAATTGAGCGCTGCATTGATGAAATGAATAAATACCATAATGCAAAATGTGGTTAAAAGTTGTTTTAAAAGAGCGGATGTCTGCCGATGTGCTACAGGTGAAAATTTGCCCGATATTCCATTATCTATTCCCATATTTCTACTTTACATTGGTATCAATAAAACTGAATTTGTCAAAAAAAAAAGTGTTTTTAAGCCAATTTACTTCCTAACCTTAAATTTGCCCAACCTTAATATATAAAAAAAGATACTGCGAAGCTACGAGTACCTTGGATTCTCAGCAGGAATCGAACCTGCGACTCTCCGTTTACAAGACTAGTACAAAGTGAGTCGGCTAATCAAGTTAAACAACAACAAGTCAAGCATTGTAGCTACCCTGTCGGAGAATGTGTGGCTGACTACAAAAATTATTAACTTTTGGTTAACTTTTCTTGGGCTAACTAAAAGCTAACTACAATGTCATCCCGAACAGATCCAAAATTAATGCTTAAGTTGAGTACGTAATCAAATTTGGTGAGAGCCAACAAAATTTATTCTCAAATACTTTGAAACTCATGTCAATTTTATATTTACATTATGTTTTTATTATTTTAGATGGTACCTTAGCTGGATAATAGCGCGCTGACCACACAACGTGTGATGATATATGTTCGAACCCCAGAAAAAAATTTTTTTTAAATTTACTGATTACCAGGTGACTTAAAAAAATCAACTTTAATTTAGTTGAAAATTAATGCAGAGTGAGACAATTGACTAATACTTAGGATATTGCAATGTTAAAATAGTCAGTTGATTACATTCAAATGTAATTCAACACTCAAAAAAAAAAAACTAACTACAACTTTGGAAAATTTTCTAAATTTGAGTAATAAAAAGTTGTCGTATGGCGCCAAAGCAGTTTTTACTTGAAACCAGTAAAATATTTACTAAATTTCTAGTTCATGAATGAACTATTTTATAGTAATTTTATTTTTATATTTGAGTAAAATTTTTCTAAAATTAAGTAAAATTTTCCCATACAATTCGGTGCTTTGCAAAAAAATTTTTTCATCTTTGATCTCAAATTTAATAAATTTTTCAAAATTTTTTTATGTCTTTAATTCTGGTACTTTTTTATTTTTTTTATTAAATTCTATACCACATGGTATGTTTTTTATTATGTCTTCATATTATATTCTAAATTAATTCACCATACATACATATTAATTCCTTGAGAGGAAGTATTGAACCAACAACCTTCTGACTGATAGGCAAGCACTCTAACCAATTGCCTAACAGGCAGTCTGAATAAGCATTGAAATTTTTGTGTTTTAAAATTTTATTTTATTTTCAAAAAAAATTATTTCAAGTTCAAATATTCGTCGGATATATGAAAAATGTACTTGAATTTTTTGCTTAATGCAAATAAAAAATATATTCTATAATTTAAAGAAAAAATACTTAAAACTGGTAAATATTTTTCTAAGATTTAGAAAACCTTTTTATATCTTTCAGGTTAGTCAAATTTGATGAACTAATCAGGAGTAAGTCATTTCCTAAAATTTATTTTTTGATTTAAGACGATATTGACTAGTTCTTAGGATACATTTTCCCTAAACTTTTAAACCACTTTCTAATATTTGGTACATATTTCCTTTAAGCCAGTAAACTTGTCCTTGAATGTGAGAATTTTTGTGTGTATTTTTATGAACTACTTTTAAGGATATGAACTTTTTATTTTTTACTCATATTAAGTAATTTTTACTAGATTTTTGTAAAAATTTACTTAAACTTAGAAAAAATTAAGTAAACTTAGAAATTTTTTCTACTTAAATTTAGAAACTTTTTTTCCTTAATAATAGTACATGTCTTTTTTTTGAATGAAGTATCAGTCAGTGCTATTTGCCAAATACTTGGCTTAAAACTAGTTTAAGGTTAATGGAATTTTCGACAGGGTATGAACAAAGCAAAAACACACCAACACAATTAAACAATGCATTATTTCCCTCTAGTCAACTTAGAACCATATGTCTCTATGTCAATACTCTTTCTCTAGCGACAATTTCACTAGTTAAAATGTCGACAACTTTCCTTTTATGCGTGAGTAGAGAGAGATACGTTAGAGACAACAGTTCTAGTGTATAAATGGTGATATTGTCAATGAACGCGTCAATAGTTTGTTTTTCTTTTTTATTATGTTGTGCAATAATATTAAATAAATATATGTAGATGGGGGTCACTAAAATCTACTAGTGAGTCACCGGTTCAAATATCTCCATATGGTCGTAAAAGAACTACCTTCTCAATAGTGCTAAAGTCTACTGATAGCATTTGAATGACAGCCCTATGTTATTTGTCAATAGGCATTTGCATTGGCTGGGATACAACTAGTCAGTAACACTATTGAAAATGTCACTAGAAAATCACTATAAGTTTACTATTGACAACGAGAGAGGATATATCGATATTGTAGACTAGAGCCTCTAAAATTTACTAGTGAATATTTGGTGCCAATGTCTCCATGTGGTCCCGAAAGAACTACTAAGTCAGTAGTGCTATAGTCTAGTGGTGGATTTTCAATGACAAGCTAATGTTAAATGTCAATAGATGATACCATTGGCTGGGGTACACTTGGTCACTATTGCTACTGACAACGTCACTAGTAAATCACCACAATTTCACTATTCGCACTTTCTGCAGGGTTGTTTGCATGGTGATTTTACATTGCTAATTTTTTCTGTGTGTGGGAAAGTGTTGGAGGGTTAAAACGCTCTATAGAAATATTCCTTGGGAGATTTTACATAAAACTATTGATATAATTTTAAATGTAAAAGACAAAGGCTCAGTGGCTTACTAAGTCGATCACCATAATAATATATTCCGACCTGAACTATCAAAACACTGAGGGTTTACTTGGCTACTCGCGTTTGTGCAGTGCAATATTTGCTTTTGTTATTTATGTCTCCTTAAAGCTTAACAAAGTTTCAAAACCACAAATATCTTTAATAAATCTTGAAGCAATTACTACATGTTATCATTTCCAAGATAGTGTTTGTCCTGAAAGCGGTTTATTTAACAAACAATATAAGATAGAAACTTAAAATAATTTTTGAACTCATATTACTTCAAAGTTTCTTTTAACCCATAAGTATTTGCATAAACAAATAATTCAGTCTCAATAAATTTTAAAGAAAAACTCTAAAATATATTAACAAAACACAGCCATACAAGTTAATAGAAAATACGTGCATATACAGTATGTATGCTTGTTAACATCCCAGCAAAAAATTTCAGAAAAGGTAAAAGAGTTTGGAATTAAACATTTTTGGTGGAAGCTGTCTCTTACTGAATTAAGGCCGTGATACACTATCATACAAAGTCGTGCTATCTACGAAAAAATACATCGCTGGTATGATGAATTGTTATTGTCTTTTGAATGTATTTGTATTTTTTCGTAGATCGCACGACTTTATATGATAGTGTATCACCAATATAAAGATTCTAACATGGCGTGAGACTAAAATAATCGATTCTGGAGAAGTAGTTATGTTGTTTATTGTAGGAAATGTTTTTTTTCTTGTGGTAAATAGTGTTTCTTTTTTGATGGAACTACTTTTTTTAGTTGAAAAAAAAATTAATGTTTTTTGATATGTATATAGCGTTCTTTGAGTAAATGGAAGGAAGATCTTGATTAAAACTTAAGTTTGATTAAATAAATAGTAACTTTTTAAGAAAAATATAAATAAATTAAAAAAACTATTGTTTTTGTATATTTTTATAAACCAAATTGAAGTGGGTTATATTTTATTCGCATCCGTGCCTGTATTGTTACATATAAATACTATATTCAGAAAAGTTTCAATTGTTTTGGCTAATTTTAATTATTATTGTTCGAACGTCATTTATTTATATATTTATGATTTGATCAGGCTAAAGTTCGTAACGCTTTGCAAGCCACATTACATGTGATAATTATTAATGAACAAATAACATCAAAGTTAGGTGTAAATAATCTGATAAACACGTATTTGAACAGAACAACTAGCTGTTTTCGAATACCACTAAACTTTCATCATCAGCGTTTTTTTTGTGTTTGGTCCGCTGTGTGTGGTGTCAGTTGATATAGATTACTGCTTTATATACGCAACTTTTATACAAATGGAATACGTTTTGATTAATGAACTTTTATTAAAACCGAAAATTAAAAAAAATTATTTGGAACTACTTATATTTAAATAATATTATTTCAAATTGTAAGTACTTATTTTTTAGTTTAAAATAAATAAGTAGACAATTTATTAATATATATAATTTATTTCAAATAACTATATATTTTGGCAATATTTTCACCTCATCTTTTAAAACGCAAAAAATGTGTTCAACTTTTGCTTTTTATTTGTAAACTGTCACGTAATGTAAATTGTAAGCGAGTACTTCAGTTTGGCAATCAAAAAAGTAAGTTATTATATGGCAAATAATTCAGATGGTAATGTCGAATTTTTTGCTGGGATGTTACAGTTGTAAGATAAATGTCAGCATATAAATCATGGTTTGACAACAAATATTATACCACTATCAATTTATCATAAACACTAACTAACAGGTAGTCGATATGATAGTAGTTTGTGCAAAACAAATCACAAAAAAATACACACTACAAGTGAATAAAGTATCCGCATTTAGCACTTCACATCATCGAACATTCGAAAATTGTCTGCAATTAGCCACTGTTATGCCGGCTAACACTCTTTCCATCCATTTATTATATGTAAGTCATATTTATTTAGCATTATAAACAAGACAGTAGTCGTCTATGTTGTAATTACACCATGTTCAGAACAGTAGAAGGCGGATACGCAATCAGTGCAATTCTCGCCAGCCTGACAGTCATTGACTTAGGCAAACAGCCAACCAATCGTGCATTAAGCTTATACGTTTATCCATCCATTTAAACAGCCGGATAGTTATTATTTTATGACTTTACTACTCATTTATTAAATGGTTTCGAATACTTTATTAAACGAGTACTAAACATTTATGCATATTCTCAAGCGCTTGTAAACATACATACATACATACATACATATTAAATAATGTATGACAGTGTGTTGTTTGTTAAACATCAGTGCAAGCAGCTACAACAAGTATGCACCTAGCCAGCCACTGCCAGCAACAACAACAACAACAACAACAACAACAACAACAACAGCAACAGTAACTACAACATAACAGTTGTAGTTGCTGTTGCAGTTCAAACATAGTCTAAATTTAAGCGCCAGTCTCTAGCGCGATATAAATTTACTGTTTTGCATATTTATGCCAGTCTCGTTGCATTGCAGCGATTTTTTTTTTTCAATATAGGTATTATGCAAATTATTTTACAGCGGCTTAGATTGTAATACCGATGTTAAATACTTTTTATTCATCAGGCTTTTAATAAAAAATTCACAAAAGTCTGTAGCATTTTGCGATTTTGAAATACCCTGCAATAATATAATTTTGTGTGCAAATCAAACAGCCGGCTATAAAATCATGTTTGACAATGTTTCGATTGCAATAACGCCATTAATTATTCTAATTTAATTGCAATGCAAGCGACAAATAAGAGTGTTCGAAAAAGCAGATAATATTAGAAAAGATTTTTGCTTTGTACTTATTTAGCAAGAAACAAAACCACAAACTTCCCTATCTGTCAAACCTGCAGGCTGTATTTCTAGGATAAGGCTACCTATACATTTTCAATATTATTGTGCAATAATATATATTGTACAATAAAATTTTCTGCTTCGATATTACATAAGAAAGTTGTGGGTGGTACAACATATTTGAAAACATCATTTACAATATTATTGTGCAATATATTGTGCATTAATAAAATATTGTACAATATTTTGTGTCTTTTTTGTTAAGTGGCACAATATATTGTATGAAATCAAATGTATTTGGACTTATATTGCGCAAAAAGGAATATATTGTCAAACTATCTTTTTTATTTTTTTTTCAAATTATTTAATTCCAAAATGTTTAGTTTGCTTAAAATTCTGTATATGTATGTGAGCATGTAGCTCTCAGCTAAAGATGCCTTAACATTTTCAATATTATTGTGCAATAATCTATATTGCGCAATAAAATCGCCTGATTTTATATTACAGAAGAAGGTGGGACAATATATTTGATAAAATCATTTGTAATATAATTGTGCAATATATTGTGGAATAATAAAATATTGTACACTAAAAATCCCTGTGTCCTTATTATATTAGTAAATTGCACAATATATTGGATAAAAACAGGTGTCTTTGGATTTGTATTGAGCTAACAGGAAAGAAAAATCGAAAGCGTTTATATCAATTGGTTTTCCCTTTCGATATTGATATCTTCTGTTCTCTGCTATTACTCCATCACAAGTCATTGATTAGAATCTGTTAAAACTTCCTAAAAAAAACCCATAAAATTAAACAAAACAAAAACTATCGCCAGTGTTGCTATATAGAGTTCTCGTTAGCTTGATTTTTTTCGCTGCTCCCTTAAGTTTCAAACTATCAAGAGTTGACTATAGTTTTTATCAATGAAAATTGTATCTTAGTGAGAATAATTTCATAAATAAAAATAGCAAGATTTTATTTATTTCAGTCACGAAATGATGTTTTGTTTTGTTAGCACGTGTTTTAAATAATTTAAAAGCACTTAATTCAAAAATAACTTTTATATATTTTACATATGATATCTCATATATTTCCATTGACTTCTGAGGTTTTTTCTTTCCCTGGTCTACGAACGATGGAAGATTTTTCTTCTTTTACTTCAAAAAAAAATATTTAAAAAAATAACCCTAATACCAAAATTTACAAAAAAAAAATAATAATAAATAAATATTGATTGCATGTAATGCAAAATAATGTTATTCATTAATTAACAAAATTGCAAATAATGTGAGAAAACGTATTTTTTTCAATTCTGTGGCAATAAGGAAAAAGTGCTTGAGTCATATTTTACTGTTTTGCAGGAGAGCACTTTTAAGCTTTGAAGTCGATTTTCAGAAATTTGTTTCTTTTATGGTTAAAATGTAAACTTCTCTGTTAATCTTTATTTTTTTTTAATCAAACATCGTTTTACACACTATAAGTAATACATTTAAGTTGAAATATACCAAAGTATAACTTAAATTAAGTTATTATTCCAAATGAGATTAGAAGTCTAAAAAAGATAAGTCGAAAGTCACAGTGCTATAACTTCCTGAAAACTCACACATATTAATTGAGATTTTGACGGGGTACTTTCAAATATGCAGATTACGGAGGTGCCATTAACTCAAAATCAGCTTATCTCGACTTAAGCACTTTTTCCTTTTTGCCACAGAATTAATGGTATTTTAAACACTAGACCAAAAAAAGGGTATTCTAAGTTTGAAGTGTGTATTTGTGTAACTATACGAGTCCACGTACAGACCAAACGGCTGAACCAATTTTGAGTAGTTTTCTGTTTGAAAGGGGACTTGATCGAGAGTGTTCTTAACTTGAAGAAAACCGGCCAAGCCGTTTAAAAGATATCTTATTTTTTCTAGATATATTCTGTTGAATCTGTGTGTCCTTGACGCCGTAGCTCCCAAACGGCTAGACAGACTTTAATATGATTTCTGTCGTTTGAAAGGTGATTTGATTTTATATCTTCTTGATTTTCTTGAAGAACATCAGTCCAGCCGTTTGGAAGTAATCGTGGGTTTTTAAAATTTTTAGTTTTTGTTGTTTTATTACATTCAATTAGAAAATATAATGAAACAATATTTAAATACTAATCAAAGTAGAAAGCATAAGTAATAAAAAAAATTAATTGGGACAATTAAACTTTTTATTTACAAATAAATCTTCAAATAAGTTTAATTGGCTCAATTAAATTTGTTATTAGATTAATGGGAGAAAAAATTTGTCTATTTTTTTAATAGTCTTCATTGCATTTATGCTGTGGACTCTATCAGCATTATAAAACATGGTGCAAAAAATTTATAATATTCGTAAGTATGTGAAAAGGCAAGTGAGGTAGCGGAGACAAAAACCAGAATTTTTAGCAGATCCCATTTGCATACATTTAACAGAGCAACCAATAAATGGTAATAAAATACTATCAATTTAATTTATCAGGAGACTAGGTTAATGGAAAATATGGCTAAACATTAAATTAATAAAATTATATTTAGAAGCTGTACAAATCTTAGAATCAATTAATTTTTTTTAATGGTAATTGTGGACAAAAAATTATCTATTTATATATCCCAGGTAGCAGTTAAACTTAAAATTTGTATTCCGACTCACAATATATTTTCGATCGTAGAATTTCACGTATTGTAAATTGCAAGCAACAAACTAATATTACTCTTCCACTTGTAGAGTACAAGGGAAGAAAAACCTATAAGTGAATGAAAGAGCCAAAATAATAGAGCAAAATGGACAACCAATATCGATTGTGTGAATATAATGAAAATCTGATAAAGATACTTGTACATGTAGTATAAAACTGTATAAAGTGTCATATTTAGTTTGAGGCTAAATTAATAAAATGCTTTTAAATTATTTATGGTGGCAATACGTACGTATGTTTACATATACCCAGCAAACATAATATATTTAATCCACTTTAGAAATTATAAGCTGACACTTTAAAGATACATAAGTATTCATGATAAATGACTTAACTAAAGGAAAAAAATGACAATGTAAAATAAGAAATGGTAAAATTGAGCTTTAATTATAAAAAAGCTTTTAGCAAATTCTAATGCAATGAATCCAAACAATTCACATATTCCATTTGCACTAAAAACTGAGTATATAAATCGATATCAACTACCACCACAAACTGTGCAAAAAACACATTGATAATGAAGGTGTTGCGACCTTCGAAAACAGCTAGTTGTTCCGTTCTGCTAGTTTTTGTCAGAATATTTACAAATAACTTTGGCTTACAGACCGATACGAACTTTAGCAGAAACAAACAAGTTTCGAACAATAATAATTAAAATTGCTGAAAAAAATCGTGTTGCTGCTTTTGGGTAATTTCCCATTGAATTTCTCAGCTTTCAAATTTTAAACGTTTTACTTTGTATTTGTTGGGTACGCTTTGCTTATGTAGGTAAGTCGTTTATAGCACTGGTCGTACTCATACATTCCTTTTTGAGTAAATATACTTTTGTTTGCAGTACAAGTTTCATTAAAAACGATAGTACTGTAGCAATAGGCTATAACGAACTTAAAAATTCTCGCATAATATTCAGTAAAAATTTCAAATTTTTTTGTGTCAGTAGATGTAGATTTCTGCTTTATATAGTTAGCATTATTGCAAATGGAATGTGTGAATTGTTTTGATTCATCTTATTTCAATTTGCTGAAAGCTTTTTTGTAATGAAAGCTCAATTTTACTCAAAATGTAATTTGGCTTAAAAAGCAATACGAATCTTAGCCCGTTCAAATCACAAATATAGAAACAAATGGAGTTGGAGTAATAATTAAAAATAACTAAAATTAATAGCCATGGGCCTGTGGCAAAAATTAAAAAATATACTTGATAGTAACAAACCAAAAAAGTTTGTCTTAAGTGGAACAAAAATAAGCAAATTAACTAACATGTGCATAATTAGTAAAGAATAAACGACAATGGTAAGACTGTTGTAAATATAGAGATGGTAAAATTGAGCTTTCATTACAAAAAAGCTTTCAGCAAATTGAAATAAGATCAATCAAAAGAATTCACACATTCCATTTGCAATAATGCTAAGTATATAAAGCAGAAATCTACATCTACTGACACCACACACAGTGGACCAAATACAAAAGAACGCTGATGATGAAGGTTTAGTGGCCTTCAAAAACGGCTGGCTGTTCCGTTCAACTATGTGTTGTTAGTCAGAATATTTGCAACAGACTGGTGTTATTTATATGCTTTGTTTTATTAATATAAAATTTGTCAGCACTCAGCGTTTCGTTTTACAAAATTTTAAAAAAATTATTCGAATAATGGAATGCTTGTTAATTTTGCTAGATTATTTAAATAAAAATATGTTTCTCTCTAAGAAGAATTAAAATAGATAAAAACGAAACTTTTCTGAGAATAATTAAAAATTACCAGTTTTGCAATTTCGAAAAAAAAATATATTCGTTTTACAATTTATATTTTAAACAAAATCAACTTTCGAAATTGTATTTTTGCTGTGTATACAAATGATCGAACGAACCTATTATTTCGACATTATTGAACAGGACATAAATTTTAGGTTCTACATGATTAATCGAATAAACCATTTTACTGATAGAATGGAGTAATATCAAAGTCAAATTTTAAATAATAAAAAATACTATTAAGTCTATTTTAGAGTCCTGCACAAGACCATTTATAAGACCTTTCAAGACATGAGAGATTTTTCAAATGCTTTACTACAGCGAAATATTCTAAAACAAACGCTAAACAACACTGTTGGCAAGATATTTGTTTCAGTTGTTTGTCTTGCCAACAGTGTTGTTTAGCGTTTGTTTTAGAATATTTCGCTGTAGTGTTGCTGAGCAGCAACGAAATGCAGCTAGACGTGCTACGCCAGCAACAAATAAATTTTTTAAACATTAATAAACATAATGATTTCACCTGACTTAAACAGATGCTATTTTTTCAGACTATCTATAAAGTATTATCCTAATATTCATATTTTCTCTTCCATATTTTATCACAATGACCATTTATCTTCTCCCAAAAATAATTATGTTTTCTTATATCTAAATTGTTGGCTATAAAAGACATATTTTTTACACCCTTTACCAAAAAATAGTAAAAGGGTATATATAGGTTTGTCATTCCGTTTGTAATTTCTAGAATATTAATAAGCGAGCTATAAAGTATATATATTCTGGATCCTTATGCATAGGGAAGACAAATAAGCGATGTCCGTCTGTCCGTACGTGAAATCGGTATTCCGAAGCTCCCAGAAAAGCTAGAAACTTCGTTCTAGGACTGGTGGGTCAGAAATGGTCTAAATAAGATTGGTATTGAAAATCAGCAAACGGTTTCAGAGCTGGGAGACTTAAACTTCATTTTCCCATACAAAATAACTACCGAAAACTAGTTTTTAATAATTTTTTTATTAAATAAACTTATTTTATACTTCAGTATGAACAAAATTGGTATTTTTAACTAAAAAAAATTAAACAAAAAATAAAAAAATTAAAAAGACGTTTAAAGGGTTGGAAAACTTTAACTTTTTTTGTTATTCAAAACTAACTTACTAAAACATATTTTTCCATTTTTTCTATAAACTAAACATATGTAATGTTCCTAAAAGAAGGAGATTGATGTAAGAAATCAGAAAAACAAAAAGGATGATTCCAGGGTTGGAAAACCTAAAATTTTTGTGAATTGTAAAATTAACTACCGTAAACAAATTTTTTAATTATTTTTATTAAATGAACTTATTTTATACTTCACCACGAATAAAATTGGCATTTCAAATAAAAAAAAAATTAAAAAATTTAAAAAGACGTTTCCAGGGTTGGAAAACTTTAACTTTTTTTTCTTATACAAAAGCAACTTACTAAAACAAAATTTTCCTTTGTTTCTATAAATTAAACATATCTTATATTCTTAGAAGCAAAAGATTGGTGTAAGAAATCAGAAAAATTAAAAAGAATGATTCCATGGTTGGGAAACCGAAACTTTTTGTGATATAAAAAATTAACTACCGAAAATTAATTTTTATTTTTTTTAATAAATAAACTTATTTTATGTTTCAGTACGAATAAAATTGGTATTTTAAATTAAAAATTTAACTTCAAAAAATTAAAAGGACGTTTCCAGGGTTGGAAAACTTTAACTTTTTTTTTATACAAAAGTAACTTACTAAAACAAATTTTTCCTTTTTTTCTATAAATTAAACATATCTTATATTCTTAAAAGAAAGAGATTGGTGTAAGAAATCAGAAAAATCAAAAAGGAGGATTCCAGGGTTGGGAAACTTACTCTTTTTGTGATATAAAAAATTAACTACCGAAAACTAATATTAATTTTTTTTTAAATAAATGAACTTATTTTATGCTATAGTACGAATAAAATTGGTATTTTAATTTAAAAAAATTTAAAACACGTTTCCAGGGTTGGAAAACTTTACTTTTTTATACAAAAGTAACTTACTAAAGCAAATTTTTCTTTTTTCTCTATAAATTAAAAATATCTTATAGTTTTCAAAGAAAGAGATTAGTATAAGAAATCATAAAAATCAAAAAGTATGATTTCAGGGTTGGAAAATAACACTTTTTGTGATATAAAAAATTAGCTACCGAAAACAAATTTTTATTTTTTGCTTATAAAATATACTTATTTTATACTTCAGTACGAATGAATTTGGTATTTCAAATTAAAACAAAAATTAAAAAATTAAAACGACGTTTCCAGGGTTGGGAAACCTTATTTTTTATTCAAAAGTAACTTACTAAAACAAATTTTTCCTTTTTTACTATAAATTAAACACATCTTACATTCTTAAAAAAAACATTGGTATAAGAAATCAAAAAAATCAAAAAGGAGGATTCCAGGGTTGGGAAACTTACACTCTTTGTGATATAAAAAATTAACTACCGAAAACTAACTTTTATTTTTTTTTTTTTTTTTTGATTAAATAAAATAATTTTTGGATTGAGTACGAATAAAATTAGTATTTCAAATAAAAAAAATAAAAAAACACGATTCCAGTGTTGGAAAACTTTATTCTTTTTTTTTTTTGACAAAAGTAACGTTCACCCTAAGAAGAGATACTTGCTCCCCCATTCGAATCAACAATCAAAATATTCCTCAACATTCCCAAGTGAAATACCTTGGTATACACCTTGATGGAAACATCATATTGACTCTAAGTTAACTCAGATAAAACTTAAGTTAACTCAAATATATTGGTTGATTGGCAGAAACTCAACACTCAGCTTAGACTGCAAACTTTTACTATACAAGTCGCTTTTGAAGCCAATATGGTGCTACGGAATTCAGTTATGGGGCACTGCTTCAGCTTCCAATGTCGAGAGAATCCAACGAAGGCAAAACAAAATTTTACGGTTAATAACATCGGCTCCATGGTATATCCAAAATTCTATTATACATCGTGATTTAAATATGCCACTAGTGACTGAAGAAATTGCAAAATACGCAGGCAAATATTTAACAAAACTCGAATCACACCCTAATGCGCTTGCTCGTAATATTTTGAACTTTACTGGACACATCCGCTTAAAAAAGAGGGACACACAGGCTCTTATACCTAACACTCCAGATGGGACTACTTGAAAATACTTCCCCCCCCCTTTTTTTATTATTACTACTAATGTATTATTTATAACTACCACTAAGTTTATGTCCGACACTGGTCGGGCCTAATAATTTTTTTTTATAGATTTAAGATTTGAATACTTATTGTTAGTTCATATATGAAGATCCAATAAATAAATACATGCATTACAAAAAAAAAAAAAAAAAAAAGTAACTTACTAAAACAAATTTTTCCCTTTCTTTATAAATTAAACATAACTTAATACTTAACTTAACTTAACTTTTCTTAAAAGAAAAATATTGGTGCAAGAAATCAGAAAAATCAAAAAGGATGATTTCATGGTTGGAAAAGTTACACTTTTTGTGATATATAAAAGTAACTAAGTGTAATTAATTTTCATATTTGCCTTTATAAATTATATATATTTTACGTTTTGGAAATAAAATTTTTTTGTAGAAAACTATAAAAATAAAAACCACAGCTCCAGAGCTGGAAACTTTGAACTTTTTTTCTGGATATTAAAGTAAATAAATAAAACATTTTTTTGAATTTTCTTTTTTCACTAAACACACTTTCTAAATTTTTTAGGAACTACTAGATTGGTATATGAAGTCAGAAAAATCTAAAATTATGATTTTAGGGTTTGAAAATTAATTTTTTTTTATACATGAAAGTAACTAGGTCAAATTATTTTTTTCTTTTTGTTTATACTTTATGTATGTGCTTATGCATGTATCTCTATACTACATAAAAGCACTTTGGTAAAGGGTATATAAGATTCGGCACAGCCGAATATAGCACTCTTACTTGTTTTAATTTTTTATGATTTCATAAAATGGATTTTTTAGCAATTTAAAAAAAAATATTTTTCACGTTCCAGTTCCAAGGATTTGGAATCCTTATACATTTAGCTACCACTGTTAAATACCTGACAGTGCTCTGTTATGCGCTTAAAATGCTATGTTAGTAATTTTGGTTCCTGTCTCTGCTAGTTAAATCCGAATTTTTTTTTCTTCACAAACATAAAATTTTATTAAATACTTTTTATTTTAAAACGAAAAAATTTTACTATTATCTACGATAGGCATAGTATAAAAATTTATTATTCTAATAAGGTTTTTACAAATCTTCACCCCATTGGAAATGTTAAGAGCAGAGTGTTTTTTTTTAGTTGATTGTCATTTTGTGAAATTTTAGAAAACTGACTTTAATGATTTTAAAGAAAGTCACAAGAAAACTACCAAAAAAAATATAAAATATATTCAAGGGAGTAAGTATGATGGATTGTGAAGTAATGAATTATTTTGATATACATATCGCTCATTTGCTTCAATAGTGGCATAACTCCAAAAATGAGTTTTTTGAGTTAATAATGCAGAAAGATGCGGCATTTTGTATTTTATCTTGTGTAAAAATTTCATATAAATAGCTTGTACCATCACCTCCTGAGAGAAGATTTTTTTTTCATTTCTCCATTGAGTTGTATGCAAAATAAAAACTTAAAACGCGTTTTCTGCAAAACTGGTTTTTTTGAGTTGTGCCACTATTGAAGTAAATGAGCGATATGTTAAAATTATTTTCAATGAAATTAGATAGATTTCGCTATATACGTGTTTCACTGTATCAAGGAGTTACACAAGTATTCATGTACTTCTATGTCACACATGACGCTGTGGGAATTTCGTTTATGGACTCAGAAAATATTTATTAGCAGAACATTTTTTATGACGTCTATTATATGTAAGTGTATTTTATTTTTGCTGCTTTATTTTTTATCGACAATTGTGGCTAATGCAGTAAATTTATTGCAAGCACTTGCTATTGTTATTTAATATCCGTTGAACTGATAATTTTTAAGTAAAAGTTATATTGTTCACAAATGAATAATAAATGTATAGGAACTAAGAATGTGAAATCTTGTATATTTTTTTTTTAAAGGAAGTAAATATAAAATATTTAAAGAATGAGAAAAACATTATTAAATTTTTCTCACTGCTAAGCATTTATTTACTATAGTAGATACATTTTAGATAAAAATTCTTTAACAAAAAAAAATTCTTATTAAAATATAATTTAATAATTTTTAAGACACTATGCAATTCATATAGTGCAACAAAGAAAGATTTCATTTTATTTTTAACTTAAATTAAATTAAAAAAAAATATATTTTATGAGTCCAATGTTCTTCTTTAACAAGCAGACAATTTAAATGCAAATAATTATTTCTGGTCCATCATAAATACATACATACATACATACATATGTATAACATATGCAATTTTTTTATTAAATTCTTTTGTTCAACCTGCTAAAATATTTATCCCACAATCTATTGTTATTTAGTTGCATTGAGATGGCAGGACAAGGATAAAAATGAAACAATTGTTAATAAAAATATATAAAAAATGTCATAATAAATTTGTTTTTTTTTACAAAAATTGCAATATGGAACAATGTATGCATGTCCATGTAAGTTGTATGTAAATCACTTTCAACTTAACACAGCTAAACTAGACAGAACAAAAAGGAACGTACATAAATACAAACAAACATAGATGCTCATATGAAAGCATATGAACAAAATATTTATATACAACAAAAAGAAACGTAATAAATTGTATGACAGTCGACAAAACATTTGGTTTTAATAAACGCCACGAACAAGAGTGCTAATGATAAACAAAGAGGAATAGTAGTGTGGCTAGTCGAATAATGGAAAGCCCTATATTTAACGCCATTTTATTAAGAGATAAAAGCTTTTGTATCGAAGCAAAATATAACGTTATATATGTAGGGAACGCATCAAATATCAGCGATGCCAATTTAGCGCGATTCGCGCTAAATTAAGCGCGTTTTAACTATGCCCAACGCGCTTTTTTTCGTCTTAGCGCGTTTAATTAAAAAGGCGCTAAATTAGTGCGTTTTGAATTAAGTCAATAACATTAGATATTTCAAAAACTCATGAAAAAATTATTGTCAAGCTTGAGGCCAATAATGACAATAATTTTTTCATGAGTTTTTTAATTTAACAAAAAGCTGAAGAACATATTCTATCGTATTAGATATTTCAGTTCAATATTTTTTAATTTTTTTTTTAAATTTAACAGTTTTCTAGTATCCAAAACTCTCATAAAATTTTTTAATTGGTTAATGATTGAGCTGTCGCAAATAAAATTCCCTAGTGATGTATAAACACTCAAAACAAACAAAACAAAGCTCGTTATTCTAGTGCTTCTTTATCTGCAATAAAATAAATCATATGAAAAGCACTTTTAACAAAGATTTTTTGTGAACTTTTTTTATTTTTTTATTAAATACAAGTTGGAACACATCTTTTCTTTTATAGAAACAACATTTCTCTGAAAAGCGACAAATAAACAAATATAGACACGAGTACTTTGTGAGTTAACAATCGTTGTTTTGCAGAACTAATATGCAAGTGAATTGATTTTTAGTTAAAAAACTGATTATGAATACCAATATTTAAAAAACGTTATTTAGCCTTAAAACGTTTTTTAACTGATATGAATTTTAAACCTCACTCAACTTTTTTTTATGAATACGGCTGAAAATATTTAATAGTAAAATGACCCAAAAATTTACATAACTTATTAAGCATCTAGGTGAAGGGTGTTTTTTTTAGAGGTATAGAACTTCAAATTGAAATAAAACACAAGAAAATCGTTTTAATTTAATGTCCATCAATTTGGCTTTATTGGAAGGATAATTTTATGCCATTAATGTTTAAATATGATTTCGGGCATGTGGCCGCCGCGGCTGGCTCGAATAAAGCCAATTCTACAGGTCCAATTTTCAACCACTTTTTCGAGCATATGGGGCCGTATGTTGGCAATAACGCCACGAATGTTGGCTTCCAAGTCCCCTAACGTTTCTGGTTTGTTGGCGTAGACGAGCGACTTCACATATCCCCAAAGAAAATAATCCAATGGTGTCAAATCACACGATCTTGGTGGCCAATTGACAGGTCCATTCCGCGAAATTATGCGCTCATCGAATGTTTCCTTCAATAAATCGATTGTGACGTGCGCTGTGTGGCATGTAGCGCCGTCTTTTTGGAACCACAACTCATCCACATTCATACCATCCAATTCGGGAACAAAATAGTCGGTTAGTCGGCTCCAATTGCTGTGCACGGTGGCGAATCGATTCATTCGGGTCCTCTTCAACACTTTGCTCTACAGCGACAATTGTTTCTTCGGTGCGCACTGTTCGACGTCTCTGCGGATGCGTATTATCACATAGAGTAAACGTAGTGCGAAAACGATCCATGGTTAACCGAATTAATTGCTCTGATGGACGATTATGTCGACCATGAAATGGACGGAGCTTGCGGTAAACTTCGCGAACTGAACCATTATTTTCGAAATAAATTTGCACGATTTGCAAGCGTTGTTCTTTTGTCAACCTGTTTATGATCAAATGGCAAACCAAACTAAATATTAATAACTTGACAGCTGACAATATGGCCGCCAGTTAAAAAAGTGATGCCAACTTAAAGTTCTATACCTCAATAAAAAACACCCTTTATTATAGCTGAAGTACAAAAAGTATTTGAATCGCAAAACTATTCGACAATTTATGTGTTGTTACAAAAGTTTGACAGATAAAATTAAAATAAAAACTAAGGATTTCGATTATTTGCAAGGCGATTCTGATTCTGTATGAAATGATTTTAGTTATTTAGGATATTATTTCGAAGAAGCAATATTGCAAAATCTGAAAAAGAGTTACTAAAAGAACAATTGTATTTACTAACACATAAATCGACTTTTATTAAAATTTAATTTAGCGCGTAGGAAAATATAGCATTTTGGCTATAAATAGTAGACAAAGCTGTAACTTAGCGCGTTCTAGCGCATTTTGAGAAGGGTAATAGCGCGTTTGGGTTATTAATAGTTGGCATCGCTCTCAAATATATTTATGCTTATCCACAAGGCATATCAAACAGGTACAAGTATCAGGCATATTGCTTATCCCCTGATTTTTTGTTTACAAGTTTATAACGAAGAAATCGTTTGACAATTACTTTTGTGCCTTATTTGATGCATACAAATTTTTGACAATTACTTTGTAAAGCTATGTGAGAAGCACAGAGTTGCCACAGAGTTTTTCCTAATGCGTGTACCTGTAGTAAATGTGTCTTGCTTATCCGCAATAAAAGTTCGCGTGAAGCGAGAGAGCATGCACTATAAAAAAATTTGAGTATTTAAGTATAAACAGCAGATTAAAGCTTAAATTAGACGTGACATAATGCCATAGCCATAACCAAACCCAAAATTCAATTGGTTTCTATGGTGAAAGTAATGGCGTTATGGCGAGTCACCTATGATCAAATACAGTGTTGCCCATTAGTTTGGTTCGAACGGCTGTTTTCTATGGCTATGGTTATGTCACGTCTGATTGAGCCTTAACTTAGTAGCAGTGTTGCAAAATGTGGCACAATTGGGCCATTTGTGGCATTTTTGGATATTTGATGACCCTGTGGTACTCTCTAGGCTGTTTTGGCCCTTTCAGCTCAAAATTCAAATTCAAACCTTTGAGTTAACTTTTTAATTTTATTTTGCTTTCTCCGTTTTAAGAACTTCTTTTATTTTAGGAGATTTTTATTTAAACTAGTTTCCGAAATCTGCGCCAGATCATGTTTTGAGTGGGGAAGCCAATAGTATTGTACCATTTGCTATTAAACTTTTTCAAATGGAAACAGAACAAGTAAATAATGAACATAGCGCAGTATCGCAAGTTCCAGAATTTAAAAAGCTCAAGGATTTAAGTAGAAGTAAATTTTGCAAAAGGATTTCTACCATTAAAAATCGTTTAGGTAAGCCTTTGCATACAAATTTATACAGAATTATTCAAGGAACTCTTTCTAATCCACATTCCTCAGCATGTGTGGAAAGAATTTTTTCTTTCGACTGAAAATTCATATTGAAATCAACAATAAATTAAATATGAAAATTCGCTTTTGTTTTCGATATAGATTTTCAGTCGAAAGTTTTCGTTAGATATCGTGAAACAGGCCATAATAAAAAAAAATCGTCTTCATGTAAAAAATACTGTGCCACATTTAATACAATCAAAAGATTTAATGAAATCCAATTTTTGTCGCTAATTTCTTATTTTGCTCTAAACAAAATAAATCGCATGTATTATATTATTAATACATACTTTTGTTTTTATTTAAATTAGAAGACTATAGTCAAGTACATTAAAAATTTATTTTTGGCTCTATCAAAGGTATTTTGGCCCTTTTAAATCGTTAATTTGGCTCTAAACCAAAAAACTCAAAACTCATCACTGCTTCGTAGTATGTGTGTAAAATTTCGTCATTCGCTTACGTTAATGCATCCTAGTAAGGCAGAGAGGATGCACTGTTTGCTTTTTCTTATCGACGAAGCGCTTTTTTTTGTCTCAGTGCTTACATGTACCAAATTTATTTTTGCTGGGTACGTTTGGGCTACAACATAGTCATGTTGTAAGACAGTAATCAGTTAATAAAAATTTCTTATATAAATGTCAAATTATCTTTATCTCCAAATGAAAATCATATATTCTGTATTAATCTTACATTAAAGCTCTCCTGATTTATACATTATTTCTCAAACACAAAAGCAAATACAAATTAAAGAAAATAAACAAGACACCATTAAAAGCTAACGAAAAAAATAAAGTTGCGGCAAATCCTAAAACAAAACAAATTAAACATGCATTGTAAATCAATTAAAACTGCAAAACAAGAAAAATCAACTAGAAGAGTAAGTCTATGAATGCATGCAATTCCTCCTCTTCTTTTATCCTTACCAACCAGCCAGCCCCCTTCCTGGACTAGTAACCCTGCGTGCTAACATTAACTATTTACTTAAACAAAAAGCAAAAGCAAAAAAAAAACTAAATAAATATGCAGACGAGCACAAACTGGACAAGAATTTTAATTAAAAAAGTGTATAAAACAACAGCAGCAACAGCGACAGCAGAGCACAATTCATTCGCAAATAGAGACAACACTTTTTTTGCATTTTATTAACAACCAACCAAAAAAAAAAAAAAAAAACAAGAAAATCTGTCTGTACAATGATAATTAAAAACGTATGGATCTGTATGCCAGTATTCTTGTAAAATGCATTTAGAGAGTAACAATACGACAGCTGTAATTATAATATAGGATGTTAGTATAATCAGTGTCTAGCATAAGTGGTAAGAAACCAGGAATTTTCTGCTTCCTCGTGAGCCAAACAAAAATCTGGTTTTTTCCAGGTTAACAACATCAAGACCTCGTTCTTTAACTCAGTTATAAGACATATCAAGAGAATCTATAGCTCTTTCGACTTTCCTTGGATAATAAGCTGGCATTAACTTGCAAAATGCCGATAAATGTTTATTTTTTTTCTTTCTTTATTAATCTCCGTGTATTGGAAAGTTATGGCGGAGCTAAATAAAACTTATTTTTTTAGGTGGGGAGGGGGTGGGGGTATATTACACCTGTTGATTCTTATGAGTAATATACTAATATTACACACAGAAAAATTTCAACTTAAAACATACTTAAACAAGGTTAATCTCATCTTTTTCGGTAATGATTTTCCTTCATATGTGTTTCATGTTAATCTAACATGATTTGTAGTAATTTTCAAAGAAAATTACTCCTTTTGAAATAGCTTTATTAAAAAAAAAGGACGAGAAAATCATAATGGAGGCCTTTAATAATTACCATAGCAAACTTAAATTTACTATTGAAAAGGAAATAAACAATTCACTTCCCTATCTTGATATGAGAATAATAAGACACAATGATAGAATTATAACAGATTGGTACATGAAACAAATAGCTTCAGGCAGAATAATAAATTATAATTCAACACAGCCCTTTAAGCATAAGACAAACACAATTACAAACTTTATTAATAAAGTGTTACATATAACTCATAACAAATTCAAAGATAAAAATATTAAATTAATAAGAGAAATACTTAAAAACAGTAATTATCCGACATATTTGATCAATAATCTAATAGACAAATCAATACATAACGCAACAAAAAACAATAACACAAAAACAATATATGGCAACACTAAATATATAAGCTTATCTTATATTCCAAAGCTGAGTGAGAATAATAAAATAAAAGAGATAATTAATGAAGAAGGAATTATATTTGCACACAAACCAAACAAAACAACAAATACACTGTTCACAAATCTAAAAACAAAAATACATAAATAAAATAGATCAAAGCAATGTAGTATATGAAATAAAATGTAATGGAAACGCACACGAAAGCTGTAAACAAGTTTATATCGGGACAACAAAAATGAATCTAGGAGAAAAGGTAAAGGGTGTTTTTTATTGAGGTATAGAACTTTAAGTTGGCATCACTTTTTTAACTGGCGGCCATTTTGTCAGCTGTCAAGTGATTAATATTTAGTTTGTGCTGTGCAAACTGTTACATTTTCTATAACTTGTGGACAAAGTTGAACGATACGGCAAGCTGTAAAGTAGAATGATACGATTTTACTAATTCTACCTTAAGAGTAGCTGAACATGAGCAAGATATTAACAAAGGACGACAATCTGCTGCGCTAGTTCAACATTGTTTGGATTATTCTCACTGAGGTAGTTTAGACGAGAACAATTTTTAAGCCGCACAATTTTTGTTCTTTTCCAAATTACACGAGACTAATTCATCTGGCACAAAATGTATACGTATACACAGCTTTGTGTGCGTTAGTGTTTTTCGTATTCATTTAACACTTGCTGTTTTTTAATTTGTGTGTGTATTGGTTTTATGCTGCTAATGCGGAGTTGTAGCTGGTTGAAAAGCTATGCCAACCGCAAAACCACTCTCTTTGCCTCTCTCACCTACAAACTGGCATGTTATGCCAGCACAATTATGCCCGTGTAAATCAGCGCACTCAGCTGATCTAGAAAATGTGAAAATACTACACAAAGAGAGAAAATACAACAAAAGATATACATTGGAAAGCTTAAGTATTCAACAAAAAATGGACATAGCAATGAACAACAAAACTGACAAAGACAAAACTAATGCTAATGGGTGTTTTTTATTGAGGTATAGAACTTTAAGTTGGCATTACTTTTTAACTGGCGGCCATTTTGTCAGCTGTCAAGTGATTAATATTTAGTTTGGTTTGCCATTTCATCATGAACAGGTTGACAAAAGAACAACGCTTGCAAATCGTGCAAATTTATTTCGAAAATAATGGTTCAGTTCGCGAAGTTTACCGCAAGCTCCGTCCATTTTATGGTCGACATAATCGTCCATCAGAGCAATTAATTCGGTTAACCATGGATCGTTTTCGCACTACGTTTACTCTATGTGATAATACGCATCCGCAGAGACGTCGAACAGTGCGCACCGAAGAAACAATTGCCGCTGTAGAGCAAAGTGTTGAAGAGGACCCGAATGAATCGATTCGCCACCGTGCACAGCAATTGGAGCTTTGTCCATCAACTTTATGGAAGATTTTGCGCAAAGATCTTGGCTTGCGACCTTACAAGATCCAGCTTGTGCAAGAATTAAGGCCGCGAGACCATGCAATGCGTCGTGATTTTGGTGTATGGCCCGAAAATGAGATTGATCTCGATGCTGATTTTCATCGCAAAATTTTGTTCAGTGATGAGGCTCATTTTTGGTTGAATGGCTACGTCAAAAAGCAAAATTGCCGCATTTGGAGTGAAGAGAATCCACACGAGACCCTTGAGACGCCATTACATCCACAAAAACTGACTGTTTGGTGTGCTCTATGGGCTGGTGGAGTCATTGGGCCATACTTCTTCCGAAATAATGCTGGAGAGTCAGTTACCGTTAATGGAGACCGGTATAGAGCCATGATAACCGACTATTTTGTTCCCGAATTGGATGGCATGAATGTGGATGAGTTGTGGTTCCAAAAAGACGGCGCTACATGCCACACAGCGCACGTCACAATCGATTTATTGAAGGAAACATTCGATGAGCGCATAATTTCGCGGAATGGACCTGTCAATTGGCCACCAAGATCGTGTGATTTGACACCATTGGATTATTTTCTTTGGGGATATGTGAAGTCGCTCGTCTACGCCAACAAACCAGAAACGTTAGGGGACTTGGAAGCCAACATTCGTGGCGTTATTGCCAACATACGGCCCCATATGCTCGAAAAAGTGGTTGAAAATTGGACCTGTAGAATTGGCTTTATTCGAGCCAGCCGCGGCGGCCACATGCCCGAAATCATATTTAAACATAAATGGCATAAAATTATCCTTCCAATAAAGCCAAATTGATGGACATTAAAACGATTTTCTTGTGTTTTATTTCAATTCGAAGTTCTATACCTCTAAAAAAAACACCCGTTACTTATAGCATTGTATTAATTTAAGTTTTAGTGTAACTCCAGCTGTGATATTAGAACGTTAAGAAAATCCTTATACTGTGATATTGGGTGCATTCATAAGACGTAGCTATTGCGCAACCATTGAGTATTTGTCTTAGAAACGCACAGTTGAGTAATTCCGCTCCACTCAACAGTTGAGTAATTTTCCATCACAAAATTTTTTCGCTACCTGTAGTCAACATGTTTTGCTCAGCATAAACAGCTGATCGAATAGAGCTTTGCTATTTATATGCTTTGTTAGGTGGCAGTAGCAAATATTTGTTAAATTTTATATTACAAATGCGATGAAGTAGCGAAATAAAGATATAAAATTAAATTATATCCATCAAGCCGTTTCTAAGACGTAGCTGTTGGGGCCAACAGTTGCTAGCATTTGCACAACTGTTGAGCTCAACAGCTACGTCTTATGAATGCGCCCATTTACAATTTTGATTATTTTTGCAATTATTTTTAAATTATGTTGTATGTTGTCATGTCGCGTAAAATAACATTATTAAAATTTAAATGCAAAATTTTATTAGAAGATAGTATATGTAAGTTAAAGCAAAACACTAATTGTTTTATTATTATTGTTGTTGTTGCATTAAAATCGTTCTTTTATTTATCAATGTTACCAGATTTCAATAAAAATAGTATCCCTGAAGATGTTGGGAAATCCCAACGAAACGTTGGATATGAAAAAATGAAATAAAATTGTCTTTTATTTGCATTTAAATCAATTTGAATGACCTTGGAAGCCTGAATAGAGTAATTCTATAAAAACCACATCATACGTTAAATAAAAAAGGTCGAATAGTCATATATATATATATATATTTACATATAACTTTATTTAACGTTCATTTAACATTTACGTACTGTTAAAATCAAAATGAAGAATCATGTGGAATCAATGTTATATGAAGTTGGAAGTTAATGTGGAAAATGTGTTTTTTTAATTATTTAACTTACGTGTGGTTGACATAGACTTCAGAAAAATTTTTGTTTTTATATAAATTGGCTTAGATTTGAACTCGGAACTCATCGCGTGGTAGTCAACGTGCTTATCCATGCATACACAACAACTTTATATATTATTTAGATCAATACTAACGGTCTAATTCATAAAAAATGTTTTTGGTTTATTACAGGTTTATTTGACAAATTTCCCATAGAAATATGTCAAATAAGCACTTAATAAACCAGAAATATTTTTTATGAATAAGGCAGTAAATATGTACCATCATGAATACAAGCTTAATTCAATATTATTTCATTGATCCATTTAACCTACAATTTATTTGAAAAGTTTCAGTTAAACAAAATACAAAATACTTTGACTTGAAAAGTTTTAGTTAAGAAGAAAAGACTTTGACTTGACTCCAGGATTCGAACCTGCGATCCTCCCAATGCAAGACTAGTACGTTGCCTACCAGCCAGCAGCAGCTTGTCGGCTATTAACAAACATGAAAAAAAAACAACAACAATACAAAAAGAACTCACACAACTAAGCACGAAAGTGTATTGCAGCTATGAACAAAGCAAATAAACACCAACACACTTAAAAAACATATTATTTCTTGTAAATTTAATGTGATTTGAATGAATTTGAATTAAACTTTTTGCATGGTGATTTTACATTGGTATTTTTTCTGTGTGTACAGGCGAGATTTTAATAATTCTAGAGGACAATGCCGCTTTACGTCTATGTGTACAGTATAATTAATTTTACCTTCTATAGTGAGTGATCCCCCTGTGATATTAACAAACAACCTTATTTTATTACAAAAAAAAAAAATTTAGAAAGTTCTCTTAGACACTGTTTATTATCAGCATACATACTATGTGTGCTAACTTGACAGTACATATTCTTTTTCACTATTTTTTACACTAATAAATAAAATATATTTATTTTATATTTTTGTCATAAAAACTAGATAAAGGACAAATTTATACGTACATACGTACATACACATGTACGTTGAAAAAGGAACATGAAAACAAAACGTACAAGTACAATAATATCATAAGTCATGCTGCAGTTGATGACAGTGTGTTAAATCTGATGTGTCAGTAATGTGTCAACAAATAAATATGACATGTTTCCTAGTATTTAACAACACACGACCAAACAACACCTTTTGCCAGTACAAGTATAATAATACTTCAAAGCATTTCAGTTGCATGTTACCATGCATGTCACTGAGAATTGAACATAAAATGTCTCACGTTGTAGAAAGTTATAAAATACATAAATAAATAAAAACTTAATTAGGTGCTTAATTATGTTATTATAACTATTAATTAGCAAGTGCAGTAACCGCTAAGTTATTATTTAAAAAAAATTGTTGGTTGCATTTTTAATAAGCAGTTGAGTACTTAGTTTAGAAGATGGTTTAATAGCAATTGTAATTGAAATATCTGCTTGCTTTACTTCATTAATGAAATGTACTAGAATCTGGAGAATTAATAAAAATATATATCTCTAAGTTTAAAGCAAAAAAATGTATTAATAATTTTATTAAATTTCTTCACATTTATAGCGAAAGAAAAATTATACATAATTTTATTAAATTACATTAAAGTTCGTGTCTTTAGGAAAGTCGAATTTATTTGACTAGATACAATTTAAAATTGTAATTATTCCTAAAGTAACCAGGAAAATAAAACACGATATTGCCTTCTATTTACTTAATATACTGTGTACTAAGTCAGCTAATGGAATCTTAAAAAAAAAAAATCAAATGAAATAGAATACGAGAATTCGTCTTTGATTTCAGCTTATGCATTCTTAAGCCAAACACATATAAGGTAACTAACTATTGAATCAATGAAATCTTGCTTGTTTTCTTTTTAAATATTGTAATATTTCGTATTAAAGTTACGAAGTCGGAAAAATTGTGAAAGGCTGGGGGAGTCAATTTTGACACCCTGAAATTCAACTTTTATTATAAAAGAGAAATCACAAGGTATATTTTTCAAGAACTTAAAACATCACAATGTGATATGTACTGTGCCATAACTGCCAAAATAAGCTAAAGCAACATAATTTTCGAACTTAATTTTTTGACGAAAATCGATTAGTTTCGATCGGAGATAATCGATTTTGGCACAAAAAACGAAGTTTGAAATATAAGTCGTTTATGCTTTTTCGACGGCTATGGCTCGATATATACTTTTTTTTTTAAATATTTTTGCGTTAGTCCCCATTGTGCAATATTCATATACTTAAACTGATTGTTTGATTTATAATTTTGCGTTTATAAACATATGAAAGAAAAGAAAAAATTTTATTTTTAATGAATACAAAAAACTCGTTTAGGAAATTTTTATTCAAGACACCCGAAAATTTACTGATTGTCATTTAAATTGTCTACTGAATCGAGCATCTGGATTGTGTAAACAGGTCGCACTACTTGTTTTGTATTTGTATTTTGTTAATAAACTTTTAATTCTTTATTAATTGGAATAACCGAAAAAAGTTTATATTTGTTTATTGCAACCAAAAAGTTTATTCATTTAAATAAATTAAACTTTTGTCAGAGTTTTCGAATAAAACTTTTCATTTTATTAAACGAATAAAACTGTTCGTTTTATTTAGCTGGTAATGGAACTTTTTATTCGTAATTTAGTCGAATAATAGAATGAACATTTTATTCGTTCTCTTTTAAAACAAAACTTTTATTCCATTAAACAAATAAAAATTGTATTCGATTCTTTTTATTATGGTATCAAACTTATAAAAAACGCTTACTTCTTCTTGATTAGGAATTTGTTCGATTAGCGATTCTTTTCATTTTGATACCAAAATAAATAGAATCACAAGAATTAAAAATTAATACAAATATTTTATTTCATTTTTCCAATAAAACTGTTTTCCTCAACAAAAATTTTAAACGATTAATCTAATCAAACTTTCATTCGGTTAATAGCATAAAAGTTTTCTTTTTTGAACATACCAATAAAATTTTTAATTCGATTAATGGTAAAATAGATTTAGTAAGATATTCAAATAAAAAAAATAAGTCGATTATTATAAAAATGTGTTATTTGATTATCCGAATAAAAGTTTGATTCGAATACTGCAGTAAAAACAATTTTAAATTCTATTGCTTAAAATTCTAATTTTAAACAGCAATTAATTATGATAGAATATAACTTTTGTTCCACGAGTACTGTACAAATGAAACATTGATTCAAATATTGGAAGGAAAATTTTATTCGATAATTTCAATCAAAAAAATATTCGATTCCTCGCATAAACATTTGTTTAATTTCAATTTTGTAAAACTAGGATATTTATTTCCAAATAGTTCTATTGTGATCAAATAAAACTTTAATTAGACTATTCAAACAAAATATTTATTCGCTTATTCTAATAAAAATATTGTTTGATTATTCGAATAAACACTTTACTCTATTACTAAAATACGAGATATAACTTTTCTTTCACTACTTGGATCAAATTTTTTGAAATGAAAAAATTTGAAAAATATTTAAAAATATTATTCGAATACTCGAGTACATATTTTTTGAACTTCAATTATATAAATCTAGATTATTTAACTTACAAAAGTTATATGGCCGAATTAAACTTTAATTAAACTATTCAAACAAAATATTTATTCGCTCATTCTAATAAAAATATTGTTTAATTATTCGAACAAAAATTTTATTCCTTTATTGCAATAAGAGATATATCTTTTATTTGCCTATTCAAATGAAGCATTGATTATTTTATTTTAATCAAATATCTATTCGATTTCGATTAAATACATATTTCAAAATATTAAAAAAAATTTATTCGATTACTCGAGTGAAAGCTTTTTTTTACTTCTATTATCTAAAACTAGAAAAAAAATTTCAAAAAAGGTAATCGGGTTTGGAATGAAGCATTTTCGGTGAAAGCTACTCCTTACTGGATTACCAATTTAATGATTTTAACCAGGCGTGAGACTAAAATAATCGATTCTTGAGAAGTACTTACTACTTTTATTTGGCAACTTGTTCACGTAATCGATTTAATCTAAAAGAATCATTATCCTTATATAGGAGCTTGTACATCATTTTTAGGGTTCCGTACACCAAAGGTGAAAAGGAACCCTATTGTTTTCGCTACGCTGTCCGTCTGTCCGCCTGTCCACCTGTCCGTCTGTCCGTCACACGGTATTTTCTCAGGAACCGTAAGAGCTACAGACCTGAAATTTGGACACAGTATGTAGAACCTTGGCCGCTACAACAACAAATACATGAGAATTAAAAATTAAAGGGTGTTCCAAAACGAGCAACGAAAAATGTTAAAATCCCATGTAATATACATATTTACAATTGTATATTGAAACTTGAAATTTGTAAAATTTGTGTATTTTTATACAGACTACAACAATTAACACTAAAATTTAAAAAAATTAATGCAATTTTGACTATGTAATTTTGACAATTTGCTATATCTTGGAAACCGTAAGAGGCAAACACTTGAAATTTTCAAAAACGGTAAAACTAAAAAAAACCGAAAATTATAAAATCGCCAAACCAAAAAAAAAAAAAAAATCGCCAAAAATTAAAAAAAAATGGCCAAAATGAAAAAAAAACGCCAAAATGAAAAAAAACGCCAAAAATCGAAAAAAATCGCCAAAACGCGAAAATGTCGCTAAAACTAAAAAAAAAAATTATATAAAAAAAATCGCAAATATGAAAAAAATCGCCAAAATGAAAAAACGCCAAAAACCGAAAAAATCGCCAAAGCAAGAAAATAAAGTGTCAAAACTAAAAAAGGAGCCAAAACTTGAAAAAATCGCCAAAACCGAAAAAACGCAGAAACCGCCAAAACAAAAAAACCGAAAAGACTTTAACACAAACCGTTTATGTACATATAGCTCATTTACTCAAAGAACGACATAACTCAAAAAATTTAATTTTTGTATTAATGATGCAGAATTAATCCTCATCGTTTTTTATATTGCCTAAAAATTTCGTCCAAAAATATCTTGTTTACTCAACTCTTAGTAGAAAAATTAAATTTTCTTTTTCCATTAAGTTGTATGTAAATTGAAAACTTCAAACTAGTTTCCTGGCGAACTTGGTTTTTTAGTGAGTTATGATGTTGTTTGAGTAAATGAGCGATATGTACTAGACTCCTGCACAAGACAAGTTATAAGAACTTTTAAGACATGAGGAATTTTTCAAATGCTTTACTACAGCAAAATCTTCTAAAACAAACGCTAATCAACAATGTTTGCAAGAAATTTTTTTCAGCTATTGCAGGTATAGGAGTAAAGAAGAAAATACTTCGCTTCTTTTATTTTTCTGCTCATATTCAAATGCACACATGCATTGACATTAGTTGTGTGCGCTTGCATTTATTATTTATTTAGTTTAATACATGCCACGACAATACATTTAAAAAACAAGACGTATTTACATTTCAAGACTGTTTAAGCAGGCCTCTAATATGTACATATATCGTTCAAACCTTGTTTATTCTTAAATAGTGTACAAAAATCTTTTTGTATTTTTGCAGACGCTTCATCATTTTTTATTTTCATCATTCTGTCGTTGATATGAGTGCATGTGTCTCTTGTGTTTCTGTTTGCACCATGTCTCTGTTAATGTTGACAACACGTTAAAATGTTGCTACTTATTGCCTTTGCCAGTTGAAAATTATGTTGTAAGAGTTACACAACTACGGGTAATACATAAGTACCAGTACAAGTAGTTATTATGTTGAAATATCACTGTTACTGCTCTTGTAGTTCTGCCTTTTTGTTTACTACACTCCAAAAAAAGCAAAACCCCTTTAAAAGTATGAAAACTTTATTATCAATTCAATGAAATTTGGAAATTCTTTTATACTTCTATATTTTCCTACTTCTGAACTGCTGTAAAGTTCGTTAAACTAATTGTTGTGCAATATTTGCGACTCTTTATATGCATCAAAACCAGTAAGAAGAAATTACTGTTTGCAGGTTCTGTTCAATAGTAACTATAATTTTTGGCAAATACTACACACATCTTTTATTTTTTATAAAACAAGTAATTTTAGTTTTTTATTTTCTCTATAAAATCTTAAACAGTTTAGTCAATTTCGCTTGCAAATTGTAACAAATAATGTCAGGCTTTACAATACGCTACGTTGTACCGGCCGTTGACATTGCAGCTACGCAAAAAATGCAACGCAGACGATTTGCTTACTAAATCTCTACACAGAAAAAAAAATATTCCTGCAAACAACTTTAATTGAAAATAAAACCAAAAATCATTTACAGAAGAAAAACAAACAAAAGCGAAATTAATTCCTGACCTCAAGACCAATATTCAACACTTTGAGGGCGAAAAAATCAAGAAGTCATTGAGAATTATATCAAAAAGTAAAGTTAATACAACAACCAAACCAGTCAAAAAATTTGTGTTTTTTATTTCAATTTTATAACGCTTCCTTATTTGTTTAAGAAAAGTAACACTCAGGCAATGAATACCTACTGCTATTACTAGGTGTTATCTTTTTTAGAGAAGGGAGAGTGATAGAGAAGACAGGTGGTGAAGATAGAAGAAAGCTTCTTTCTTTTATAACTCTGCTTTTTTCACGTTCTTTTTTTTCAATAATGCAGTGTTGCAGCGCCTCTGGTGTCAATGAGGCGTATTAAATTTTTAAAGCCTTGTTTAGTAGCCATTTTCTTGGTTATTTTACTTCGCCAATGATTCTGCTACACAATACCGACGAAGGAGAGAGCTCTGATGTTACACTTGTACAAGTATCCGCTGAAGCGGGAGTACTAGAGTGACCTGTCGCTATGCATTCATCATTTAATATAAGGGGATACTAATGTACATCGAAAAAATGTGTGGTGTTGTTATTAATGACTCTCTGAAACCGGACTCGAAGCCAGAACTTTCGATTTTGTAGTCAACATGCTAACTACTTAAGCCAACGCCACCCTTTGTAAAGAAAAATGTTCTTTGCTAGCAACAGGTGTTTCAGCTGATGGGACAGAGAGAGGATACTACTATAATACTATCACATTGTATAAACCTTACTAACTAACTGATTCCCTTAGTAACAGGGCATTAACATATTTAATTTTCTGCTGCTCTATTTTCCAATACATAATCCACAGCTCGCCGACAAAAGTTTAACATGAATAAAATATTTTGTTACAAATCTTTATATTCTATAAGCAATTTTACTGTAATTAAAAAAAGTGACTTAATCCCATTTAAATAGGTTATCAGGCCTGACTTGTAAAGTAATTATTAAGCTGAAACAATAAGAAAGCAACAATTACAACAACACTATTAGTCACAATTTAATTATTAAACTGTTGACGCATCACTCGTTTTTTAATTTTTATTTGTGTGTGTGTGTGTTTTTTTTTTTTCTAATCCAAGATAACTCCTTGAATGGTTAGAATGTTTTTAGCATTAATGATTTGCATACATTTAAGGCATTATTTGCATACTAATTTAGAAATACTGTAATAATGTTGTAACATTTGGCAGCGGCAAAGCTATTTGTGGAGCATGATGTTGAGACATGATTTTTAGGCATGATTTAGATGAAAGCTTAACATACATACATACATACACACATATGTACATATGTATATATTGCATACTAAATACTAAACGTCTGTAATGAATAAATCGAAATTCATTCTATAGAGATTCTTTGACAATCTACTTTTATGTTTCCAAGGGTAAAAAGGGCCCTATTGCATTCTGTACGATGTCCGTTTGTCTGTCTGTTCACAGTCTGTTTTCTCGAGAATCGTAAGTGCTACGGATCTGAAATTTTCACAGAATATTGTGTCATAACCGTCCAAAAAGCTTAAGTAACATAATTTTTGAACTTAATTTTTTTTTTAAATTCGATCATTTGCGATCGTAAATAATCGATTTTTGTAAAAAAAAACGAGGTCCCAAATATGTACCGGTTAAGCTTTTTTGACGGTTATGGCTCGATATCTTAAATGTAGAGTTAAAAATTAAAGGGTGTTCTGAAACTAGCAACGACACATGTCGTAATCGTAATCGTAATGTTGACAATTGTATATAGACACTTTCAATATTTTTTTTTCAAAATCAGTGTATTTTTATGCTTCACCAAATAACACTGAATTTTTAAAGATCAAAATTAAAGGGTATTCAGTTAATATAATTAGACAACTTGCTGTATTTTAGAAACCCTAACAGGAAAACTCTAGATTTTTTTCAAAAATGCTAAAACTATAAAATCCCAAAATTGAAAAAATGTCTAAACGAAAAATCGCCAAAATAAATAAAGCTTGAATTAAAACTATCACCAAAAGTAAAAAAAGTAGCTCAAATGTAAAAAATATCGTCAAAAGTAAAAAGGTCGCCAAGCAACTAGAATCAGTGTTTAAAAAACTGAAGTGATTTTCATTTCATTTCATTTTGCTTCTGCTTTCACTTTAGAAAAATACAACAGTTTCGGTAGAAGTAAAATTACAAAACGATTTATGACCAATTGCGCAGTATTTTCAACAGTGGACGACTAGAAAAGTTTGAATTTGATTTGCTTTTGCTTTTGGGTAGTATCGCAAGTAAAAGCAGAAGCAGTTTATATGCTTTTGGAAGTCACAAACAATTACAGTCGAAGAAGCAAACAAATTGTGCTTTTATAAGTTTTAAGCAATCGCAGTAAAGTGGTTTTTATTCTTGCTTCTTTTCTGATGTGCAAAAACAGCAACAAAAACTTGACAAATACAACAAAATAGCTTCTAAAAGTAAAAGATATTGATTCTTCGACTGTGACTGTTTGGTATTTAGAAAAGCGCGCAGACTGCTTATGCTTTTACTAGCGAAACTAACCAAACGTAACAACAAATATAATTCAAACTTTTAAAATCGTCGACTGCTGAAAGAACTGCGCAATTGTACATAATTTGTTTTCTGCTTCGACTGCGACTGTTGGTTATTTTCACAGACACAAGCAAAAGAATTGGTTCATTTTAAACAGTTGGAAAAATCCAAAGCAACGAAAAGTAAAAATTTTACGACTTTTGCTACTGCAACTTAAGTTTTTTAAACACTGAGTAGAATAATCTAAAAAATATAGCCAAAACCGAAAAAAATTTCCAAAATTCAAAACCCTCCAAAACGAAAAAAAGCGCTAAAATAAAAAAATTGCTGAATATAAAAAAAAATGTCCGAAACGAAAAAACAAACGCCAAAACCTAAAAAAATCGCCAAAACCGAAAAAAATCTCCAAAAACCAGAAATCCACCAAAAAAAAAGCGCTAAAATAAAAAATCGCTGAAAAAAACGAAAAAATGTCCGAAACGAAAAACAAGAAAAAAAACATCTAAACCGAAATAAATCGCCAAAACCGCAAAAAATCACCAAACTTAAAAAAAAGATCGCCACAACGAATAAAGCGCTAAAACTAAAATAAATCGCTAAGCCAAAAATAATGCCAAAAACCGAAAACAAATTGGCAAAATAAAAAAGCTTTAAAACTACAGCACGCCAAAACAAACTTTTTTTTAAATGTCTACATCAGTTAATATATTTGATTATATGGGCTAACATTTCGTATAGTGTCACATACATATGTAGTGTACATGCAAAACCCTTCGTGTGCGAATCAAGATTCCACTTTATTCTGTTTTAAGCAAATCCAAATGAATAACACATATATAAAGAAAGAAATTCGAATTCAGCAATTTCTCTACAACCACTTAAAAAGTAGAACTAAACAAAATTAATATGTTAATTCAATATGTTTTTTGTAGCTTTGCTGTTTATTGGGCGATACAGGAGTTTAGGACGTGATTTTCGTAACAAAAATAATCGACACTACTACAGTTAAAAATTTATTTTTGTTTTGATTCGTTCTTTGAAGTCACTGAATCCAAAACAAAACAAAGACACTTAAAACGATTGCTCAATTTGTTTTTGCTTTATTTTGTACATGAGCTGTAGGCCGTTTAACAACCGCCACCGGCCACAAACAATACATTAATTTAATCGTACGCCGCTAGAAAAGAAAATAATGGAAAATGAATTGGTACATTTTGAAATATTTGCAGAGAATTTGAAATCATCATATAATATATATGATTTGAATAGGCTAAAGTTCGTATCGCTTTTTAAGCCAAATTACATGTGATAATTATTAATGAACAAATAACATCAAAGTTAGGTGTAAATATTCTGATAAACACGTATTTGAACAGAACAACTAGCCGTTTTCGAATACCACTAAACTTTCATCATCAGCGTTTTTTTTTTGTGTTTTGTCCACTGTGCGTGGTGTCAGTTGATGTAGATTTCTGCTTTATATACGAAACTTTTTTGCAAATGGAATATGTGAATTGTTTTGATTCATCGTATTTCAATTTGCTGAAAGATGTTTTGTAATGAAAGCTCACCTTACCATCTCTAAATTTACAACAGTCTTACCATTGTCGTTTGTTCTCTACTAATTATACACATGTTAGTTATAGATGGTAAGGTGAGCTTTCATTACAAAACATCTTTCACCAAATTGAAATACGATGAATCAAAACAATTCACATATTCCATTTGCAAAAAAGTTTTGTATATAAAGCAGAAATCTACATCAACTGACAACACACAGTGGACCAAACACAGAAGAACGCTGATGATGAAGGTTTAGTGGCCTTCGAAAACGGCTAGCTGTTCCGTTCAACTATGTGTTGTCAGAATATTTAGAACTAACTTTGGTGTTATTTGTTCATTAATAATTATCACATGTAATTTGGCTTAAAAAGCGATACGAACTTTAGCCTATTCAAATCATAAATATAGAAACAAATGAAGTTCGAAAAATAATAATTAAATTATCATATAATATAATTTTATTGCATTGTTATTTCACATATGCAATTTGTTTTATATAACTTAGCAACAAAGCTATAACCGGGTAACCTAAGACACCTCTGTTCTTTCTTTGTTATTAGAGAGAAGTAACACTCAGACAATGAATGCCTACTACTATTACTAGGTATTACCATATTTGGGAAAAGGAAAGATGGCAGGTGGCGAAGGAAGAGAAAGCTTCGTTATTTTAGAACTCTGCTTTTTGCACGTTCTTAATAGTGCAGTGGTGCAGCGCCTCTGGTGTTAATTAGAGGTATTTCAATATTAGCTGAAAATCAGTGAAAAATGTATGGAAAAATATTAATTTCTGTTTTAATTAAAAATTTATTGAATTAATACATGGGACACGAATAGCATGTCACAATAAATAGCACCATTTCTATTTAAGACAATTTGCCTTTAAGCCTTCAATAACTAACACATATCATAATATTTAGTGTAGTAGTTTTTAGGAAGAATACATATGAGAGTATTGACCTAATTAAATATTAGCAACTTTGCTAAATTCTCAAAATCAATTCCATAAACATTATTTTATGCTTATACGAGTACAAATACACAACCAATAAGTACATATAAAAATATTTTTTTAACAGCAAACACAATTCGATGAAATAAAATGAAATAACCAAAATTTTTAATTAGTCTTATGGATATGTTGAGAATGAGAATTCTGTATTTATGCATTTTTATTTTTTCTTAATGCAACAATTGATTATTTTAGAAAAATATGATGTTTATGGAAATGACTAATGCAATTTTAAGGTAAATGAACTGGAAAAAAATCAATAGAAACTGATTGGCAAATATTGCTTCAAAACAAAGATGAGCTATAAGCAATAAATGCTCCACATATGTATAGTGAATGAGTAAAAATAGATAACTAATAGCTGTTGGATAAAATGTTCGATATAGAAAGTAGGAAAAAAAAAATCTTTACAGCAGAGAGAAAATAATTGCAAGAGAAAAACTTTACATTTATGAATCTGTTGAAAATGTTAGTTAATTTTTGAAGATACAATAAATAATTATCAAAAAAAAATATGAATCTTATCGTGTTTTATAAAATAAAGATATTCAAAATAACAAAAATTAAAAATTTCAAAAACCCCCGTCTTTTTTCAGAAAAGATGTTATATCTTCTAAACGGCTGGACCGATTTTCTTCAAACATAGCTAAGAACCCTCTCGATCAAGTCATCTTTCAAAACTAAATGAAAATCGGTCCAGCCGCTTGGCCTGTACGTGGACACGGACAGACACACAGATACACAGACACACAGACACGCACTGCAAACTTATAACACCCCTTTCTTTAGTCGGGGGTTAAAAAATAAGCCACTGCAAAAATAAGCACTAAGAAATTAGAAATAATTTAAAATCAGTTAAATAAAACATTTGTATACATATACTCAGCTTTCTGTAGTAATACAGGGTGGCCCAAAAGAAACCAAGGGGTGTAAAAGTTTAATAACTTTTTTGTTTATTAATTTTTTTTATTTTTTCTTTCAGATTATATAGACAACACTTGGAGAATTTATAATGGAGAGGTTCACAACTGAACAGAGAACCAGAACAATAGAATTTTATTATTTAAACCAGAGATCAATTATTTTAACGCAAAGAGCATATCGTCGACATTTTAACGTCAGAATTTCGCCCTCTGAAGCGATGATTCGTTGCTTAGTTAATCGTCATCACCAATATGGCAGCGTAAGAGATTTGCCTCGAACCGGTAGACCACGTTTAAGTCGCACTGCGGAAAATATTGAACGAGTACAGCAAAGTGTTAACGAAGCACCAGAAACATCTGGCAGAAGGCGTTCTGCTCAGCTAGAAATGTCTCGTACGTCACTACGGCGCATTTTAAAAAAAGATTTACAGTTATACCCATATAAGGTGCAATTGGTCCAAGAATTAAAACCCGCAGATCATCAGCAACGTCTAAATTTTGCAGTTAAATTTCAAGAGTTGGCCAGAAATGAAATCAACTTTATTGAAAATTTGATTATGAGTGATGAAGCTCATTTTCATTTGAATGGCTTTGTTAATAAGCAGAACTGTAGGTTCTGGGGTTCTCAAAATCCAAGAGCCATTCATCAACGCCAATTGCACCCCATCAGGTGTACAGTATGGTGTGGGATCACATCTGAAAATGTCATTGGGCCCTACTTCTTCGAGAATGAAGATGGAAGTGCTGTAACCGTAAATGGAGAGCGGTATCGGTTTATGATAGAAAATTTTTTACGTCCTGCTCTTGAAAACAGACCTGGTATGTGGTTCCAGCAGGACGGAGCCACTGCCCATACTGCCCGAGACACAATGGCACTTTTAAGTCAAATTTTTGGAGAGCGAATAATTTCTCGAAATTCGGAAATTATTTGGCCAGCGCGATCGCCAAATTTGACAGCACCCGACTATTTTCTTTGGGGTTTTTTGAAGGAACGAGTGTATGTGAACAAGCCAGAAACAATCCTTGAAGTCAAGGCAAACATTGTTGCAGAAATTCGAACGCTACAGCCACAAGTTTTGAAAGATGTTATGGAAAATGCTCTAAAAAGAGCCCATCAGTGCGAAGCTGAAAACGGTGGTCATTTAAGAGACATCATTTTTCATACTTAGTGTAAAAAAATTTCCATTTTGTATATTATATAATCTGAAAGAAAAAATAAAAAAAAGTTAATAAACAAAAAAGTTATTAAACTTTTACACCCCTTGGTTTCTTTTGGCTCACCCTGTATTTGAAGTCAGCGCCAATCAGGTTAGCAAATTCTGCATTTCCATATTATTTTTATAACCGACTTTGAAAGCGCTTATAAAAATGTTTTATTTAACGCCGTTTTCTTGCGTAGGAAAATATTTATTATATTTATTGCACTTTTCAATGAAAATTCGCTTTAAAACGGTTTTTTTTAATAGATAGGTTATTAGAAATTATTGTATCACTCTTTACGGGCGCAAAATATTTGTTGAATTATCTACCCAACTTAACACATGAATCTAAAAATGTCTTCAAATCTCATACCATTTAAATGTTTTCTTTAACATATTTCAGAATCAAGGGATGTGTAACGTTTTCTCTGGAGAAACTAAAATACCTACTAAATAAACACAGCTTTGAAAATTTAATACGCCTCGTTGACACCAGAGGCGCTGCAACACTGCCTAATTAAGAAATGCTTAAAAGCAGAGTTGTAAGAGTATGCAGCTTTCCTCTATCTCTGACTTCATCACCTGCTTGATCTATCATTATCTCTTTCTTAAAAAAATGAAACATAGTATTTATAAATAGCTAAATAAATTTTGCACTTTTTACAGAACAGAGAACGGCATAACAGAACTTAAATTCTTTTTAGCCCGTTAGTGCTAGTGTTTGAATTCGTTTTAATTTTTTTAAGTTCTGGTTCTAACTTTTTGGCGCAAGTTTTAAATCTTCAGGGGCTTGGTTACGCCTACTTTAGCAAATTTTAGTGGTTCCAGCAATTTTTTTAGGGGTCAAGATGTAAACCAAGTTTCATAAGAATCGCTCAATTAGAAACACGTGAAATATTATATAAATTTTAATAAGCACAGCCCCGCCCACTGTTTTAGCTTAAACTTTTGCAATTTCAAGAGCCCAAACTGTTTATGTGGATCTCATAACTATAAGTATATATATAGTTTAATACTAAGCTTAAATGGGCGTGACCACACCCACTTTTTCAAAAGCAAAATCATGTCCGTTTTACAGATCAGGTTGTATACCAAGTTTCTTAAAATCGATTAAGTAGAAGCGCGTGATTTATAGTATTAAATCTTAATGGGCGTAACTCCGCCTATTTTCTTAATCTCCAATATTGTGTCATTACAAAAGCACAAGATGTGCGCTAAACTGCGCTGAAATCGTATTTGTAAATGATAATAAATAATAAGGAATAAGAAAATGTGGGCGTATTCTCGCCCAGTTTTTTTGACAATTAGACCAAATGGAAATTATACTATCTCAGAAAAAATTAATTTTTCAGGCCGGTTTAAAAACGAAATAGAAACGTTAACCTCCAACTTCCTTCGTTTTTCGAAGTCAGTTAAAAATATGCGCATACAGTTTTTTTCGCACAATAATGATAATTAAAAAAAAAACTATAAAATTAAAGAAAATATTTAATGGGCGTGTTCCGGCGTACTTTTTTGGCAACCGGTCGCTTTCAGGCAAAAAGAAAATTTTTAGAATCGGTTTTAAAAATGCAGGAACTATAAAAGAACACACATAAAAATACAGGCGAGTAAATGAGCTCCTCTCGTTTTTTTAAGGCGGTTAAAAACATATCACTCATTTACCCAAAAAACGTCATAACTCAAAAAATTTATTTTTTGAATTAATGATACAGAATTAATCCTCATATCGTTATTCATATTGTGTAAAAATTATATGCAGATATCTTATTTACTCAGCTCTTGAGAGGGAAATAACATTTTCTTTCTTCTTTAAGTTGTGTGTAAGTAAATTGGAAACTTTAAACTCCTTTTCTGGCGAACTACTTTTTTTTGAGTTATGGCGTTGTTCGAGTAAATTAGCGATATGTATGATGTTGTGTTATGTTATGTTAAACTCAATAAATTTTTTAATGAAACATAAAAAAAACTCAGTGTCGTGAGACACCGGATAGGAAGACCCCTCCTTTAAAGGCTTTTAAACGTCACTTCATCGTTCACTTTATCGCTTTATCTAAAGTGAAGTTTAACTATCAGCAACTCTATCGCTAGATTTTGGTGGTGATTCTTAGAAAAAAAAAATGTAAGTCAAACTATGATATATATACAGTCTTTCAAACCTTTAAAGCTAATTTTAGAGCTAAATCATTTACGCGGTCATAGTGCTCAATATCTGATAATATCACAAGTTAGCAGTGCAGTTCTTATAAACAAAGTTCATAAGCATTATATATTGTAATAGAGAGCTCTCTGCAGCACTTATTAAATATGTCAAAATACTCAAAATATTTTATGACTTCGCATGACCTTTAGACCAGCTCTTAATTAAATTATAAAAACTCTTTACCTACTTCACAGCAACAATGATAATGTACTTATTCTTCATTGGTTTGAATAATTTAGCACAAATGCCCAAATGTATATCTTAGTTCACAATTTTGCCTTTAAATTTTGTCAGCAGTGGCATTTTTAAAATATTTTGTTTATATCATTTTACTTTAATTACTTCAAGAGCAATTAAATTTTTTACAATCATTTCATTCACTCTGCAATCCGTCATGTAAGAAAAGGGCTTGGTATGTTTTGCTTCACAATTTTAATTAATTTACAACAATTTAAGAAAGCATAAATAAAAAAAATAATATTGAACACAAGGGAACTAAGTTTGTGTAGTCTCATTGTGGTTTTAAATTTAACATTTAAAAGGCTACATTTATAAATAAATTACTTTTTTAAGCTACTGAATTCAAACAATGGTTGACTATTCATACAAGTATGTACCAAGTACTTGTAATGTGTTGTTCAAGGATCGCACTTTATAGCGCTGAACAAAAAAAAACATAACAACATTGTCGAATGTATTGTTTTGTATGGACTCTCTTGAATTTGTTCGAATAATGAAATTAATAAATTTCTTTTGAGCGCTTAAAAACAACATAAGGTATAATAATTTTTTTGCGCAGATATTATTTTGATTCATAATTTAGTAGCAATACACAGAAAAAATTATTCAGCCCTGTTCTGTAAATCTGATGGATTTGACATTGTACGATTTTCAAAATTAATAATGGTATTAGAATCATAAATCATATAATCATACAAATACGATAATTGTCTTTCAGATATGATATTTGAAAGGCTATTATATTTAGAAAAACAAGTAAGAGTGCCATATTCGGCTGTGCCGAACCTTATATACCCTTCACCGAAGTACGTATGCAGTATATAAAGGGTGTCCCAACAAGAACGCAAGATTTAAATTTTAAATAAAACACAGACATTTTAAAAAATATCGTGAAACTTTATTATATCGTAAAGTAGACAAAATGAGGTTATATGTGGAACAACAAATCGGGCAGATGGCCGCCGCGGCTTTGCTGGCACACACGGGATCTTTTAATGAAATTTTCAATGGCTGTTTTGCATAAATGCTGCGGTATTTCATTAATGCAGCGTCCAATTTCCTCTTTTAAGGCTTGAGTCGTCATCGGCTTATTCGCGTAAACCATCGACTTAAAAAAACCCCAAAGAAAAAAGTCTAATGGTGTTAAATCGCACGATCTAGGCGGCCAATTCTGGTCTCCAAAACGCGAAATAACACGACCGGGAAATGACTGATGTAGCAATTGAATTGTTTCTGTGGCTGTATAAGATGTGGCGCCGTCTTGTTGAAACCACATGCCCTCCACATTCATTTCTTCAATTCTAGACACGAAAAAACTGGTTATCATTTCACGATACCGAACACCATTGACTGTTTGCGCTTGACCTGCGTTTGAGCGACATCATCACGTACAGCTGCGACATTTTCGGTCGATCGACCTGGTCGAAGGCGCGTTGTTGTTTTTACATCACTAACAGACCCAGTTTCGGCAAATTTATCCATTAATGTCTTTACAGTTGACTCTTTTGAAGCATTATTGTGACCCCAAATTGATCGCAAATTTGCGAACTGTAGCCGCAAAACTTTCACCATTTTGGTAGAACAATTTCACAATGAGAATGCGTTGTTCATTCGTGTAGCGCTCCATTTTTACTAACCTCGTACCTTCTACTAGCAAACAATAAAAATTGTTCAAATGTCAAACAATGACACTTCGAATGGTGCCAAATTTAAATCTTGCGTTCTTGTTGGGACACCCTTTACATACATACATACATAAATAAGTGAAAAAATACATGATATATTTTTTCCTCTAGTGCAATTTTTTAGTAAGTGACCTATAAAGAATTTGATTCAAAGATTTTATTTTCTAGACGAGCAGTTGTTGAATATTTTATTCTGCACTTTGTATTTAGGATTTTTTTA
This sequence comes from Tachina grossa, assembly GCA_949987645.1. Taxonomy (NCBI): domain Eukaryota; kingdom Metazoa; phylum Arthropoda; class Insecta; order Diptera; family Tachinidae; genus Tachina; species Tachina grossa. Next base: position 38,495,427 of record OX465276.1, on the reverse strand, counting down.
CATTATTAATATTTTTAATTTTTAAAATGCCTTTACCATATTGCTCTCGACAACGAAAACTGAATCAAATAACTATTTGGAAACATTAAAAACTGAGCGAAGGAATGTATTGCTTACTTGATAACAAAAGCTTCAAAAAATGCCTCAGAAAAGCACAAAGATTATATATTATTACTTCTGTGAAGCACTTTAGTAAGGCAAAAAAATTCATGGCTTTTTGGAAGCTAAATGTATTGCTTCTATCTAGCTGGCTCATCTTGAACAAAAAAAAATGCCTTATTCATGCGCAACAGCAAGTGATTCTGTAACATTATCTTCCTTACAAAAACACTTATGGAAAGTAGTATTTTTTTTGGATGGTACTTAAATAAATTCCTATTTTAAAACATCTGCAAGCAATTTAAATTAATTGCACACCTGCATTTGTTCTTATTACGCAACATATAACAAAGATCTGTAAGACTAATGAGTGCCAATGTTTATGGTGAAATTAGATTTTCATATAAAAATTAAGTAAAGGCCTTTCTAGTATTTACATAAAATATGTTTAATTTAAAACAAATATATATTTTTTTAGTTTCTTTTGTATACCAAAAAAATTTTTAAGTTTCCAACCCTGGAACTATATATTTTTTTTTTTCTTAAATTTTTTAATTTTTAATACTACTGTCTTTCATTCTTTAATATAGACAATATGTATTTAATTATTTAGTTACTTTTATGTACTAAAAAAAAAGTTTAAAGCTTAAAAAGTTTAAGCTTTCCAACTCTGGAGTTGTATTTTTTTATTTTTCGAATTTTGTACACCGAACTTGTCTTTCTAAAACATGAACTATTTTTAATTTCTAAAGAAAAAGAAAAAAATAAATTGACCTAGTTACTTTTATATAAATAAAAAAAACCTAAATTTTTCAAAATTGGAATCATCTTTTTAGTTTTTTCTGATTTCTTTTAGACAATTTTTTTTTTGAAAATATAAAATTGAATCTATAGAGCAAAAGAAAGAAATTGTTTTAGCATATTACTATTATATACCAAAAAAAAATCAATTTTCCAACCCTGGAATCGTCTTTTTGATTTATTTTGATTTTTAATGCCAATTAAATTCAAACTTATATATAAAATAGGTTTTCATTATCAAAAAAACATAAATTAGTTTCATCTAGTTACTTTTGTATGTCAAAAATAAACTTTAAACTCTCCAGCTCTGAAACCGTATTTTCGATTTTGCTGATTTTCAAAACAAATCTATATCGCACCATTTCTGATACACCAGTTCAAGACCGAAAGTCTTGAACATTTCATAGTCTCTAGCTTTTCTGGGAGCTTCGGAAAACTGATTTCACGTACAGACAGAGGGACGAACAGACAGACGAACATCGCTTTATTAGTCTTCCCTATTCATAAAGACCAAGAATATATATATTTTATGTAACGCATATTAAGATTGTTAAAATTATACACGGTATGACAAACCTATATATGTATACCCTTTACAATTTTTGGTGAAGTGCATAATTAAAAAGAAGTCTGAAGAAATATTGCTATTATCGAAGCTAGTTTTCTAAAATCGTGCAATTTCAAATCGACTCGGCTTATAAAACATGCCTGATTATCAGTTTTTTTCATAAGGCAACGCTGTTTGACTACATAAGATAACATCGTGGTATTTTAGCAGTGAATAATTTAACATCGTGTGCTCAAAATCTCATAATATCAGTATTGATTAAATAAAGTGTTCTGATATTTTAAAATATGTACACTCGTGAAATTTTATATAATTACAAATATCCACACCTATAACAATAATGCTTTTAAAAGGTAAAAACATAACAAGCAAATAATTTAACGTAGTGTGCTGAAAAGCTCTAACAATCATTAATGAGTAAATTAAGTGCTTCAATTTTAAAAAAAATTGTACACTGGAAAAATTTTATATTACTACAAATATCGGAATCTGTGAAAAACAAAGTTTTTAACGGGTAAAAACATAACAGTGTATACACATACGAGAATTTTTAACAAGTAGTTATTTAAAAAAATTATTAGCTTTGAGTTAAATGAAACATTTTAAGTGTGTTAAGGTTTTATTCGAAATGTTTAATAAGGTACAAAGATATTTCTTTATGTTACTCTTCCTTAGCACCGACGTAGATAGCTTATTTGTGATATTTTGCAGTGAATTTGTAAGTATCATTTTGGCAGAATTTCAACTACATTAGAGTTAGCTGGTCGGTATGTGAAATGCTTTTCCAAAAGCCAGCCAGGAACCTTTCACTCCGAAGGTCCGATGACATGACTTACATATCTATGCAATTCGAAATATCAGTTATAAGTCTTTTGAGTTTGCGTTTAAAATTTGTCATTTTGAAAATCTTTTGTTAAAATATAAAAAAGTTATTTTAATATATCGTGCCATAACCGCCAAAAAAAAAGCTTAAGCGAGCGACAAAATTCAAAATTTTCGAATTTAATTTCTTTACAACATTCTATCATTTGCGATCGTAACTAATCGATTTTCGTCAAAAAAAAAAAAAAAAAAAAAAAAAAAAAAAAAAAAAAGCTCCAAAAATGTGTCGGTTAAGCTTTTTGGCGGTTACGGCTCTATAATTTGGTACATACATATATAATTTTTTATTGCAACTAAAAAGCAAAATTTATTCATACATAAGTATGTATACACAATAGATTTTCTCCAGTTCTTTTTTTTTAACACAATCACCCACGATTAATTAAACAAAAGTCAAATAAAAATGTTAAAAGATGCTCAAGCTTTTATAATTAAACAAGTTGTCACAGTAAACCAAATTGGTAAAATCATTCAGAAAGTTAAAAAAACGCCAATCCTACATAATAATGTCGGCCAAGACGATTTGTATGGGTACTCTATAATCACTGGCCATATTATAGTTTTATCAATTGTTAGAATAAATAGAAGATATTTGAAATCTTTTCAAATCAGAACGTTTAATTCATCATTATCAGACGTGACATGCAAAGACTTCCAAGGAACACCTTCCTTTAAAATTGTATATTAAAAGAAGTAAATATTTCTTCTCTGACGTCAAGTCTTCAGAAAATGCTTAAAGCTCTAATCAATCATATTAATAAGTTTCATTGATCTTAATTAAATGCTTAGCTAAATCCTTTACATATTTTCATGCATTTATAGGGTACTGACAATAAAAATGTATATTTATTTGCTGTCTAAAATTTAAGACCAAAGTTTCAATCAAACAGCTATTTGTTATTGACATCTGTGTGCATATGTGAATCTCGGCATTAAAACTCTTTTTTTTCTATACACACAGACATAAATTAATTAAAAATTCAAATTTATATTAAGAGCAAAATGATTTGAAATATTTGAAAAGAAAAAAAAACTAAATGCCGGTAAAAGTGAATACAAATTGAACTCTTTATGCAAAATTTATAAACACAAGTAAAAAATATATGTAAATAAAAGTAAATTAAATTTTGTTTTTAAATAAAAATTTAAAAAGCAATAATGATAAGAGAGAGAAATAGCAACTAAAAAATATAAAAACGTTTGTAGATTTATCAAAAAAACAAAAACAACTATTTAAATATTTCATAAGCAGAGGGTGACTTTTTAATTGTTTGGTTTTTTGAAAACAATAGGTTTGTTCGCCAATTATTTTTCGTATATTTTTCTTTTCTTAAAATAAGGGCAAATCAGTTTTAAACTAACAAAGAATAATCAAATAAATTTTGTGTTAATAAGGAAATGATAATTTATTAAATAAATAAAATGTCTAAATGGGCTTTTAATTATAAAAAAAATTATTTTTCTTTTAAAAAACTAAACGCCATTAAGCTTATGTAAAACCATTAAAAAAAACTGTCCCCTTTTGTTGCAAATGGCAAATGGTATACAGAGAAAAATTTCATATTAAAATTTACGACAATACGGTAAATTTAATATTTGCGGCATTCATTTTGTTTCATATATGTTTCATGTTAATTCAACATGATTTACAGTATTCTTCAAGGAATTTCGAAATGACTTTGAAATAACTAGATTTAGAGCCAATTTCACCAACTTATTTATATCTCAATTCATATTTAAAAGTAATTTTTCCATACCAAAATGAATGAAAATCGACATTTATATATGATGAATTGATATTTAAATAGAGTTGATGAAATCGGCACTTAGTATTGATTCCAGTAGTTTTTAATCAAAATGAATAATTACCAAGTTATTTTAAGTAAAAAATCAACGTAAATTTGATACCGAAATAACACAAAGAACCATGTTGAATCAAAGTTATTTGAAGTGGATACAATATACATCGATTTAATTTAATGTAGTCATCTTACTTTATTAATCACTTAACTAAATGGATTGGGTGTATTGTACTGACACAGGCATCTGGAAATTGTTGTGTAGATTTGAACTCGAACTCAATGCATTTACCTCTTTAGATAAAAACATATTTTTTTAGAGACACACTTAATAAATACCATCATGAATGCATTAAATTTTTAATTCAATATGATTGAATTGATCATTTAACATAAAATTTATTTGAAACTAAAGTTATAGTTAAAAAACACAAGCCGCAAGGCTACTTTGGATTGTTTGTAGGATTCAAACTAGCGAGCTTCACAAATTTTTCACTGGTAATGCGAAGTTTATCGGCTATTTACGCAACGCAAACATTAAAGGGTAGCGTTGGCTGAATTAGTTGGCATGTTGAGTAGAGCTGCAAAACTATCGATAGTGGCTCCATTCGATAGTTTCGATAGTATTTTTTGATGCCATCGATACTATCGATAGTTTTTGATTCTTAGAAACACCCCTTTCACACACGGAAAGTTTACTTTGCAAAGTCTTAATTCAGGTGTGTGAAAGACAGAGTGATAAATACTATCTCTTTCTGTCTTTCTCCCTGCTGAATTAAGGCTTTGCAAAGTAAAGTTTCCGTGTCTATAAGGGCTAAAACTTATCAATTGTGTATTTTTCTAATATAAAATCTTGAATTTTTTAATCATTCCATAAAGTAAAAAGAAACTTGATTTTTTTAAAACTTTTAGTTCCAATATTTTTAATACACATATTCAACAAACATATATTCACAGTTCTATAAAAAATAAACGAAAAAGCAAACAGATGGATAGATGGATCAATAAAAAATAAATTAAAAAGGAATAAAACAAAAAAAATCTCTCATCATTACTTAAACTATTGCAGTTAGCTAAAAAGTATTGGTTTAACAGAAGGAGAAGCAAACTATTTAGCGTCACCTGTTATTTAAAAGCAAAGAGCGGAGACAGTCCAGTAGCCGTCAAATTTCTTCATATATCAAAGCCGTTGGTATATAATAATTGTATTTTTATGCAATTTGCATCTAGTAGATAAAAACTGACATCTTATGTTGTAACAAATCAAAACTAATTAATTTGTTTTCACATTTATGTATATATGTCATGATAACCATTACCAAACCAGGCGGCGAAATTTTAATGTTGCATTTTTAATTACACAGTCGCCATCATTCCGTTTTTATTGACTTTGATTTTTTCTCTTTTAGTAGAGTGTTTTTGTCGATAGTATCGCTATCGAAAAAAAAATATCGATAGTCCACTTAAAATAAAACTATCGATACTATCGATAGTACCATCGATATTTTTGCAGCTCTAATGTTGAGTGCAAAATCGAAGGTCCTTGGTTCGGGCCCGGTCTCCGACAGTCATTAAATGACAACATAATGCATTTTTCTGATGTGCAGTAGTGTCCCTTTTTATCAGTCTTTGTAGGAAAGCTCAAGTGATGAAGGCATAGATACTGATCACTGAACTACTCCTACTTCAGCGGGCGAAGTAAAATAACTAGTAAAATGGCTACTAAAAACAGCTTCAAAAATTTAGTACTATTCATTGACACCAGAGGCGCTGCAACACAGCATTATTAGAAACGTGCAAAAGGAAGGAATGAACCTTTCCTCTATCACTTTCTTTACCGCCTATCTTCTCTGTCAATATCCCTTTCCTAAAGAAAGTAACGCCTATTGAAAGTAGTAGGGCATTCATTATCTTCAAAAAAAAAATATTAAGTAATAATGTGTCATAAAAATTCTTTAAAAATTTTATGGTATGTTGCCACTACTACTTATTTAAAAAAAAATGCAACCAACATGCTGGACCTTCTCATGACGTCATATCTAGTTATATAGGCAAGTGACTTTTTTTAGATATCGTGTACTATAGACTTAAGTAAATATTTCCAGACAATAATACAATAAAAAATAGACCCTATAAAAGAAAGAGAAAGGAAGATAAAGAGAGTGAAACATAAAAAAATAAAATATTCAAATTTAACATGCATGTTGTTGTTAACAAATAAAAAAAACTTTAAAAACAGAAGTATTACACGAGCATGATTTTGTTTTTTTTTAATGAATATGAAATTTTCATATCAACAAAATCGATTTTGTGATCAACAGATAATCCTGGCATTGGAATAAAACAATTGTATTTTTTTATGCAATTTGACATTTTTATTTTATCAGTTCGAATAATTCATACGATAACCTACATTTGGTTTGCTTGGCTCTATTTAGAATAGAAACATGCATACATTCATATGTTTATATGAGAAACAGGCCATTGACCAGCCACAGATATATACATATATGGATATGTAAATACGTACATAGCTGCAAAAATACTCGTATATATGTAAATATGGGAGTTTATATCGAGCCATAACCGCCAAAAATATCATAACCGGCACATTTTTGGACCTCATTTTTTTAGGAAAATCGATTATTTACTCGTACGATGGCAAATAATCGATTTACGAAAATTATGTCGCTTAAGCTTTTTGGCGGTTATGGCACGATATGTGCTGAGTATATCTAATTCTGTGAAAATTTATGATATATGAACATACATGTGTGTGTGTTTTAAGTTTCTTTTTCTTTCTTTAATATAAGAACTAATTTCTTTTCTATTATAAAAGAAAACGTTATTTGAAATTGTTGAAGAATCGATTTCATAAAACATAATTGTTTTCTTTTCTTCTTTATTGCTGTACATAGAAAATTATTATTATTTCTTTACGCTGTGACCATTTACATATATTCCGCTGTAATTACGAGTATATGAGTATATATGTATAATAAAAGAGTAAATCAATATCAGCAAAAAGGCCAGAAAAGAAAATAAATCTAACAAGTGCTCTCATATTCAATTTATTAATTGTAAACTATTGCCTCAATAATGTAATAAAATTCGTTATTTATTTGTTTTTCATTCACTTATTAAACAGTGAAAAAAAATAATATTTCATACAGAAGATTATGGTTATCAGAAACTCCAAAGTGGCCTAGATATGATCAAAATGCTTGATGACAAATCTGTTAATGTGTATTGAATGTTTTTCTACACACAAGATGAATGGATGTCAAGCATTAATTTTCAATATGATTTTATGCTGTCAAAATCGTATGAATGTCAATAGCGGAAAATTTATTTTGAGTGCATTTTCTCTTGAAATATGAAAAAAAAAATTTTAATTAAATTCTGTATTGTGTTTGTTTTAATTTGTTTAATTTGTGGTAACTTTATTTTGTACATTTAACATCCCAAAGAGCAGGTTATGATCGGTAAACCTCAATTATATCTAATAATGCTTTATTTCATTCCTCATTTCTAACAGACGCTTAATTTAAATTCTCGTTTAAAAAGTGTTTGTGTTTGAAGAAGCACAATAGATACATCAAAATTTTACATCAAGCATTACCAACATCAAAAAGCAAAAAAAAAAAATATAATCAAAACTACCACTAACGACTAGTAAAGAAGATATTTAAAATTAAATATAATTATTTATTTCAGGAAACGATACAGAAAATTATTTTCGTTCTGAGTATAAGCCCGATTATTTCAGTGTGATTAATATCATCGTTGATGATAATATAATACTAAAGTTAAGTTAAGTTTTAAATTAATGGAAAATTGATAATTTGACATTCTCAAAACATTTCAATTTACCGATCCTGTTTTTCCGTGTTTGGCCGCTGCAACTAATATATGACAGTTAAAAATTAATTTATTATTTTAACAGTTTATGTTAATTTGAGTATGTAGTTTTGACAACCGCAAGAGGAAAATTATTGAAATTTTTAAAAACTATAAAATTAAAATATCCCGAAATACTAAAGTCACTAAAACGGAAAAAATCGCCAAAAACCGAAAAAATCGCCAAAAACTGAAAAAACCGCCAAAACAAAAAAAAACTCCAGAAAATAAAAAATCGCTAAAAATAAACAAAATAGCCAGAATTTAAATAAACCGCAAAAAACTGAAAAAATCGTCAAAACGAAACAAAAGAGCCAACCTAAAAAAAATCACTAAAATTTAAATAAATTGCCACAAACTGAAAAAAGTGCCAAAAACAAAAAAAAAAAAAAATCGCAAAAACGAAAAAAGCTCAAAACTAAAAAAATCGCCAAAAACAAAAAAACACCGAAAACCGAAAATAAATCCCAAAAACGAAAAAAGTGCCAAAACCGTTTACTTTAATTTAAAAAAAATATGTACATTAATACCTGAATTACATTAAGCATTTTTTTCATGAAATTAGTTGCATGAAAATTTTTTATTTGTCAATAGGAGGCCTGGAGGAGCAACTTAAATCAAAAAAGTTGTCAAAAATACATCAGTGATTCATTCTACGCCATTTTTTATATAACATTCTTTTTTATAGCGCTGCAATTAGCAAATAGAAAAAGTTGCGTGCAACAAAATTCATGAAATTTCATGAAAAAATGCTTAATGTAAATCAGGTATAAGTAAGACATTTGATCATATAGGATAAATTTCGTATAGTACAGGCAAATCTCGGTATAACGAATATCGATTTAACGAAAATCCGATATAACGAACGTCCAAATTTTTTACATTAGCAACCCTATGTAACGAATACTGTCCTAATTTTATACTGAATATAACGAATAATAGAGAAAAAATCGCAAAATAAAAAACATAAACTTGCTAGAAACATATTTCTAACATTTACAGTTGAACTTCTATAGCTTGAACTTCTATAAATTGAAGTTTCTATAAGTTGGAGCAAATCACATGGCAACAGCGACAAGCAGGTAAATTCCTTTAGATTTTTTCCTATTACTTGAACTTCCCTAACCTGAATTTCTCTCTAACTTGAAGAAAAATAATGGTACAAAACCTTGCAAAGTTTCCCTGCAAATATGACGTCAAAATTACAACCACTTGACCAGGGTGTAATTCGATGCTTGAAAGCTTATTATCGAAATAGAATATTAAAAGAATCTATAACGCATATAGAAGAAAACAGCAAAAGCGATATTAACTTACTATACTGCATTCGCATAACAACCAGTTGTACTCTTCAAGAATTAATTGAAGTCTATAATGAGATAGTTGTCGCAGATTTTCCAATGGATGAGGATATTGTTGATAATGCAGTATCGCACACTGGAATCACAATAGATAGTGATGAGGAGGGCATAGTTGAAGAAACTATTGCACAACCCTTCAGGGAAACTATGAAGGATTCGTTGAACAATTTAAATTTATATTTACACACAAATGAAAATACGACGGACGACCACTACAAAGCACTGCACAAATTAGAAACACTTTTTATACGAGTAAAAAACAAAAATAAACAAGTCCAGCCAAAAGTTACTCAGTACACATAATAAATTCTCTACACATTTTCAATTCTTTTATTACAAGTAAAAAGGGATAAGTTAGTAAAAAATATTTATTATATGCAAAACTATCGAAATTTACTCCACAACTTGAAGTCTCTCTAACTTGAAGTTTTTTGTTTGGATAATGGTGATTCAAATTATGGAAGTTCAACTATAGTTCTACTTTAGAGCGCGAATGTTTTGATAAATGTATGCTCTGTATAACGAATGGCAAAAAATATTCAACAAAATTTACAGCAGCAGTTCAAATGCAAAAAATATGTTAGTGTGATATCTTATTAAAAAAAATGTCCCTCAGGCTTTTTATTGTATTCTATCTTGTCTACAATAATAATAGTTAAAATAACACTTAAAAATACTTAGCGATATAACGAATTTTTCAGTATAACGAATGGGCCTGACGTTATATCGTTCGTTATACCGGGATTTGCTTGTATTACATATGTAGTGCCCTTACGGAACAGTGGGCTATTGATTCTTAACAATTTTTTATGAATAAAATTTATATGATTTATATTCTTATTTATTTCCAAAATACCTACAATTATTTCTATATTTTTTTTTTTGTTTTGCTTTCTTTTACTCATTTTCTTTTGTTAACAAAATAGCTGTTGAATTGAGATACCATATTTAGTAACAAAAAAATGCTTTAATTTTTTTTTTGGCAGATTTATGTATAATTGAAGAAACAAAACAAAAAGGCAGGAATTGAAAATGTTCACTTTCATTAAAATTTTTGTGTCACAAATTAAATATATATATATATATATATATATATATATATATATATATATATATATATATATGTATGTGTATACAATGATTATTTTTTTTTAGGTAACACTCTTACTATACACTTTTCCAAAATTTTCAATTGCAACCCTAAGTCTGAACGCTGCCTTCCACTAACTGCTTACATAGCCAACAAAATTCTAAGAAGACTAGGAATCAGACGATATTTTATATGATCCCTTAATTTTTTACTTATTTACAAAATTTTCCGAAATCCCAAGAAAACCCTAACTCAGAACAAACTATCATTGCAATGTTTTAACAAACAGAACCCCATCCCTATTCGTAAATGGCAAACTTTCCACTAAATAAATAGCACTTGAGATGACAGCTGACAGCCTTGCCAGACCGGCAGTTTTGAAACCACTGAATTCTTCAATAGAATTTATTGTGACGAAAACAGAACAGAACACTACAACATTACCATAATTACTTAATTATTACTTTAAATAACCACAACATGAAAATATATCCATATATTTATTTATTTTTTTTTTGAGCTCATCGCTGTTATTTAAATATAATGATTTTCATTTAATAAAAAATTACCTTATTTAGCACTGGTGTTGACACAAATTAAATTTATTAACTTTCTGCTTAAATGAAGCACAAATATTTAAAAAAATAATTTTCATAGGTATAAAATTTTCTTGCTAATTTTTCTCAACTTCTCTTTTTAATTTATTATTCTTTTTACAAACTTTTTTCCTTGGTGGCTGTTGTTTATTTATTTAATAAATTTTTCATTTTAAATACACACTTTTTTCAACTGGCAATAGGTATATTGTTTTGGCAACAATTGGTGCACAGCATTTATATAAAAAATGCCAAAAAACAATATCTTTTTGCTGCAACTTTGTTGTATTTTTTATAGTCTTTGGACTGCTGAAATTTTGTTAACTCATACAAAATTTGTACTTTTCACATATTTGTAGTATACACATATACATTATTCTGAAATGAAAATATACACTTAAATTTCCTTGCGCAAAAACAATAACAGAAAAAATAAATTTGCGCCTTTTTAGCTTCATTAATGAAAATATAAAATATATATGCAATATATTATTAAAATATTAACAAAAAAATATACGACACTTTGAACGCATGTACACGTTTTGAAGCTACAACAGAAAACAAAAACACAAACACTACAGATACAATTACAAAAATAAAGCACAAGAATGAAAAAAGCGCACGTTTTATTGTTAAGATACGAAAAAAATTGTATATCCACGCCTGCACAATGTATGCTTCTCTGAACGTCAAACGACAAACTGAAGCAGGCTTTTTACTTTCAGAACGATGATACCCACCAAACAAACACACACAACACACAAACTAACTCGTTCAAGCACAGAACAACAATAAAAAATCACACAGCCAACCAAGCAGGCATACACATTCATAGATACACAAACCAAAACAACAGCACAAAAGCCAACTGAGAAGGAGGCCGACACACAGATACACCTACACACACTTACACTTCAAAATAGAAACAAAGGCAAAGTCACATCAAGTTTTGGTAGCAGCAGAGCAGTAACCGCACTAGCCGCAGAAAACAACGGGGCACATGCATGGAGCAACAGAAGAAAACACAAGAAAATATAAATATGGAAGAAAAGAAACCCAATGCCAACGAGAAAGCAATGATCCAGAAAAAAAATCAACAACACAAGCAATCAAACATGCATGAACAAACAAACATTAAGTAGTAAAAGTTACAACCAACAAAACCAGTCAACAACAAACTACACACAAAAACGTCAAGTGGAAATGTTAAGACAAAGTTGTTACAAAAAAAAAAGAAAGAAATAAAATAAGCAAAGAGAATAAAAACTTTTTATGGCCACGTTAGCGGCAACGTTCAGCGCCAGCTTCACTAAATTTTCATTACTGCAAAAGCTCATGAAGCCAAAAAAAAACAAAACAAGAACGAACAAAAGGAAAACCGGCATTTTTGTATCTTTGTGTAAATGAAAGCGAACTTAATAAAACTACTAAAGAGTTATATGAGAATTCTCGAAACAGACTGTTTATTGTCTGCTCTACTGTCTGCTGGTATATGGCAAATAGGTACATATGTACATACATATGTACGAGTAATTCATTACAAAGCTCACAACAGCAGGACCAACATCATCAGCATCTTCACAACTATTATCTCTGCCATTGTTATCTGTAACATTCGCCTACTTTTTGAGACGACATCATGAGTTTTACAGTGGGTCATAGAGATCAGATAAGCTGTCTTTAACTTTAATAATGCATGATTAAGGTTTAGAAATTAATACTCAAGTTAATACCGACAAAGATTACGAGCGACTGTAAATTCAAAAATATTTAATCGTTTTCAAATACTCGTAACAGAATTAAAATATCATTTCCGCCAGTATCGGTTACCGCGTTTCGATAAAAAAAAATAAGAAGAGCCAGTAAAAAAAATCCTATTGGTCAAAAGAAAGAAGACCCATGAAAAATAATCTTTGAAAGAAGTCAATAAGAATCAGTGATTCCTATTAGTCAACTCTGCAAAGACCAACGGTGTTCCCTTCACCAGTAGATTAGGGTCGAACTCGTTTACTAGTTCATTTTTGCCACAAAACAATGATCAAACCCATGTAATTTAAATGGGTTTGATCATAGGTATGTGTCCAAAATGACCGACTGAATTAGACTTGTATCGAACTCGTTCAGTTGCTCGTTTTTGACACAAACCAATGATAAAACCCATGTAATTTAAGTGGGTTTGATCATAGGTTTGTGTCAAAAACGAGCTACTAGGAGACTTCGATGCAAGTCTAGACTGAATGAGTTCGACCCAAGTCCAATGTTTTTGACCTGACTTGTGTTCCAGACTTGGTTTGAACTCATCACTCGGCCATTTTTGACACAAACCAATGATCAAACCCATTTAAATTACATGGGTTTGATCATTGGTTTGTGTCAAAAACGAGGTACTGAACGAGTTCGATACAAGTCTAATTCAGTCGGTCGTTTTTGACACAAACCATTGATCAAACCTATTTGAATTACCTACATGGGTTTGATCATTGGTTTGTGTCAAAAACGACCGAATGAATGAGTTCAACCGAAGTCTAACTGAACGAACTAGTTCAAAAAGAATTGTTCGACACAAGTCTACTGGCAAAATATCCGAGCAAATAGCGTAGAAATAGAAAGCTCAATCGAAGTCAACTCTCTGGGGGTGATATTAAACTCAAAACTCTTATGGAGACAGCATTCAGAGGCAGCTGTTAACAAGGCAACAAAAGCACTAATGGTTTGTAGATGTGTTGCAATTAAAACATGGGTTTGCACACCGAAAATCTTGAGACGGATATAACGATGATAGTAAGACCTGTCATCACTTATGTTTTTTATAAAGAGAAGTAACATTTAGGCAATGAATGAATACTACTAGGTGTTACCTTCTTTAGGAACGGCACAGTGAAATATAAGGCAGGTGGTGAAGAAAGAGATAGAGGAAAGATTCATTGTTTTACAACTTAGTATTGCAGAGCCTCTGGTGTCAATGAGGAGTACTAAATTTTTGAAGCTGTTTTTAGTAGCCATTTTATTAGTTATACCGACAAAGGAGGGTGCTCTGATGTTACATTAGGATTATTGTGCGCTGATGCAGGAGTAGTTCAGTGACCAGTGTCTATGTCTTCATCACTTGAACTTTGAACTATAACAACTAATACAAAAGTTCACTAATGCACATCAGAAAAATGCGTGAATGAATTTCAGAACAGGCCTTGAACTCAGAACCTTCGGTTTTGTGGTCAACGTGCTAACTACTTCAGCCAACGCCACACTCATCACTTATGTTGCTAGTGCTTGGTCGGAGGGCCATCGGGACGTGTTCCACGCGGCTATGGAACTCCTCGTTGAACTCTTGCCTCTAACAATTGTAATAGACTGCTGCCAGGCAAAAATTAATCAGCATTGCGGAAAAAATCACAAGCAGGGACTGTCTAATTAGCCAGTGGGAACAATCATCCCTGGCAAGACAATTTTCCCTAATTGCACAGCAAAGCTCTGATGTGATGAATAAAGTGTATAACTTAAACAAGAGGTTTGAAACGGTTCTGGCGAACAGACGGTAATAAGAGGAAATGGTATCCCGATATTTCTTTGGAACTATTACCATCAGGTGGCATACTAATGGTTCTAGAATGTTTTAATGTAAGGGTTATAGAACCGAGGATTAACTATTAGGAGTACTTGGAAACGAGCTCCTACTATTTTTCAATCAGAATTTTATGCTTTTGAGATAGTAACACAATTTAGTCTTGACATAGGCAACCGAGGGGGGAAAATTGCAATTTTCTCGGTTAGACAGAGTGCCATCAAAGCACTTACCTAATATGAGTTTACTTCTTACTTGATTTGGGTATGTAACATTAAGTTTAATCAGCTAAGCAGCATGAATAAGGTTATACTGAGCTCGGTTCTTGGCCACGTCGGGGTGGTAGAAAACGAAAACCCAGACAAACTGGACTTGGATTGTATAACATCTAGGAAGATATATCGACGAAGGATCAAGAGTACCAGGGAATACCTCTTTTTCAATCTCTTTGGATTGAGGCATGCAAAGCTAACGAATGGAACGTATAACAAAAATCATTATATAGCTACACATGTCCCTAAGTAAAAGCAATCTAATATTGCTCATAAATTTTCTGGCAGGCCCACAAGGAGATTAGGGCCATATGGGAAACGGGATTTTCTACAAAGGTGCATTTAGTGCGGAAAGTTTTCTGACTGTCAGTTACTTGGGAGTGACCAGAAACGATTCCTTTCTTTCACTGTCCAAGCAGCTAACTTCTTCCAGTCTTAGACTAAGTATATCCCGACAAATGGCTTCTCAGATTCCTCTGATAGCTAGCTGGTGTGAGATGGCACTCAGTCATGTAGCCTGAATGGTTACGACACGTCTTAACGCCTCAGACAATTAGGTAAATAAACATGAATTTTTACTGAAGGATGACTGCATCGTGGATGTGTTGATTAAATCCAAGTCCACTGTCCATATTAAATTTTGAAGATTATTGAAACTTCACAGGCCATTGTAGACTAAAAAAAAACACTTAAACAGATTTGGCATTGAGGTTAAGAGCGTATGCAGATTCTGTCATTATTAGGAAGAAACTCTAGAGAATATTCTGTAGGACTGTGAAGCTTTATGCCACCAAAAAATAGCCAATTGGACTAGCACCTAATGGAGAATCGGGAACTGCCAACATTAGAACCACTGGCAATCCTGAGATTCCTCAGGAGAGTACGTATAGATTAGGCGCTCTAGCACCTGGTAAGGGATACAATAGATCTTCTTCACATAATTTTGAATTCATTCATTCATTCATACCTATTGGTTGGACTTTGAAACTCCCTTAAAATTTTTCCAAAATTTTAGTTCTTTGAAGTGCCAGCCCCTAGATTACAGTTCACAGAAAAAGTACATTTTGAAGAATTGTCATGAATTTTGTTAAGAGTTGTATTATTATAAAATAAGGAAGTGTACTCACCATATGTTCGATTTCGGGCCCTACCAAAACACCATATCCTAAGCATAACTATACACTTTCCTAGGTACGAAATCGTGTATGATAAAGTCAACCAGATAGATGCCATTATGTCCTGCAATTATATTAAAATGAAAAGAATTATTATAATATATTATTTCGTCATAAGAACTTAAGTGTACATCTTTCAAAGCCCGAAAAATAAGACTTTAAGATCCATGAAATCACATATTATACATTTTAATATGCCTATACAGGCTTGTGTTTATGTTCCCTGGCATGAGCGTAACGGATCCTACCTTGAACAGCTAACCTAACATATTTTATTTCTTTTTATATTTTAAACTAGGGATTTCTGTTAGAGAACAAAATCAATTTCTAAAATTTACGTATCAAAATCTACACTGCGTGTTAACAGCAGTTGAAACACAAACACAACTCGCAAAGCAATTAAGTTTGTCTGCGAAAAAAAAACACCCAGGGTCTATGGTGGGAATCGATCCCTCGATCTCTGGAATGAGAGGCTATCATCGCTACCACTCAGCCACAGGGGCACCCAAAAATAAGCTGTCTTTTATTTGATTAATGGTATCAATTATTCCAGCTTAAGTCCGTGCGAATAATAGTGTAAATATTTCATTCGATTAATCGAGTTTCATTCGACTATTCGCAAGTACAACGAATAAAAATCTTTATCTGAATAATCGTACAATATCAAAATTTTAGTAACCGAATAAACTCTTATTTCTGTTCGAATAATAGAATTAAATGCAATTAGTAGTTTGCTGAACCCCAAATGCGAAAATTTTGCTTCTTAACATTACCTCCGAGTTGAAATGGGCCTCAACACTTTAGA
Source organism: Tachina grossa (assembly GCA_949987645.1). Taxonomy (NCBI): domain Eukaryota; kingdom Metazoa; phylum Arthropoda; class Insecta; order Diptera; family Tachinidae; genus Tachina; species Tachina grossa. Next base: position 38,478,517 of record OX465276.1, on the reverse strand, counting down.
TGGTTTTTCGATGAAATTCCGAACCAGTTTGATGCATTTCGGGGACCCAACTAGCAAAGACACAAAAAACCTCGATGGTCGGTAGGAGTGAGTTATTGTCTTTCGGCTTGTCCCAGGATGTCGCCAGAAATCGTTCGATCGAATACTTATATTGAAAACAACAATAAATTTTCTAAGGTTATTGTTGTTTGCAATACAAGTTTTTGATCGAACGATTTTTGGTGACATCGTGGGACAGGCTATTAATTAAAGTTTTAAAGCCGTAAACTCAAGTTGTTATGCAAAATATGGACTTATGTCATATATCCAAAGATCGACGAGAAATAAACAAACCTATGTTTTCCTCAACACTATGGGCTACAACAGCAATATTCTTAGCTATTCTTCAGCAACTTGCACAAGTTCGATTCTTAACATCACTAACTTGTCCCAACAGCTCAAATTATTCCACAAGTTTCACTACTGCTGGGCGAGAATGTACTTTACGACGACCAAAAAATGTTATAGCTTGTCAAACTGTGAGCGCAAAACTTTCACTAATTTTTTTTAGTGAATTTTAATAACTTCAATGTGCTGTTGAAGCGTACATATGTCTATGCATTTTTATTAATGGCGTAGTTTTTACTTGTCATCTCTGCAGTAGTTGCAGGTTGAGTGTTGACAACTGTTAAAATGATAAGCTTTTGAAAATGAAACGTCTTATTGAAACACTCTATACTTCACATTGGCTCTTTTGGTAATTTTCGCTTGTTAGTGCAGTTTTAACAGTGTTAATTTTTAAGATTTGACTGCTACTATTACTAGGTGCTACGTTCTTTAAGAAAGGGACAGGATAGAGAAGACAGGTGGTGAAGGAAGAGATAGAGGAACGCTTCCAATTTTTTTCTAACTTTACAACTTTTTAGCACGTTTCTAATAAGGCAGTGTTGCAGCGCCTCTGAAGCTATGCTTAGCAGCCATATTATTGATCATTTGACTTCGCCGATAATTCTGCTACACAATACTGACGAAGGAGGGCGCTCTGATTTTACATTCGGATTAGTATCCACTGAAGCCGGTGTATTTCAGTGACCAGTGTCTAAGCATTGATCACTTGAACTTTAATACAACAACTGATACAAAGGCATACTAATGCTTATCAGAAATTTGCGTGGTGTTGTTATTTAATGAATGTCGGAGCCCAGCATCTCCGATTTTTTAGTCAATGTGCTAAATATTTCATTCGACGCCACCTAATCGATTAATTAAGCCCATATATAAAAAATAATAATACTAAGGGCCATTATTACAACTTAAAGATAGCTAAAAGTAGGGTTTTATCGGACGTATAAAAACTTTATCATTTGCAAAATTTTACTTTAACCTAAAGTGAGCGATAAATTATAGGCAAGTTTATCCTACATGGTAATTTAAATCCAATTTGCAATAATGGAAAGCTTTTTATACGTCCGATAAAATCCTACTTTTAACTATCTTTAAGTTGTAATAATGGCCCTAAGGGTCTCTATTACAATTTTAGTTAAAGGTTGAATTTTTAGGACGTTTAAAAAGTTATTTATTATTAAAACTTTACCTTAATCTACCACTAAGAATGAACTTGCCGATCAGGTTAGTTTAATAGCTTGTTTTTCGAAAATGAATAAGTGTGTATACGTTCTTTAAAATAACGAATGAAACCATGTTTTCGTTTTTAAGACAATTATTTATTTTCATGTGTGTGACAACAAAAGAGCTTTAAGTTTTCCACACTCATAAAATTTTTTATGTAAAATTAATTAAAAATCAGTCTACATATTTTTCATTGGACTTTAACGAAAATGTTATTTAATCTTTAATGTTAGAATGTGAACTGACTTAAAACAGTGAAAAACTATTTTTTCCTTTTTGTTTTTACTATAAATTACAAAAAATTAAATAAACGAAAAAATCTAAATGGTTTTTTCTATAAGCGGATTGATTTAACTTTCACAAGAACCAATCTGGACTTCCGTACAAAGCAAAGATGTACCCCTTGCTTCTCTAATTTTTCTGTGAAAGATTCAACACCAAATTCAGTATAAACAGATCATTTTGCTCTATTTTCCACAATTTAATTTATGTCAAAACGAAAGCTTTAGAATATGTTTTATAAAAATCAAATCTTAAACGTTATCGTTTATAAACGAAACATAAAAACGGAAGGGCTTATGTTTTCTAAAAAACATAATTATAATAACGAAAAACTTTGTAGACAACGGATAAAATCCGTAATAAGTTCTGAAAAGACATTAAACGTTATTTTTCACAACATCTTCAAAATGAGGATTTAGGACACATTGATCAATTATGAAGCCTATTTTAAAACAGTAGAAAATGAGGCAAATTAATTAAATTAAATTAATTAATTAATTAATTAAATAATTCAGACTAAAGCTCTACTTTTGTTAGTATCTAGGCGCACGGTAGTGCGCCAGGCCAAGTTCTGGCCAATGCACGCAGTGTGTATATTTACACGAAGCCATTCGAGCTGTTTTTACCCCCCTCATAACTTTGTTCCCCGCAATCTTAAATTATGATATTTAAACCATAATTAGAATAAACTCATATAACCTCACATACGAAGTGTGAAAGTTTTACAATGAAAGGTTCCGGAGATATGGAGGTGCAAAAAGTGCATATTTTAAGACATACTCACTGACCACTGACCACTGACCACTGACACACTCATCAAATTGATGAAGAGCTTCCGCTATAGCTAGAGAGCTAAAATTTGGTACACGAGAAGATCTAGGTGAGCAATGATCCAGAAAAATCTGAAAACCCAAAAATTTTAACCAGGAGGGCGGGGCTACGCCCATAAAAATTAAAATTTGTGCTATTGAGCTGAAAATCGATACAGAGCTAGGTCTAGGTGAGAAATAAAATAAAAAAATCTGAAAAGTCGGAAATTTTAGCCAGGAGGGCGGGGCTACGCCCATAAAGGTCAGAAATAGAAATGCTAATCTAAGGCGCTTCATTGAAGCTATTTTATTGAAATTCGGCATATATACTGCGGTAATGCAAGGCTATAAATTTTTCATTAAAAAAGTGGGCGTTGACACGCCCATACAATTTAAACCTCATTTTAATGAACTGCGGCTCAGCATACTATTTATCTAGCTATAATTATCCGTTTGTAACGAAACTAGACACGAATAATAAACACTGACCCAAAAAAAATTTGAGTTTGGAAAAGTTGGCGGGATTACGCCCATAAAAATTAAAAAGTTAAAAGCTGCCCTAAGGAGCTGAAATTTGATATGCAAGTAGGTCTAAGTGAGAAACAAACTAGAAAAATTTGAAAACCCAAAAAATTTTACCAGAATGGGCGGGGCCACGCTAATATTATTTTGAACTAAAAACTTTATATACAGCTTTCAATTCAAGCTAATTTAGTGAAATCTTGCATCACCTTCAAAATTGGGCGTGATCACTCCCATAAAATGTTAGCCTTATGTTTAATCTACATCGGTCTAGCATATTTTAGAAGAAAATTAGCATGAATTATAAGCGCTGCTCACAACAAAATTTTGAGTTAGGAATAGCGGGGAGAGGTAATGCTGATAAAATCTAAAGATATAATTCGCGCTAGAGAGCTGACATTTTATACACTAGTAAGTGTAGCTTACTAGTGTAAATGGGAAAATCTTAAAATCTTAAAATTTGATACTCAAATAAATCTAGATAAGAGATCACTAAGAAAAATCTGAACAACCAGAAGTTGCTATCAGGTGGTGGAAATAAAGACTTCAAATTCAAAATTAACATACATTTTATTAAAACTTTTCATACAGATTGCACTTATCCAAAAAAAAATTCCCTATTTTGAAAAGTAGCCGTGACTTCACCCATAAATCTTAGCTTTTTCGTTCAGGTACTTCGGCTTAGCAGTTTTTAATTTAATACTCAGGTATTTCTTATTAACTTTTTAATACCAAACTTTGCATGAACCATAAGCACTAGCAGATATAAAAGTCAGCGGGGCCACGCTCATGCAAATTTTACGTAATATTATACTATAGAGAGCTGACATTTTGTACACAAATATTAATTGATTTACTCAATCGAAAAATCCAAAAATTAAAAGCACCAGCTACCCTATTGAAACTTTGCATATACATTGGGCATATCATTTTGATTTATGTACTTCGGCTAAGCAGACTTTATTTAACATGTAAATATATTGAGAAAATAGGCGGGGTCATGCCCAGTAAAATTTACGCTGTATTTTACATGTTTCTTCCAGTCGCCACTTACCAAATTGCATACACACTGGCGACCCGCTGTAATCAGACAATGGTGCATATTTAAGGTCAACAATCCAACACCCATCACACTTTTACCCATTATTTTATGTAACTCTGCCATTTTCAACTGGCACAGTGATCATGAATAGAAATAAAATACACTAGAAATTTTAAGTTTAAAAATTTTTATTATAGAAATCTTTTCAAAAAGTAATCAGATCCTCACAAAAACATAAATGTGAAAAACGGCCAAGTTCTTATACAAAATTTCGGCCATTAAAAGTTGTGAGATATAAATTTTGACCAAGTTCTTCTTTGCCATAATACCTAACACAGATATATATTATATATGATATAAATTTGTAATCGTAAGGGTGTCATATAATTTCCAGATAAACTGCTAACTTGGCAATATTTTTACCTTTCCAAAAAAGGAGAAAATAATGTATAAATGTTCATTTCTTTATTTTGATAAAAATGTTGTCAAGTTGGCAGATGATCTAGAAATTACATGACACCCTTACGATTACAAATTTATATCATACATAATATATATCTGTGTTAGGTATTGTGGCAAAGAAAAACTTGGTCAAAATTTATATCTCACAACTTTTAATGGCCGAAATTTTGTATAAGAACTTGGCCGTTTTTCACATTTATGTTTTTGTGAGGATATTAAGAATACGGAAAGTAAGAGAAGACCTCAACGCTCCTTCTTGTAAAATGCCATAAATTTGTTTGATAAATTGATTACGGATCCTAATCAAATATTCTTACAATATAAACAAAAATATGCAGAAGTAAATGTGTATAAGTTTGACAACTTTTTCATATTTTTTGTTGACATGGCATAAACGAACATAAGCTTTCCTATGCGTCGACTCAAAAGCCAACAATAAAGAAAATTATACAACTTGTTTTAACATCGACTTGTATTTGAAAATTAAGTTATACTTACAAAACAATATGCACATCTCCTATGGGAAATTTAAATAAGGTGGTGCAAAATTTTTGCTATGTTCATTAAGAAAAATTTAAATTTTTCGTTAAAAGCTTTGAGTAATTCAGGCAGATGCTCTTAACGATCTGGTATTTTATTTTCAATATTTATCAATATTTCGAAATAAATATTAAAATTTGAAGTTTTGAATTCAATAAATAGCTACATTGCTAATAACTAAATCTATATAAGTTTCAAGCTGTTAGTATAACGTGCATAGAGGCTGTTACGGCTACACATATGTATGTACATACACATACATATGTACATACTTTATGTTATTCTTGCTAACAGTAGGCGACATCAGTCGGCCGTTAAGCCAACCTGCTGACAAGGTACTTTACGATTAAATATGTTGGTTTTTGTTTCCTTTTTCAAAAGTTATTTTTTACACAATATTTGCACCTACAACAACTTTATGAGTTTTAAGATGTCTACAACTGATGTTCGTTCGTTCGTTTGTCGCTTGTTGTTTCTTTAACTCATTCATTCATATACTGGATGCATTTTGTCGATGACTTGTGTTTTCTTTAGTACCACAACTTTAATCATTAAAGGAATGAAACTTTACGAAACAGTAGCTGATTGTGGGTTGTTTAAGTGCAATAATGTTTTGTTTCTTTCATGCGATGTAAAAATTGAAGGTTGTTTAATGCACAAATCGAAATTTATGCACACTTCAACTAACAATAAAATTTGCGGAGTTTGTAGGATTCCTACACTGAAACAAAAAAGCACTATTGAATCGAATGCTTTGAGGTTTTTATTTCAGTTTAAGGTTATTTTTAAAATCAAAATGTTTCTTTTAAAATTAAGGGCCTAATTTTGTAAAACGCAACGCTTGGCGTTGATAAATTTTGTATGTATTTTGTTTTTGTAATTGAAATTTTTTCCATGTAAAATTTGACAACACTTGGCGCTGCGTTTTACACAATTAGGCCCTAAGCTATAAAATTATTCTGTTTGAAGTGTAAAAATTCATGTATCAAAAAAAAAAAAAAATATGAAAAAAATTTAAATGAAAACGAACTTTTTTCATGTACAACATACAGTCATAAATTATGTAAAAGGTATTTATATTGTAACGACATTTTGGTCGGCACTTTCTTAAGGCGGTTATTGGATCCCTCAGTAAATAAAGGTGCATCCCATTAATTTAACTGCCCCAAATGTGGAAGCATATTTTTCAGTCCACAACATTTTTTCAGAGCATAAATGCCTTCAATTTCAAAACCTTTGAAGATCCAATAAATAGTAAATATAACCGAACAAAAAAGTTGTTAACTTGTATACGAACCTTCAACTTTTGGTTATTAACAACGCGGGTTGTCTGCTTGTACACATTTGGTGCAAACAAAAAACGTTGTTAATACACTTTTTTTCTCTGTGTGTATACAAACATGCATTATATTAAGTAATTCTCAATAAGTTTATATTATTATATGTTCTTCGTTACTAAAAAATTTGATTGAAAATTTATTGATGTCTTCTCATTAGTAAAGGGTAGTTAAATTTTAAGGGCAGATGTTGAATGTGAACCAAACCTAAATGTCAAGTTTTTTTCTGCATTTGACATTTCTCAATTTCAGACTAACTCAATGTGAACCATGGAATGATACACAATCCAGCAACGCGTTAAAGCTATTCAGGCTTATTATGAAAGTGCACTTCGTGATTTTTTCAGTCAGCACAATCTATCAAATGTGCGTACAATCGAAAAAATCGTGCAAAACTTTGACTCAAGAACTAAAGCCTCTTGACCATACCAAACGTCGTCAATGGTCAGAATGGTGGCAAGAAACGGCAACAGTGGATGATCAATTTTCGAAGAAAATCATCTTCAGTAATGAGGCATATTTTCACCTCAGTGGATTCGACAATAAGCAGAATTGTCGCATTTGGTCGAATGATAATCCAAGAGTGATTGTCGAAAAATAAATGGACCCACAAAGAGTGACTGTTTGGTGCGGTTTATGGGCTGGCGGCATCATCGGGCCGTATTTTTTCCAAAATGAGGCCGCTCAGGCAGTTACTGTTAATGATGTTTGCTATTGTGAGATGATAACGAACTTTTTATGGACCGAATTGGAAGATATGGATGAGGACGATATGTGGTTTTAACAGTATGATGCCACTTGCCACACAGCTAACGAAACAATGGCTCTTTTGCGCGACAATTCAATGGCCGTGCTATCTCACGTGGTCGCAATGTCAATTGGCCGCCAAGATCATGTGATTTCACATGGTTGGACTTCTTTCTTTATGGTTATTTGAAAGCAAAGGTGTATGTACGTCGATAAGCCAGCAATAATTCAAGAGCTAAAGGATGACGTAATTAGGCACATTAACGGCATAGAACCTCAATTATGCCTCAGCGTCATCGAAAATTTGAACCATCGAATAAAAGTGTGCCGCCGACGTCGTGGCAGCCATTTGGCCGATATTTTGTTCCATATATAATAGAACCATGCCATGTTATCATAATAAAAACAAATGACAATAATATCCTAAATAATTTGTTTTTATTCAAAATCAACATCGGCCCTTAAAATTTAACCACCCTTTTATAAACGGAATGAAAAATACATACCGGTTAATTCAAAAGCAAGCATACATAATATATGTAATACGAGTATTCTATGGACAAATCGGAGAAAAATTTTCAAAGCTTCGATAGAGTAAATATTAGGGTGATCGATTATTCGACTTTTTCCAGAAACCGGTTTTCGAATAGTTCGAATATTTGAAATTATGGAAAACCTGGTTTCGGTTTTTACAATTCAGAAAAAACCGGTCAACCGGTTTTTTAAGTAAGAAAATTATTATACAAAAGTTTTGATTTTAAATTGCTTTATAAAAAAAGGGTTAACAGTTCATGTCAATACTATAAAACAATACAGAAATTAAAGGTAAAACATAAAAATTAACTTCATATATGTACATACTTATGTATAGTACATAAATATTTATATATAATATAAAGTTGAGGAATAAACTCTACATATAACCATCATTTTTTTTGGGTTTGTGGAAACTTGGGAAGAAATTCAAAAAATTAAATATGCCAATAATAAATATGTTTATACAAAAATAAAAAAATAATTATAGCACCTATAGTACCAAAACTATTAAAAACACATAGGATAAAAGTCTGCATACAGGCCAAAATGTTTGATGTCGTCAACTTGTTTGAAAATTCTGTGATTTCCGGTACCAAGCCTTAACAAATGGCATCCAAATATGGTCTATTATGTTGTTGTAATCATAATTATTTTTTAATTTTTTATTTTTTTTTTATAATCATATAGTTAGCAACCTAAATATTGGCATATTTAATTTTTTGAATTTCTTCCCAAGTTTCCTCAAACCCCAAAAATTATGGTGATATATGTAGAGTTTATTCCTTAATGGTATATACATATGAATGTATGGACAAGGTGGATATCTACCTCTATATAAAATATGAAGCAAAATGCCAACAAAACTAAAAAACACTTTTTGCAACTGTATTTTGACATCCATTGCATACCATAAGGCCAATTAAGTTCGCCTCTGCTATTACCTCATAAAATAAATTCTCTTAAATTTCATATTTCAGTAAATGTTGCCATGTTCTAAAAAAATCTTAGAGCTTTTACTCTAAAAAAATACTTACAAAAATCAACAAAACATGCAAAATGTACAAATCGAAAAGTATTCGACTCAGCCGGTTTTTAAATTGTAAAAAAACCGGACTATTCGACATTCGAAAAATTAACATTTTGAAAAAACCGACAACCGAATTTTGAAAAAACCGGATTTTAAAACCGGTTGAAAAACCTAGTCGATCACCCTAGTAAATATTCACATAGTAAATATTCAGAAAATGTAATCGGTTTTTAGTTACAGTTTTTAGAAAATACTTTTGACTACCTCAAGCCACCAGAAAATTCAAATTACTCGCCGGAGTTACCAGCTCTAATAAAATTAAATCGCTTAATATCCAACCCCAAAACTAACTGGAAATCTGAACTTGCCGCAGAGAAAATCAAGCCTGCACAAAACATACTTTGGGTTTGCTCTACTCAATTTCTCTAGTTTTTCGCAAAGCGATTAGCTTGTCTGCGGTCAAAATATTTTATGCCAAAGTTATATGTTCCAGAATACTTCAGTTTCTTACTTTTTATAATTTTCTCTGCAATATATGCATTAAAAAAGTTTCATCTTTAACTTTAATAAAAAATTATATCTCTTATCAAGTGCTTTTTAAGTTTTTTTCTTTATATATATATAGCATAAATTGTAAAGCCGAGTAAGACAATAAGTGAAACACAATGTTGTACAACTTCATGCAATAATTACAATCACTTTATCGGCCAACAAAATTATTTTTCATATTAAATACAATAATATGAAATTAAAGTGCAGAACCAAACATTGCTCAAGGGTATTTTATTATTCGGCCAAAATGTAAATGCAATTTTTTATTGTTTTAAAAAATGAAAAATTTCTCTTTCCAGCAAGTTGCAAAAACAAGAAAAAATGCACGCCAAAGTGAATTTTTCCATGTCATACTTGATTTGCTGGAACACAATATTTAGGTATGGAATGAGCCGGCAGTCAGACGTTGTTTCGTTTAGCCAATATGTATGTCACATTTGAAAGTATGTGACACACCACATGACTGCATGTGCGGCTGATGGCACAAAAAAAAAACTCTTAAAAAAACTTTTCTGATGTGTGAGTATTCTGGATTATAAAAGCAAACACCTTCTTTGGTAGTTCGACCTTAGTTGTAAGAAATTTACTAACAAGATACATAAATGTTGCAGCAAATGCACATGCAGGAGTTTTTGTTCACTTGCACTATGGGTTAAGTTAAATAAATGCATTCGAAAAGTAAATTAAGCAAAAAGTTTCTATAGATCCCATTTGTGTTTGATAAAGGAAATTTTTTTATAAGTCAATGATAGAAATTTTTGCACAATTATGACTTCTAGAGGCAGCCAGTCAAGGGTGATGTGCACCATAGTAATAAAAAAAGTTTGCTTAAATGCTGTTTCGGTAAGAACTCTTGTGGCGTTATGTCTCAAAACCTTAACACAGAAGAGTGAATAAGCTTTTTATCCCTTCAAAACATAAGATTTGTCAAGGTCATTGCTTGTGAGATATTTTTATGTGAAATGATTTCATGTTTGGAGTGAAATCTCTTTCTGCCGAGTCATTTCTCCAGGTTTGGGAACAAGAAACAGTCACGAAGAATAGACTGAATAAGGGATCAATTCGTAGCACAAATAATGGATTTTTGGTACAAGGTGGAGTGTCCTGGTGAGAGAGAACATTTTTCTTGGCCAGATGTGGTGGTTTGTTTTTCAAGTCTCAATAAATTGGTAATTAGCAATTGATTCTTTTAACCTTTTTAAGGTAGATTATACAGCGAGAATCCCAAAGAACAGTTTCCATGATTTTATTGGATGAAAAACCCACCTTGATTTTCCTTCGCGCCGATTCACCGCCATAAACCAACTCATTTCACAGCTGCTTCGTATCTGTTGTATTGTGGAGGATCTATATTTTGTGCATCCGGAAAAAGCCCATAGTGCATATGCTTGTACTAAGCAAGTTCTAGGAAATATTGAATGTTTCGTTTGCTTTTACTTTTCGTTCATAATTAACTCTTAGAAGTTGTACACGTACACTCACATGAACTCTTGTCTTAATTATTCTTACTTTCCATTTTTGAAATGAATGTACATTTGGCTTTTATCGCAAATGTATGCGATACTATTGATTATCCATTAGTGCTGCCGCAAACAAATATTATCTTTGAACGTAAGTATTCGTCACTTTCAAGATAGATCAAAATTAATGTTCCAATAAGTCTCAATTCTATGCACACACGTGTATGTATTTGCACATAATTGCAGTACCTGTAGTTGTTTTTGGGTATTTATAACGAATGCTAATTCAATGCCAATAAAGACATATAAGAGCTTTCAGCAATAGTGGCATTAATATTCGTATCAAAGAGTTATTTTCTTCTTCTAATCAACATATTGTCCTAATGCTGGAAAAAGGTTTCAATTTGAATAAATCTAAAGGCAGAAATTAAGATACAGTTGGCTTAGACCATTATTTGAAGAATCACATTAGTCCTATTCACAATCATGTCCTACTTTTATAAGCAAATGTCTAGGTTTTTTTCCTCTGCTGCCCTCTTTTTACAAATTACACGATAACAACCCTACAAAACACCAAACATTTCTTGTTTTAACACTACGACCACACCAGCAATTTGATGTGTCTTAACGCCGGCAGAATGATGACGTCAGATTGCTTGTGTTCAACAATGTATTTGGAGGTGGTGAACACGTATATTCAAATATATTTGCTTTTTATTCACATAAATACTTAAATTGTCAATAATTTTATCCTTTTCTAATTTTAAATTGAACTTTTATTGGTTTTATGTAGTTAAAAGTTTTGTTTTCTATTTTTACGTTGAAAAAAATTTGATATAATTTGTATTTGACAGCATGTGTTAAGAGATTTTTGCTCAGCAATGTATTTTAACATTTGTTGCTGAATATAACTATATTTGAACACATATTCATACGGTCCACACGCTAATATCTTGTGTCGGCAATCGAATTTGACAGTTGCCACGGCAATAATTGCCAAGATTGTTGCTCGTGTGGTCGGCATGTAAATTTATTATAATTTATTTTCAATAAAATTTTCAAATTTGAAGACTATTGCTTTCAAGATATGCGATTATTAGTTAATTTGTATGGGGGAGCTTCTTTCTCCCGTCCTATTCTACCAATATTTTAAATTACTTCACACCTTGCTCTCGAAAGAGTTCATATAAAAATTTAATACTCTGACTCCTATAGCTTTCAAGATATGAGATATTTTATTCGTATGGGCGTGGCACAGCCTACTTAGGAATATGAAAAATCGACTGGGACCTATTCTCAAATCTACCAAATACACACACAAAGTTTCATCGGTCAAACCATTTCGGAGGAGTTCAATTATAAGCAGTGTGACACGAGAATTTTATACATCGTCACATAAAATCCAAAAGGCCGTAACTACCAAAAATTCAATAAAGACTTTTTGATCGATTATGATCTGATTGACCAAAATACATCTCTTCTCAAAATATCCGATTTTAAAATCGGTGTTTTTTTTTAATACCGATTTTAATCATTAAATCCACAAGACCCTAACAAATAAATATGTAGTCTTAAATTTATAAGGTTTTTGCTTCTCCTGTAAAATATAAAAAGTGTACCTGCGGACTTTTGGATTTGACGATATGTATATAGATTTTGCAATATTTAATTTTATTTATTTTCAGTTGCCAGTTTGCATTTATGTGTTACATACATATCATTGCCCTAATATAGAAAGGCCCTAAATCATAATTTTTTGAAATATAGCTTTTTGTATATTTCGATAGAAAAAATCTAATGTATCGAAAAGTGTAACATTCACGGTTTCAAAAAATAGTGAGTTAGGGCCTTTCTATATTTAGCTAAAGATATGTATGAGTATTGTATATTGAAACAAAAGTAGCAAAAACATTTCTGTATATATTGTAAGTGTAGAATAAACATATATATACTACAACAATTTTCAAGATCATTTGCACAAGGTTGTGAATTGGGCTATTTTATATTTTTCTTAAGTTCAAATGTATGCAAGCATTTTTTAAATTCTTCATTGACACTGACATTCATATTTGTATAAAATAAAAATTTAAACGATTTCGCGTATATTTTTTTCATTCCAACATTTCGAATAAGAGATAACAAGTAAGCACTTCTCGTATGTAGTTTCATTATGTATATTTTCCGGAAAAACAGTTGATTCTTATTATCTTATTACTATATTTATTCACCCTTATCAGGAATAACAGTTCAGGTGAAATATGTTCCCTTTCCATAAAATTGTGTTCGCCAATGTTTGCTTTGTTGCTGTGTCAGTAATTTTGTTCATCATTTTTTGTTCATGGGATATATTTCACGTGAATAATTCCCTATTTCTTAGAAAAAAAAAATCTATACATTGAGCAAAGAAAAAAATTCTCGCTTTTTCTTTCATAATATTGTTTTTAAAATATACATACATATTTAACTTATTTAGTTATGAAACACTAATAAAAAAAATTTGTATTAACTATCGCATTTAACCAAATAAGGCCCTTTCATTTTAAACAAATTTTTACAATTTATATTTGTATATTCATATTTATGCCTTTAAGAATTTTCAAGCAGATAAAAGCTTTAATCGTACAAATTCATGCCATATGTGTATTATTATTGCATGACTGCGAATACAAGTGCATTAGATCTCAACAAAATTATGACAAGTGTTATTTTTGTACTAAAAGGAAGATCCGCATATTTACTTATAAATTTATATAAAATTTCTTGTTGCCTGCTAGAGCAATAAATTCTATCAAAAAAGAAAAAAAAACTTAACCACAACACATTTAAGTGAGTGAGCACAGTGGTGAGGATAGCCAAACAAACACTAGCTGCAATTAAAATGAAGAAATATGATACATTTTATTGCTTAAATAGTTCCAGTTTAGATATTTTGCATTAGTCTTCCCATTTAATTTAATGGATATTTGGCATTAAAATATCTTAAAGATCTTTTTAACTACAATACCCATTGAAATTGGTATTTCATAGACACAAATTTAAAATTGGAAAGAGCACGTTACAAGCATTAAATTTAAATTTTTATGAAGCCTTCAACACTCAATTCTAAAGTACTGGTAATGTTAAACAAAATAATATTGATTCTATATTGCACAAGCACTCGTATCGTATTCGAGTTCCACTATTTCTTTTGTGTACATAAATTATTTCAAATACTTAAGTGTTCGCCCATATACTACGTGCATATACGACTGCATAAAAAATATATATTTGTAGATATTTCAGTGATGTAAACTTAGCGCTTTTTCTATTATTTTTAGAATTAATTTCGATGCAAACTTTTACATACTTTTAATTTTTTACAAGACTAGAACGTATCGACCAATTTGCGCGAAATTATCGTATGTTACAAAAACCAAATTTTACAGGACAGCCTCTGCTTTCGCTTGCAATATCAAAATGAAAATATACATGTGCTTAGATAATTAACTAATATAACTACACCTAAAAGTATTCCGGTGGAAAAGTTCAAGTGTTCCGACAAAAACGTATTTTTGGCACATACGATAATTTCATTTCGTAGATGCGTGTGTAGAAAATGGCACTTACGATATAATTTGTCAGTGTTAGAAATAAATTGAAACACATTTATTTGTGGTTTTATGTATTTGTTCATTATTTTTTAACTTAGAATTGTACAAAGTAATAAAAAAAATGTAATCAATATTTAACAGAAGCATGAATTCATTAAAAAAAAAACTTAAAAAAACTTCGTCGCTTTCATTTAACATATATTTTTCGCGTACAGAATATTTTGAATTTAAATACTCACTGTGGTATTTTGACGGTATGCTATTTTTTAAACATAAATTTTTGAAATCATTGAATTTTTGCAATGAGATACACGAAGGTGAATTGTACAACTTTTGTAACTTACAAGGTAAAATTAAAGTTATTTATAGTTTTTTAGTGGAATTGTCGAAATATCCGTAAATGAGTTCAATTGATTTTGATTTTTTGTCTAATAAGGCTATGCGAACTTTATTTATGTTTAGTTTAACTTGGAGTGGTTTACAATAACTGATTACCTCAAACACATGATCAGAAAAAGAATGCATGCTAAATGCTTCTCTTCAACTTTAATATAAATTGCGTTCGCGTACTCAAAAGTTTTTACAAATTTTTACTGAACTTTACTGCATTTTACTAAATTGCGTTCATTTACTATGTAAATACAGTAAATGAGAACACAAATTGAGAGAGTAAAGTGACAGTTCTTGACTGAGTGTTTTGCAAATTTTTACTGCAGAAATTTGTCGTAGTAAAGTTAAGTAAGATAAAAACATATGATTCAAAATGTAAACAAACGAAAAGAAAGCAAATGAGAAATGCAAAAATTTGAGAAAAGGTTAAATAAAAATCGTGAGTCACTAAAAAATAATTAATTTATAAATCATAGCAATAATAGCTGTTAATATACATATTTACTAATATATTTTATTAATCCTTTTGTTTTGCAATTTATTTTAATTACTCAGAGTTGTAAAACTGTAAAGTATCTGGGTACTTAGTGTCGCACTTGCTTTAAGGTAATCAGTAACATTAACAAATAGTCATGTAATTTTTATTAATTTAGCCAAAAACAAAACAAGGAAATGAAAAAGAAATTAATTACAAACAATTACATGAAATAAATTACAGAATTTATTCTTAGATTGTCCGTGTTATAATAATATTCTATCGATTACCAATAGTTGAAAGAGTTGCATAGTCAAAAGGTTATATATTTTTCAACACTATGTGGAGTTAGAGTCAGCTGTTTCTTTAATCTTACCAATTTTTACTATTTTTCCGTTCGCGTACTTTTTTCGGTAACAGCTCTTTTTTAGAGAATATTTTAAAATTTTCGCAGTAACTACTCATTTACTGCAAAAGTAAATGAACACACTTATAGCCTTTTCTGTAAAATTAACGGTAAAACGAATAGAGGCAAAATAAAGCGAGCAATTCCTTTTACGTTCTAATTCTAATTTAGAAAGAAATATGTAGTAAATATTGTAACATCTACAATATGCAAAATATTCTTCATTGGCAGATACAATAAAATCGCTCACAAGAAAAAATGGAGTGTAACATACGATAAAGTATTCAATCAATTTTTGGAGCGACGAAGTGGAATTCGCCTACAATATTTTGTCAGATGACGTCTCTTTGAATGTAGAACAAGATTGCATCAAAAACTCAATTTCAAAAAAATTGGCATATACGATAATTTCGCGCAAAGGGGTCGGTATCTTGCGAAATAGCGCATCCTGTTGAATGTAAAAATATAATCCGAACACGTTCCATGAAACCTAAGCAAACATCTTAGCTCAACATAAATTGCTATTTAAATTTAAAACCCATTAAAATGTTGTCAGTAATAAAAAAAAATAAAATATAAAATAAAATATGACGTGGTAGTAAAAAACTATTAAGGACAGAAATGTAGCCCTTACGGAGCCATGAACACCGGTATATAAAATATTTTGATCGGACTAAAAATGGCGACACAGTGAACAAAATACTAAAAGGGCGGTATTTGTAGGCGTGGCAAAAAAAATTAAAAAATATATTTTCAGAATTGTTTTTACACTATCCTTAATCCTAGAGGCTGACTGGCACAACTTTTTTTCGAACCGATCTAGTGTACATATTTTTTTTTATAAAGAAATGCACCTTTTTGAGTTTTCCTCTTTCAGATATTTGTCAAATAATTAATTTTTGGAGCGACGAAGTGGAATTCGCCTACAATATTTTGTCAGATGACGTCTCTTTGAATGTAGAACAAGATTGCATCAAAAACTCAATTTCAAAAAAATTGGCATATACGATAATTTCGCGCAAAGGGGTCGGTATCTTGCGAAATAGCGCATCCTGTTGAATGTAAAAATATAATCCGAACACGTTCCATGAAACCTAAGCAAACATCTTAGCTCAACATAAATTGCTATTTAAATTTAAAACCCATTAAAATGTTGTCAGTAATAAAAAAAAATAAAATATAAAATAAAATATGACGTGGTAGTAAAAAACTATTAAGGACAGAAATGTAGCCCTTACGGAGCCATGAACACCGGTATATAAAATATTTTGATCGGACTAAAAATGGCGACACAGTGAACAAAATACTAAAAAGGCGGTATTTGTAGGCGTGGCAAAAAAAATTAAAAAATATATTTTCAGAATTGTTTTTACACTATCCTTAATCCTAGAGGCTGACTGGCACAACTTTTTTTCGAACCGATCTAGTGTACATATTTTTTTTTATAAAGAAATGCACCTTTTTGAGTTTTCCTCTTTCAGATATTTGTCAAATAATTAATTTTTGGAGCGACGAAGTGGAATTCACCTACAATATTTTGTCAGGTGACGTCTCTTTGAATGTAGAACAAGATTGCATCAAAAACTCAATTTCAAAAAAATTGGCATATACGATAATTTCGCGCAAAGGGGTCGGTATCTTGCGAAATAGCGCATCCTGTTGAATGAAAAAATATAATCCGAACACGTTCCATGAAACCTAAGCAAACATCTTAGCTCAACATAAATTGCTATTTAAATTTAAAACCCATTAAAACGTTGTCAGTAATAAAAAAAAAATAAAATAAAATATAAAATAAAATATGACGTGGTAGTAAAAAACTATTAAGGACAGAAATGTAGCCCTTACGGAGCCATGAACACCGGTATATAAAATCTTTTGATCGGACTAAGAATGGCGACACAGTGAACAAAATACTAAAAGGGCGGTATTTGTAGGCGTGGCAAAAAAATTAAAAAATATATTTTCAGAATTGTTTTTACACTATCCTTGATCCTAGAGGCTGACTGGCACAACTTTTTTTCGAACCGATCTAGTGTACATATTTTTTTAATAAAGAAATGCACCTTTTTGAGTTTTCCTCTTTCAGATATTTGTCAAATAATTAATTTGAAAACAAAACACACAAACAGTTGTTTGGATAATTTTTGCGAGTAAAAATTTTACTAGTAATAATTTGTAAGAATTTTTTTGCCTCTCAATTTATCTCTCTCTTTGAAAACTTTTTGAGTTAATGAACCCTCTCCAGTAACAGTTGTTACAAATTTGTAACAATTTTTGTTAAATGAAAAAACATAATTTCATTTAAACTGTTTCATGGCATAAGTCAAAAATAAAGCAACTAATTAATAAAACAACTTTAAAAAGTTTATTGAAGAATTGAGCAGGTCTCTTGAAACTCTTGCTAGAAATCAATTAAGTGATTAATTTTTATCAGGCAGAAAAACTTTATTTTATTTATTAGTTCAAAATTTCTTATTGATTCAAACAAAGTATTAAATTTATTGCTTTACAACGCTCAAAAAAATTTTGTTTGATGGTTGATCCTAAGAAGATATTAAGCAAATTTCTGGAAAAAGTTTTGGATTGCTATATCTCGTTCAACATATTTTTAAAAAAGATGAGTGAATTACTACTACTACTACTGTCTACTTAAAAAGTTGTATGAATTGAGTAGATTGCAGTTGTCTGGTTGTAGTTTTAGAAATTTTGCAGTTAATGGGTTTTGTTTTAGATAAAAAAAATTTTGATAAATGTCAAAAAAAAAAATATAGATTTTCATAAAGATTTTAATTAAAATCTGCTAGATTTGGGGCGGGTGTAAATGCCCTATTTGATTCAATTTAGATACAGAAGACATTGAAAAAAAATACTATCTAAATATTTTATTTTTATTAAGAAACAAAATTTTTGGGAAAGAACGCTGCTAACCAAACATTTAACAGTAGATATTTTTTGTATAGAGTTGATGAAATGGAAAATTGAACAAGTGAGAGCGAAAAATTATCAACTTGTTTGCGGAAACAACACAAATGTCATTTGTTAAACCAAATATGTATACTGACTGCATTTAGACTTTCAGTGACCAAATCTGAAAGTTGAAAACACATTCATTAAAAAAATTTTATTAATCCGAAATCGCTTTAATTCCCACTCTCAAACAGTCGGCATCACTGATATCACTAGTTTGTATGTTCACAGGCATACATCTGCATGTATGTATACCCTGTCGGAGAATGTGTGGTTGACTACAAAAATAGTTAACTTATAGTTAACTTTCCTTAGACTGACTAAAAGCTAGCTGCAAAGTCATCCAGAACAAACCCAAGATTAATTCTAAAGTTGAGTACGTAATCGAATTTGGTGAGAGCCAAGAAATTTATTCTCAGCTAATTACTTTAAAACTCATTTCAGTTTTATATTAGCATTTTGCTGTTGTTATTTTAGATGGCAGCTTAGCCGAGTGGTAGCGCGTTGAATACACAACGTGTGATGTTACATGTTCGAGCCACAGAATTTTTTTTTTTTTTAATTTACTGACTACCAAGTGATTTAAAAAGTCAACTTTAAGTTAGCTGAAAGTAGTGCAGAGTGAGACAATTGACTACCGCCTAGGACATCGCAATGTTAAAATAGTCAGTTGATTACATTGCAAAGTAATCCAAGTGTAGTCAGTAATAGTTGCGAAATAGTTAGCTTAAAGTTAGTTTAAAGTTAGCCAAATTTCCGATAGGGTATCTACAGCACAACATATACATACATTCATACATACATACATATATTTATATGTATACAGTGAAACCTCCGGTTATTAGAGGTGTCCGCTTATGAGAGAGGTACACATTTTTGATAGTTTATTGCATTTGAAGAATTTCATTAAGAGTAGACTGCTTCAACTTAGATTGATATAATTTCATCTGCTGGGTTTCCATTTTTTTTTTAATTGATAAAAACAATTGGTTTCCTGTGCTATTTTGGGGCACGAGCTAAGCAAACGACTTCAATTTCTTGGCCGTCCTCAACGCATTAGTAATTATTTACATTTGCGTTAACCGGAAAATCACCAATATCATTGACACTAATACAAATATGAAACAGAGTTGAATAAAGAAATACCTATATTTAAATGCAACTCTTGTTGCCGTGTTCCACCGCATCTGTCCGCTTATGAGAGGTATTTAGAACAAAATATTTAAAAGTTTAATTTCCGCGTCCTGTTATTATAGTGTCCGGTTATGGGAATGCATTTTTTATGGAAAAACTAATGAAGGTGTTGGATCTACAAAAGTTGTCTGGCTATTACAGGTGTCCGCTTATAGGAGATGTCCGTTATGAGAAGTTTCACTGTGCATACATACATATATTTATTTATTTATGTTTCTTACCGGCAGTTCACAATCAAACAAGTTGTTGTGCGTAAAAATCTAACAATAAAAAAATATGCACATACAACAAACTATTGGATACGACAAAGTATGTACAATGTACAATTGTACACACGCAAAATAACAAGGAAAACGTGAATGGAGCTCCCTCCAACATGAAGAAAATGTAAACAAACCAAATATGTAAGTCTGAGCACTTGTAATCTTTCGAAACAACTGCTGGTGTATGTGTTTGCACGAGAGAGTTTATGAAACGTCCACGTCTAACCAACGCCGACAGAGACGTTGACTTTAACGAAAACTTAGAAGGCGGCTGCAGCTGCATAGAAATTATTTAGCTATTTTATTTTTGTATTTTTTTGTTCATGTTTAATGTTTGCTACCGTTTTGCCATTAGGCTTGTTCTAGTCATACATATGTACAGACGAGTACGTTCGTTCTAACAACAGTCTGCAATTTACAAACGTTTAAACTAATATGCATGTTTGAGCATGGGTATCATCATCAACATCGTTATCGAAACGATTAGAATTTTATTATCACACAAAGCTGAAGAGGAGGTACTTTGCCGTATAGAATAGAAGTCAAAGCAATATATTAAATGATGCAAAATATAAGCATGTATGCATATGTATGCATGTGTGTATATGTAGGTACATACATATATACATATGTAATCGTTAGCGTATGGGTGTATGTGTAGGTGTAAATTTAAATGTGCCTGCTTGTTTATCGAGATGCACTCTCGTGTTCGGTAGTTTATGCAGATGATGATGATGCTGATACAATAGTGATGAAAATTTTCAAGTGTAATATCCCAGCGAATGTTTTTTTCAGATCATATTTGATGGAAATAATTTAAAAAGTTGTATCTTAAGTGCCCAAGAGACGATCAAATAAAACCATCAGTAACAAAGTTGGGTGCATTCAGTCCTGTTATTCGGTTACACGACGCGTTGTCGCCCGTGATTGATGAGATTAAAAATGTTTTGATATTTTTATATAACGGATGATTATTTTATCGTCTTCAACTCTGATTGACGAAAAAAATGTAATTAACTTTCTGACTACATGGAGAAAATTACCATTACAATTTGTAAAAAGAAAACAAACATCAGAAGTCTACAGAAGTTTTATTATTATTTATTAAGGCCATGACTCACTATCATACAAAGTTGTGCGATATACGAAAAAGCACAACCCTGATGTGATGAATTGTTATTTTGTTTTGAAAATTTTCATAAACTAATTGAAATTCATTTGCCGGTAGTCCAGCACGTCTATACACGTATTTCATTGGCGCTTGAACCAAATCATCAGTAGACTTTAACCACAAATTTTAAACAGTCACAAACCTCTTACTTTATGCATAGACTTTCGAAAACTATATGAGAATTCATAAAATAATAATACTTTTGAAAATCACAAAAGAAAAAATAAGCTTAGTAGGCTTTGAAACTGATACAAAACCCAGCAAATAACTTATATCCAGGTGAACTCATTTTATTTTTCTACATCCTTATACAATTAGAAATCCATTGGATAATAATAAAAGTATTTACAAGGCTAAATGAAAAATAAAACATTAATTGAACTTTAAAGAAAATTTATTATTTGACATATTGTCAGAAGTGTACATAAAATAATTGAAATTCATTTGCCGGTAGTCCAGCACGTCTATGCACGTATTTCATTGGCGCTTGAACTGACTGTGACTGTTTAAAATTTGTGGTTAAAGTCTACTGATGATTTGGTTCAAGCGCCAATGAAATACGTGTATAGACGTGCTGGACTACCGGCAAATGAATTTCAATTATTTTATGTACACTTCTGACAATATGTCAAATAATAAATTTTCTTTAATTTTCATAAACTCTATCATACCAGGGTTGTATTTTTTCGTATATCGCACCACTTTGTATCACAGCCTTTATCAATATCGTACAGAAAAAGAAAAATTAGGGTGGGAGATAAAAAATTATAATTTAATTATAAAAATAAAATATTTTTTTGTATGTGTAATACTTATTAAAGTGTTCCTTCTTTTACCCGATTACGCGACACAAAGAATGGTATTGTATTTATCAGCTTATAAGCTAATACATACATATGTATATATATGTATGTACATATGTACATATGTTCCTTTGCGGCACTATATATAAACCGAACGCGTAGACCGATTCTGATTATTCTTACATCAATCGATTTGTTTTTAACTCCCAAACATCTCGACCGATTTTAATTTGTTTTTTTTTTCGTTTGAAAGGTGAGTTGATCTGGTATCGTCTCTCCTATACTCGGTCTAGTCGTTTGGGTGTTCTTAAAATTTTATATTTTTGTAATTAAAGAAATTTCACCAGACTTTTGCCACAACGATGACAAGATTTTCGTAGACAATAATGTTGTGCTTTTGCCAGCCAGCTGTGCATCACCAAAAAAAAAATTTACTGGGATGCAGCATCCATAGCACACATACAAACATGTATGTCTAGAGATGCATGTATGAATGTACATGTGTGTGTCTTTATTTTAGATAATAGCAAACACACAATGCAATCAGCATTGTGTCGTTTAGTTTGTCTGTCCATTGCAAAGTCTATGCATTCTGTTAGAGTGGCATGGTGCAACAATGATATGTTGTGTGTACGTAGACCAAAAAAGGAAGTTAAAGTGTTTGCATGTTTACTGCGACAATCGGTATTTGGCGTGTTACTTTTATATTTTATTTATTAAACTTTGATATAAGTTTGTTTAAATGTTTGCAAGGCCAAAACAAGAAAACGTAAAATTGTTCAAGTAAGAAAATATTGTAGGTTTGTTGCGGGCGTACAAAAGCCTTACACAATTTCGTAAAGATAAATTGAGAGGGTGCAATGTACTTCTATTCGAGCTTGTTGCTTCATTGTCATTTGCCTATATTCCGGAAAAGTAGATTTAGTCCCTAAAAGCTATTCTGTCGTGTGCATCTTCAATGCACAGATGGAGGCTCTTAAGCACTTTTTGCGAATCGTCGCACTTTTAATTAGTTCCCAGTACTTGCTTAGCACTTGAAATCACAAAACGAGTTATAGCGCCCTTAAAACACAAATAATCACCGATTCTCCTATGCTAGACGCAAGTAAAGTCACTGACCTTGGTTTTGTCACACAGAAAAAAATAGAGAAGAATTATTTTTAATAAAACCATGTTATTGAATAAAATTTTAGTTTCAATAATATTTGTCATAAACTTGAATATTGCATTTATCAATTCCGCACATTTTTAAATATCATTTAATCATTAAATTTTAATGTCATTTATTTGTGTTGGTGTTTTCCTTGCTTGTTGATTGACTAAACCTGGTCATGTGCCGATGTTGTTGTTTATTTTGATTCTTGTTGTTGTATTCGTGTGCATTCGGACAAGAAGCCGAAAAACCTCGTGGCTTGCTTTTTTTACTCAACAAAGTTATTTTTAGATTAGAAGAAACAAAAGAAATCATGTTTTGCGTGTATTCATTATTTGCGTATCCAAAAGCGATTTGGTCTTTAGCTGAATGGTAAGTACGTTAGTTTATTAGTCAAGAGATTGCCGGTTCGACTCATCCCAAACACACTTAGTTTTAGTAGCAGCCAAGCAAAAGCAAACAAAAAGGGGTTGAAAAATGTGACATTCATCCACACACACAACACAATAACAATTATCACTGAAATTAAAATTTCAGTCAACAACTTTTTTCTTTGATTCATTAAATTTCTTTATTGGCTGAAAAAAAAATATATTCAATAAACGTGCATACAATTTTATTTATCAATAATGCAAAAATCGTCATCACAGAAAATTCGAAAGATTTTTTTATTGAATCAACGATTTTCGTATTCAAATATCAAAATCATTTTTTTCTGTACAGGAAAAGGCTCGTTTAGCAATATTTAAAACTCGGCTGACCTAACTGTAATCCTTAGTTCTTAATTTCATCGAATAGAATCTCATATAATTATGGTGCTTCTATTTTGCTCACAGTTCTTAAAGAACCTATTCGTACACCCAAAGTTAATGAATGTCTGACTCGCAACGATTATAGGGTGCCAAATACATGTTGGCGATAAGAACTACATGTCTGTTCGTACTTTATAGAAAGGAAAACTCAATTGTTATGCAATTTTTTATGTTTATTAGTGAGGCTTCATTTGAATAAAATCAATTTTCACATTTTATTTCTATCATGTTGGCCTCTTCAGTTTTAATAAAATAGCAAAGTAATTGTTATGAAAATCACCAACAACTAGTCCTAGAGTCATGCTAATGAACGTATGTAGGTGTTAATATGTGGGTACATTTTTGCAACTGCACTAGGGCACAGTAGGACGGAAATCCAAAATAAATTAGGTTTTGTTTCCGCCAGAGAAATTTTTAGAAATTGTATAATTCCACACGAAACAGTGTTTCATTTAATAAGGATTTAATGTTTATGCACATAAAGTAAATTTTTAACTTTAAATATAAGAAAAAGTTATTTAACTTGATTTCTCGCTAAAGAAGGAAACATCACTGCAAATTGGAAACGTAGACGTAGAAAGACCATTCAAGGGGCATTGCACCCCTTTAACTATTGTATAAATATTAAAATGTGACTATTTACTCGTATTTTCAAATTACTCATGAAAATTACCAGTCCTCTTTGCCCTCACCCCCCCCCCCCCCCCCCCGCCACCCTCTTCACCAATGTATTTAAAATATATAGATATGTGATGGAAATCGCATAGTTCGAACATGATTCATTTTGGAAACCTCTGATTAATTTAGAATGAACTATCGAGTTAGTTTTGAGACAATGCCAATCTTTTAACTACCGAGAAGTAGACCAGAATATAATACAAACTAAAAAGAAACAACAATTCTAGAATTCTTTGAAAATGTTAAGATTTTCAAAGCTAGAGTCGTCAAATCAGTTTTAAGATTATTAAATCAGCACTCTTAGTATGTGCACTCTTGCCAAGCAAGCAATTTGTGTTTGTAATAAAAAAAATATATATTAAAGATGCTAACCATATTTTTTTTATTTTTTGTATGTTAAAAGATTTTAGAATTTTTTACTGTGCACATTTATAAGCAACGTTTGATAAATTCAAACTAAAGAGCTGCACAAGCCGTACTATATATATCACTTCACTTGTGTACTGTAGAGCTGGGTCCAACTCGTTCATTCGTTCATTTTTGCCACAAACCTATGTTCAAACACATTTAAATTACATGGGTTTGATAATTGATTTATGGTCAAATTTAACGAGTTTGGCCCAGCTCTAGTGTACTGTATTTCCAACTACTGTACTTGTGCATAGCTTTCATATTAAAACAAAAAGTTCCATGTGCTTGTATCACAACAAAAAGGCATTGCATCCGTTGACAAGCTTTCAACTACAGCACACAATGTTAGTGCTTGTGTTCTATTGTGAACTAAAACATCAAAACAAAACATGATGCTGAAGCATAACAACAGTAAATCATGGCAAGTACAGTGAGTGCAATAAAAGACGTCAATAATTGTACACAGCAGTATTACAGGGATTAATAGATGAAAAAGAAAAACTAATATTTAAGATATAAGCAAAATTTAAAAAAAAATAATATTAATATTTTGTCTAAAATTCATCAATGTGAATTTATTTAATTCCAAAAAAAAACTTAAAACTACAAAAAAAAAGTTAGTACACTAAGAAAAATATCACAATCTAAATTTAAGAACAAAATTCTTGAATTTGGATTGCAGAAATCTTAATATTTCAACCTTGAAATTTGGTCAGTAAGATTGACGTTCTGAAATTTAAGTAAAAGTTCTTAATTTATAGAATGAATAATTTAAATCAAGAACGTGGTCTTAAACTTTAACAGCCTTATTTATAAAACTTATTAAGGCTTTATAAAGGCTTTTTAAGAAAAATTTTGTATGAAAATTTGTCTTAAAACCCCTTTATAAAGCCTTAAGTTTAATAAATAAGGCTGTAAGAACGCATTCTTAAAATCAAGAACGTAATCTTAATTTTAAGATTTTATTCTTAATTTTTTTTTTTAAAATATGATCTTAATTTAAGATTTTTATTAAGAACAACATCTTGAATTCGATCTGAAAATGAGATTTTATTCAAGATTACAATCTTATATGCGATCTTAAAAAAAATTAAGATTTTATTCTTGACTCAAGAATATTTGCCTTTAACAGACTATTAAGGTTGAAATGATTTGGTTTCTAGCGAAAAATCTTGATTTTAGCACGTTTTTTCTCTTAGTGTAGTCGTACATTTTGTAATCATGAAACTAATATTTCATTCACTTTTCTATTTTCCATATAACAACAAATAAGTTTAAAGCCAGCATTTGCTGCACTGTGCGCAACTTTTCATTCAATTCTCCAACTTAAAGCACAATTGTTGCGCTTTCATAGTGTGACGCATTGTATTGTTTTGATGCAAAATAGAAATTGCAAGGAAAAGGGGGATTGTGTAATGTGGCTGGGTAAACAAAAGTTCTAGTTAATGTTGTAAATTTTCTTGTTTTCCCTTATTTTTCCTTTGTATTATTACAATTTGACATTGGCTGTGTGCATGTGTGAGCTTTTTTAATTTTAGTTTGCATATGTAATTTATATTGTTTGTAGTTGTCAGATTTTTTTTTAACACACAATACAATGTCGTTATTCTCTGATATTGTTGGTATTCGTGCTACATGTTGCAGAATTGAGTCAATGCATTTAATGGATAAAATACTTGATTGCATGTGTACGTGTGTGTTTGTGTTTATGCTGCATGCGTTAGGAAGAAATAATTTGATTTTGTGTGCTAAAAAAATATACATGTATACACCACCTACAACTCGTATACACTCGTCATTGTAAGTCTGTGTAGTATTCATGCAATATACTAAGTAAAAACAAAAGTATGAAAGTAAAAATATCACCCTCGCTGAAAAGACGTGTTTGCGCTTTTTCTTTTGCAATAAAAACGTACCCCAGGTTGTTACAAATGTACATAAGTATGTATTTATGTATGTATGTTTATTGCTTAACTCTCCCCTTCATATATTTTTTAACATAGTTTCACATTTTTGTTTTCATCCTGCACTAACCGGCTTAAAAACCACTCTATTGCCACAAGGCGTATAATCTTTTTAATGGAACTTTAATATCGATATTGCTTCTATATTTCTTTGTTTTTGTTGTTATATATTTTAAGCAAATTTTTATTTCAGCGTTTAGAGAAATTTTTTAGGTTTTTTCTTAGATTTTATGTGAGAAGCACAATTAAAACCCGAAACACTACACTTAAAATAAAGATTTGGTCTTAAAAGTTAAAAATTAGTGTTACTGACCTTATATCTAAATCTTTTATAGCATTCAAATATCTTTTAAGCCTTATAATACTCAGTCAAAAATTATAGGGTATAGTTTTAAGCCAAGAGTATATATTTAGATTGATATGAGCACATATCAACTATGGGGGGTATAAATATTAAGGAATCAGATGCTCTTGATGTTCTTGGCATGAAAATACAGTGTGATGTTTGTTGGACTGAACACATTTTTCAAATTGCGAAAGAAGCATTCAAGGCCTCTGCTTTTTGAAACGGTGCAAACGATATTTCACCCCATCTCCTTACTATTTATACCACTTATATCCGACCGAAAATGGAATACAACTCTCATGTATGTCCCGGCGCTTCAAAGTCTATTTTGGGGCTGCTCAACCGCGTACAAGAGAGGGCGAAGAAGCTCCTCGGTGACAGTAGGGTATACAACTCTATTGATTCATTGGAGCATCGACGCAATGTGGGGTGCATTTCATTGTTCTATCGTTACTACAACGGAATGTGTTCCAACGAAATTAGGGAACTTGTTCCTGAAACCCGCACATTTATACGTACAACACGTGCCTCATTCAGAGCACATCCCTTTGTAGTCGATTGGCCAATGCATTGCACTACGCATTACAGAGAAAATTACTTTTTTAGCCGCACTGTTCGTATGTGTAATCAACTACCTGCGGAGGTCTTTCCTGTCACTACCAGCGTGGGAAGGTTTAAATCGAATGTCCACAGACACTACTCCCTCTATCCTCCTTCCCTATAACCAATTTTCCTAGCTCTAGCACAATGCATTACATGAGTATTGGTTATCCCCTGAGCACTGGTCCTATTTAAAAAAAAACAAGTAAGAGTGCTATATTCGGCTGTGCCGAATCTTATATACCCTTTACCAAAGTGCTTTTATGTAGTATAGAGATACATACATAAGCACATACATAAAGTATAAAAAAAAGAAAAAATTATTTGACCTAGTTACTTTTATGTACAAAAAAAAAATTAATTTTCAAACCCTAAAATCATCATTTTAGATTTTTCTGATTCCTTATACCAATTTAGCAGTTCTTAAAAAAATATAGAAAGTGTGTTAAGTGAAAAACGAAAATTCAAAAAAATGTTTTATTTATTTACTTTAATATCCAGAAAAAAAAGTTCAAAGTTTCCAGCTCTGGAGCTGTGGTTTTTATTTTTATAGTTTTCTACAAAAAACTTTTATTTCCAAAACGTAAAATATATATAATTTATAAAGACAAAGATAAAAATTAATTAGACTTAGTTACTTTTATATA
Source organism: Tachina grossa (assembly GCA_949987645.1). Classification (NCBI taxonomy): domain Eukaryota; kingdom Metazoa; phylum Arthropoda; class Insecta; order Diptera; family Tachinidae; genus Tachina; species Tachina grossa. The sequence goes on along the minus strand of OX465276.1, from coordinate 38,449,719 downwards.
TCACAAAAAGTGTAACTTTTCCAACCCTGAAATCATCCTTTTTAATTTTTCTGATTTCTTACACCAATATTTTTCTTTTAAGAATATAAGATATGTTTAATTTATAGAAACAAAGGAAAATTTTGTTTTAGTGAGTTGCTTTTGTATAAGAAAAAAAGTTTTCCAACCCTGGAAACGTCTTTTTAAATTTTTTAATTTTTTTTTATTTGAAAACCCAATTTTATTCGTGGTGAAGTATAAAATAAGTTCATTTAATAAAAATAAATAAAAAATTAGTTTACGGTAGTTAATTTTAAGCTTCACAAAAATTTTAGGTTTTCCAACCGTGGAATCATCCTTTTTGTTTTTCTGATTTCTGACATCAATCTCTTTCTTTTAAGAACATAAGATAAGTTTAATTTATAGAAAAAAAGGAAAAATTTGTTTTAGTAAGTTACTTTTGTATAATAAAAAAAGTTAAGGTTTTCCAACCCTGGAAACGTCTTTTCAATTTTTTGAACTTTTTTTAATTTTTTTAATTAGAAATACCAATTTTATTCGTACTGAAGTATAAAATAAGTTTATTTAATAAAAAAATAAAAATTAATATTCGGTAGTTAATTTTTTATATCACAAAAAGTTTCAGTTTCCCAACCCTGGAAACATCCTTTTTGATTTTTCTGATTTCTTGCACCAATTTTTTTTCTTTTAACAATATAAGATATATTTAATTTATAAAAAAAGGAAAACTTTTTTTTGGTTTTTGTAAGTTACTTTTGTATAAGAAAATAAAGTTTTCCAACCCTGGAAACATCTTTTTAAATTTTTTTACTTTTTGTATTTGAAATACTAATTTTATTCATGCTGAAGTATAAAATTGGTTTATTTAATAAAAATAAATAAAAAATTAATTTACGGTAGTTAATTTTATATTTCACAAAAATCGTAAGTTTTCCAACCCTGGAATCATCCTTTTTGTTTCTCCGATTTCTTACATCAATCGCTTTCTTTTAAGAACATTAGATATGTTTAATGTACAGGAAAAAAAGGAAAAATTTGTTTTAGTAAGTTACTTTTGTATAATAAAAAAAGTTAAGGTTTTCCAACCCTGGAAACGTCTTTTCAATTTTTTGAACTTTTTTTAATTTCTTTTAACTAGAAATACCAATTTTATTCACACTGAAGTATAAAATAAATTTATTTAATAAAAAAATAATAATAACTAGTTTTCGGTAGTTATTTTGTATGGCAAAATGAAGTTTAAGTTTCCCAGCTCTGAAACCGTCTGCTCGATTTTTCTGATTTTCAATACCAATTTTATTTCGACCATTTCTGAGACACCAGTCCAAGAACGAAGTCTTTAGTTTTTTTTTGAGGCTCCGGAAAACCGATTTTACGTACAGACAGACGGACATCGCTTATTCGTCTTCCCTATGCATAAGAATCCAGAATATATATACCTTATGGCTCGCTTATTAATATTCTAGAAATTACAAACGAAATGACAAACCTATATATAACCTTTTACCATTTTTTGGTAAAGGATATAAAAAAAAAAATAAAAAAAAATTGGGAATTGTTAAAGTTAATATACCAGACATTAGACTTGTATCGAACTCATTCAGTCGATCGTTGACACAAGGCTATGATCAAACCTATTTAATTTAACTAGACTTTTATCGAACTCTTTCAGTCGCTCGTTTTTGACACAAACCTATGATTTCAATTACATGCGTTTCAATTTCAATTACATGCGTTTCATCATTGGTTTTTATCAATATCGAGCTACTGAAAGAGTTCCATACAAGTCTAGTTCAAAAAGTACTGTTGGACACTAGACTTAGATTGAACTCTTTCAATAGCTCATTTCTGACATAAACATTTGATCAAACCAATTTAAATTATACGGGTTTGATATACAGATGGACGCTTATCGAATTTTTCCAACACGACAGGACACGAACACGAATACCAAGACCCTCAACACGCACGCGAAAAATTTCGTCAACACGATACTGAACAACACGCATGAAATCTGTGGTAATAAGGAAAAAGTGCTTAAGTCATATTTTAGTGTTTTGCATGAGAGCACTTTGAAGCTTTCAAGTCGATTTTGAGAAATTAGTTTATTTTACGGTTAAAGTGGGAAATTCTCTGGTAAGCTTAATTTTGTAAGCCCATATAGTTTTACACACTATAAGTAATACATTAAAGTTGAAATATACCAAAGTATAACCTAAATTAAGCCATTATTCCAAATGAGATAGGAAGTCTAAAAAAGATAAGGCGCAAGTCAAAGTGCTATAACTTCCTGAAAAATCACACAAATTAATTGAGATTTTGACCAGGGGTATTTTAAAATATGCAGATTACGGACGTACCATTAACTCAAAATCAGCTTATCTCGACTTAAGCCCTTTTTCCTTTTTACCACAGAAATATTATTGGTATGGTATTGAAGATCAGAAAACTTAATTAATTTTTTTCAAGAGTCGCTTTTCAAAATATGGCACCGAGTTGGCACTGCCACCACAGCTGATACTTTCGATTTACGTACAGGACTTTAGGCTTCAGAGGCCCATACAATATCAACAAATATGCTAGTGGTGTGCGTTTGACGATACAATATATTTAATTTTTTCTCTACTAGAAATTCGTTCATACATATTTTACATCTAAAATCGTTTCGTGTTTTTGTGTCAATTTTCTTCAACATGAAACGAACCGGACACGCACGAAATCAGATTTTTTGTGACGAACACTTCGTGTTGAGTTGTGCGTGTTCGTGTCATGGAAAAAAAACACGACACGCGCCCATCTCTAGTTTGATGCTTCGTTTGTGTAAAAAACCATCTACTGTAAGAGTTCTATACAGTTCTATGGAACACAATTCTAATCAAATTTAAAATAAATAGGTTTGAACACATGTTTGTGCCAAAAACGAGTTTTACCCAAGACTAGCAAGTTTCTTAATTTAATTTTTTTTTTTGTGTGCATGCGGAGATATTTTTTACTGAGTTGTAGAAAATCAACATGTTTTAACAAGCCAATTTTCTGAGTGTATTTATCCTGTTAAAACAGCAGTTGAAAATCGTTTTTATTACTTCAAGAATTTAACGTTTAAACTTTTTTATGAATGTATTTATGTATGTCCGCTCTCATGCTCCCATATCTGCCTCATACTCTTAGTTTGCACAATTTCCAATAAGTGTTTCTTTTTTCTATTTAATATCCAATACTTTGCAAATATTATGAGAGGGTTATATTCTTTTTGTTTTCATTTTGGCAACGAGAATGTGTATTTTAGTTTTCTCCAAATGTCTGTGTTAAATCGAGATGAAATAATGTTTGAAAATTTATTTTCCCCAGATAGCGTTTAAGTTAACAGATGTGTGTTTATTTTTGCCGGCAAATATGTATGTCTTCAAATTTAATTTTTTTTTTTTCTATACGTTGGCCATACTACTACTAATTGTTATTTAATGAATATAGAAAAAAAATATACGTTTCCATATGCCAGAATTAAGTAATTTTTTACTAGAAAGTTGTATCTCTGATTTACTCACTTGGCAGAGAAGAAAACCAACTGTTGCTCATATATAATTTTCAACACAAAGTGATAAATTATTATTTTTTTATGATCTTGGAACAAAAATTTAAAACGGAAAGATAGTAACAAAATCAACAAAATATATGTATTTAAAAAAATAGCATAGATGTATATATCTTTTTTAGTGGCATTTACATATCGTAGGCTTAGGGTGTAAACCTGCTAGCTCACTTCCAGCAAATTTTACAGAAGAGACAAAATACTGTTAACATTTTCTATAGATAACTTAAGGAATTAACGTAATATATTAACAGCCTTATTTATAAAACTTAAAAAGTCTTTATAAAGGTTTTTTAAAATCAATTTTCATAACAAATTTTTCTTAAAAAGCCTTTATAAAGCCTTTTTAAGTTTTATAAATAAGGCTGTAAGTGTTTTTGACCAGTAGAGTTTTAAATTAAAATATATATTTTAGCCAGTCCATTCTGTTTCGAATGGCATTAAAATGTCACATTTTATATTAAGCGGATTTAGCAGGTTTACACTCTAAGGCCCAATAATTGACTTCTCAGTTATGTGTCATTTATCTTTAGGTGTCTCTTAGGTACCGAATTCATTTTTTCAGTATAAAGTTGAGAGCCATTTAAATACCCAACCTTGTCTATTTAAATCACACTTAAGTCTTACGAGCAACCATATGTTATTATGATTGTGTGTGTTTATTGAAAACATGTACATGAACATGTACATGTGGTCGTATTAAAAAGAATTTCGTTTAATTTTCATAAATATATAACATATACAATGCATAGTATCATATCATGGAATAAATAAATAGAAAAATGCGTTCTGATGCTCTTTTGGTTTCATAAAATGTGTTTTTATGCAGTTTTAATTTTCTACATATTGATAACCTAACTTTCTTATTTACATTAAACATCTGTTTTCTTTTAGAACTATCAACATTTCACAGTGCTACCACACTTTCATAGTATTTAAGTGATCATTTAATTTTACGACTGAAAAAATTAAACTGCAATTAAGTGCAACTTAAAATTAAGTGGATATTAGCTAAATGACACTTAATTGAGAAGTCGATTATTGGGCCTAAGCCGATGATATGTATGTTTACTAGCAAACGAGTAATATTTTATCTAAATGATATTGTTACGAAAATAGCCGTCAACAATGTTAAGCAGCATTACACAAAAATATTCCAACAGGGTTAATGTAAATTAGACTTGGGTCGAACTCGTTCACTAGTTCATTTTTGCCACAAACCAATGTTCAAACCCATGTAATTTAAATGGGTTTGATCATTGGTTTGTGGCAAAAATGAACTAGTGAACGAGTTCGACCCAAGTCTAATGTAAATGCTTCGCGATAATATTCCTACAGGGTCAAAGTAAAGAATAGTCTAGAATAGTAGCCAACAGCTAAATAAGCATGCCTAGCTTGATTAAATGTAAACAAGCAAAAGCAACAACAACAAAAAGCGTTTGCTTATTAAGCAGATTCACATATTTACACACATACATACATGCCAATTCAAACGAAAAGTAAAAGATAAACAACCACCGTGTGTTGCTTAGTTAATGATGTACACACGTACGCATATACACATGTATGTACATAGTTACCACATGAACTTAATTAGGCAGCATATAAGATGATAATGATCGTCTAGACATTGCTTGAAACTTCTGGTGGTATTTGTGTGGAGTATAAAAAGCAGTGACGCAGCCAATGAGTTAGTTAGTTGCAGTTGTGAGTCAGTTACGAACAAGTAAGTCGCGAACAAGTCAGTCAGTTGCAAGTAAACAAGTCAGTTGATAATTAAGTTGTGAATTAATAATAGTCTGTCGTGGAATTGAGATTATTGTGGAGTCTATCGTGTCGACTGGAGTAAAGGGAACAGCGCAGCGAATAGACGTGTATAAGGGTGTAAGTAAATCCAGTGAGTCCTTATTGGTGTATCAACTGTGAGTGTCGGCAGAGTGAGTGCCGTGTGTGACAAGCAGCAGACAAAGAGGTATTGATGTATCAACTGAGAGTGACGGCAGAGAGAGTCTCGTAAGTGACGGCAGCAGACAGAGAGGTGTCACGTGAATACTTGCGCAGCTAGATAAGAGAAGTGTGTAAACTACAGCGAGGAAGGCGTAGTGGTAACCAGTTGTGAATATTTGTGTGTAATTTATTAGTTTAAGTTGTATTAGTGTATTTAAACTCTTGATTAATTTAGTTTAAGTGTATTTGTAAATAAAACTTGTATCATTCTTAACCCTAATTACTACACTCGACTCTTGTATTCATATGCAAATCTTCGGATCTACGGAAAAGCGTTTTTATAGAGAGAAAAACGTAACAATATTTTGTTGGTTAACAAATGTTTACACAAATTCAATATATGTAATAATTTATTTTCTTGGCAAATTTTTTTTATAAAAAGTCGACTGTATTGCAGCACACTTTCCTTAAAGAAAAATCGACTGTGCCGCAGCCACACTTTTTTATGGAAAATTCGACTATCTCACAGCACACTTTCTTAGAGAAAAGTCGAATATGTCACAGCACACTTTTCTTAAAGAAAAGTCGACTGTATCGCAGCATACTTTTTTATAGAAAATCGACTGTGTTATAGCACACTTTTCTTAAAGAAAAGTCGACTATGTCACAGCACACTTTTCTTATAGAAAAGTCGACTATGTTGTTACATACTTTTCCTATAAAAAAGTCGACTGTGTCACAGCACACTTTTCTTGTAGAAATCTGAACGGTATCACAGTACACTTTTCTTATAGAAAAGTTGACTCTATCACACCACACTTTTCTTATAGAAAAGTTAGAAAAGCCGACTGTATCAGAGCACACTTTTTTGTAGAAAAGTCAACTGTGTTACAGGGCAGTGTTTATATAGAAAATCGTCTGTATCACCGCACACTTTTTACAGAAATTTAACAAAATTAAAAAATTGGATAAAAGTATTGTAACATATCTACTTATCTATAGCTTAAAACCCATTCGCTCATATACGGTTACATGTTGCTCTGTTTTGCAATTTAATGTCATAACTAGGAAAGGTACAACCGGCTCTTAATAATCTGAAACTCAAACGAACAGGAAAAATTTTGATTAACAAAGACTTAAAAATAATAGATATGAAAATTTCCACGATAGAGTTACTTAATTGTCACGTTTCGTCACCAATAAATTACGTTACGTAAATATCACGTTATGTCACCAAGCAATAACGTTGTAATTTAAAGCCATTCTGTTCGATTTGTTTATGTATTTTACTAAATGTAGAGCTAACTGCCTTCCAAACCAATATTCAAAAAAGAATATAAAACATACATACGTTTTTCTTTGAAAAATAATCTATTTCACCAAGCTATGCAACGTGGAATTTTCTGTGGAAATGCCCATATCCAGATAAATTTAGAGTCAAAACAAATTTAACAATGGCGTTGGCGCGGTCTCCGAGAGTTATAAAATTACAACGCCACGAAAATTTCTGATGTGCATTATTGTCCCTTTGTATCAGTTGTTGTAGGAAAGTTCAAGTGATGAAGGCATAGACACTGGTCTAATCCTAATGTAATATCAGAGCGCCTTCCCCTTCGTCGATATTTTGTAGCAGAATTATCGGAAAACTAAAATAACCAATAAAGTGGCTACTAAACACAGCTTTGAAAATTTAGTGTGTTTCATTGACACTAGAGGCGCTGCAAAACTGTATTATTAAAAACGTGCAAAGAAGGTTTATGCTTTTCGCGGGTTGCTTGTACTCGTATATATCTATGTTTGCAAATTTGTTATTACCACTTATCTGCCAAATGACAATTAATGTATCGTTATATTCGTCTTAAGATCCCAAGTGCTCAGAATTAAAAAATAAACTGGCGAATTTTCGCGCGAAATAGTAATACGTGAAATTTTTTTTTACCAAACCTATCGAGTGGGGTATCAAAATAAAAGAAATTAATAAGGGATTACAAAAATATATATGTTTGTTCATTAGAGTTGCAGGTACACTAAATCGGGAAGCTTTAAAAATTGCATCTTCAAATCATCTTAATAGTGGCTTCCGACTGTAAAACTCACTATGTTCCGTACTATTTGTTATTTGAAAATTGGAGTTAAATCAACGAGTTTAAAATGTCTATATAAAAATATAGATTTATATTATTATATAGTATATAAACAAACTTTTAACACATTGAGTGCCAAGCGGTTTTGACGAAAACGCTCCCAGGAGACTTAAAAAAATATTTTTTTTTTTTGTTAAATTAGTGTATTAGTGATAAAAAACGATTTCTGAGATATCTCTATTCCATTCTGACCCTTACTTTTTATTTTGTATAAACTTTTTTATGTCGTACATTTCTGTACATTTCATACATTTTCCACTTTATAAAACCTCACAAAATCATTCTTGACCCATGAATGTTTTTGCAAAAATGTTATTTAAAAATCACAACAAATTTCACTCAGTGTCGTATATAAAAGAACTACAGGCTAACTAACTAAGTAGACACAATCACTGTCGTACGGAAACGTGCGTCATGCTACCCCACGACGCGATAAGTGTCGTACGGAAACGTACGAGGTGACACTTAATGTGATATGGTTATGAATAGGGCTAATTAAAATATGCAAAAAAAAATTAAAATATGCGCCAGAAATAGCACGAAAAAATTTCAAAATATGCACGGTTATATGCACAAATATGCAAAATATGCAAGAATAAAATCAACAATTTTGTTACCTTAAAGTATTTTTATTCAAAGAGATCTTTATTATAATGAACAATCATTTGTTTTTTTTTTAATTTTCAAAAAGAAATGATCTTCTAGTTATTGTCACATAAAACAGATGAATACATGGAAAATATGCGTTCAACATCAGTAAACGTAACAGGAGCGTATTTAAATGCGAGTATTTCAGATGGGGACAAATTTTCAATACATTCATCGGTTTCGGTTTTATTGAAATATATATAATTTTTAATTTTGATTAAGGTCTTCAGACCTGTGTTTCTGTTCAAAACTTTGTTAAATTTATCAATGAATACATTTTGGTTTGTATTTTCAATACTTTCTTTCACACGTTCTATAACAGCTTAACTTTCACTAATAGGAAGTCCTTTAGTTTCTAGTCGGGTGATGCTTGAGCAGAGGCATTCAAAATTATGTTTTATATAAACTAAGTCAGATTTCATTGACGCTTTTTGAAACAACAATTTTGCATTGCGTATAGACTCTGCCTCAACGTCATCAAGTTCATCTAAAACGTTACAAATTTCTTTGAAATTTTCAGAATAATATGTCTGAGCAACCATCTACAATAGGAAGAAAAGAGACAGAACAAAATTGATAAACATTCTATCTCTGTTGCGCTACCACAAAATACTTTGATATGCCTGAACATGGACATCGCCCGTGCTCACCACAACAAAGAAGTTGATGAATTTTTCACAGTTGCTCTGCCGGCGTCATGTTCATGTCCATGTCCAAGTTGATGGCTCGTGAAGACGTAGGGAAACGAATGGTATTTTTGAATCGAATATCTGCAAGCAAACAATCATTAGCCTCCGGCGGTAATAGTGTCGGTTCGACTTTGTGGTAGAAGTTATAGAAAAGTAAAGAAAAAATTAATAAAATGCAGACATACATGTGCAAGAAGAGGAAAGAAATATATTTCATGTGAATTTCTTTTACACCAGCTTGAGTTATATGAGTCGTTACATATTAATCGCGTTGCCAGAGTGAAAAATAAGCTCTTTTATGCAACGTGATCCAAAATATGCATTTTTCTACAAAAAAATTAATATATGCAAAAAAATGCTTTTTCTGGCAAAAAGCCAGAAAAATTACCCCTGGTTATGGAAAAGATCAATAACAATTATATTATTATCAATCAATTTTTATTGACTATTATATCATTTATATACAATAATACATACACACATATTTCAATACCAAAAAATTTCGCACCAAAATTGCATTTCTTTATGAAATAGACGGCCTTTCACCACTTGCATTATAAATTATTTGCGTTTAATTTGTTTTAAAGAAGATATTTTTAAAATATAAATAATAGCTCTTTTAAAGAATTTAAAATATATTAATGCATTTTTTTGGTGGCAAATAAAATGTCACTCAAGAAAAAGAAAATTATTTTAGCACATAAGTATGGATGATGAACGGTAGACATGATTTTTGTTAAAAAAAAAACATCATTACTTGTCATCATATTTGTAGATTTGAATATATTTTATAATTTATTTAAATTCAAGAGTCAACAATAGCATTTTTTTAATACTATAAAAAATAATTTAAAAATCCAGAAAAATCACAAATTATGTGAAAGAAAAATATAAATATCGGGCTAAGACACCCAAATATTTTTCTTCTGAGATTAACAAAAATAAGTATTATAGACAGGTGTATGGATTTTTCTTAAATATTTGCATACTGACCTTGTCAGCAAGAACTGCACAAGAACAAAAACAATTTTAATTTTTATTGCAATAACAGTTTACATTTTTTTTCCTTTTTTACTATTTTACACAAAACCAAATAAATAACAAATTTACAACAGCATTTTGAATAAATTTTTATTTTCTGCAAGCTCTTAAATGTTTGCCATAACTTTCGGAATTTAATAAACAAATATTGGCCTGCCACAACACCTTGAATGAATGCTTTTTAACTTGCTTTTTTATCGAACCACTTGAGGACAAACGATAGCATAGAAATGTAAAATATTTTCAAGCCAGCTGTTGTTGTTCATAAAAAAATAGAGAAAAACTGTAAAAAAATCTAATAATAAATTAAGACATAAGACATTTTCAACTAGCAATGCATACAATACAATTACTGCTAAACACTGAGGAAATATTTTTTTTTTTTTTTTTGTTGGAAATGTAGAATATTTCAGTGAGGGCTTCATATTTTTAAATTTATATAAAACAAAGAGTGTGTGAGATATAAACGAAACTCTGAATTATTTTGAAAGATCAATCGATGCCAGTACGTATGGAGTATTAAATCAAACAAATTTCATCCGCATATTCGCTGGGTGGCGAGCATTTTGGTCCGCATCCACATCCAGAGAACTGCAACGGGTAGTAAACTTTCGAGTACATATGCTGCATCACTTCACAAATTTTTTATGATTTTATTTTATTCACTCTAGACTTGGGTGGAATTCGTTCACTAGTTCATTTTTGCCACAAACCTATGATCCATGTTATTTAAATGTGTTTGATCATCGGTTTGCGGCTAAACTTGGGTCGAACTCGTTCACTAGTTCATTTTTGCCATAAACCAATGATCAAACCCATTTAAATTACATGGGTTTGATTATTGGTTTATGGCAAAAATGAACTAGTGAACGAGTTCGACCTAAGTCTATTTGCGGCAAAAATTAACTAATGAACGACTTCGACCCAAGTCTAATTCACTCGAAATCATTCAGTCGATCGTTTTTGACACAAATAGACTTATGTCCAACAGTTCTTTTTGAAATAGTTCGTTCAGTTGGACACAAGTCCCGTCAAAAACATCAAAGTAAATTAAATGGGTTTGATGCAACTTTTGATTCAAACGCTCTCAAACTAGTTCAAAAAGAACTAGACTTAGGTCAAACTCGTTCATTAGTTCATTTTTGCCACAAAACAGTGATCAAACCCATTTAAATTACATGGGTTTGATCATTGATTTGTGGCAAAAATTAACTAATAAACGAGTTCGACCCAAGTCTAAAAAGAACTGTTGTACACAAGTCTAGACACAAACCTGTTATCAAACCCATGTTATTATACAAATTAGAGCTGGATCCAAGTAGACTTGGGTCGAACTCGTTTAGACTTGGGTCGAACTCGTTCACTAGTTTATTCTAGCCACAAACCAATATTCAAACTTATTTAAATTACATGGGTTTCATCATTGGTTTGTGTAAAAAATATACATCGGTTTGCGGCAAAAATGAACTAATGAACGAGTTTGACCCAAGTCTAGTAAAAAACGAGCTACTGAATTAGTTCGATCCAAGTCTAGTATTGTCATAGGTTTGTTAGACCCAAACTTAATCACAATGATATCAAGCTGGAAAAAAGTCGCAGTACTTGTGTGTAATTGTTCCTAAGCAAGACGCTTACTTAATAAATAAATCAATCCACATTTGTTAATTATATTTTTTTGTTTCATGTATGATAGTCGAACGTGAACAAAACTGTCGAAATACTAATTTTTAGCTCTAATGAGTACGGCTTGACTTGAATTGAACTCATTCAGCCGGTTATTTTTGAAAATGATTCGACCATAAAATCTTAGCAAAATAGTTCGTTAAACAATAGAACAAAATGGATTTCGCACTTGTGGAAATTTAAAAATTGCTTTCAAACAGGGACTCACTTTAATCTTTGGGTTAAACTTGAAAACCGAGATAATAATGTTAAACTTTTTATATAAGAGTATTTATTCATTTGCTTGCTTTAATGATCAAACAGAATAAGTCCGCAACTTCAGAAAAAATCGCTGTCAAATTAACAAATCCCATAATAAAATCTACGGCAGTAACTTCAAATGCTCTCTAATTTTTATTTTATTTTCTTTTGTGCTTATTTTTCTTTGTAGTTTTGTTCACAAAATGTATGAAATTTTTTGAAAGTATGGTAGCATTGTTGAGAAAATGACTATTTATATCGTCACCTAAAATCCAAAAGGCCGTAAGTACACTTTTTACTAAAGGGTGTTTTTTATTGAGGTATAGAACTTTAAGTTGGCATCACTTTTTTAACTGGCGGCCATTTTGTCAGCTGTCAAGTGATTAATATTTAGTTTGGTTTGCCATTTCATCATGAACAGGTTGACAAAAGAACAACGCTTGCAAATCGTGCAAATTTATTTCGAAAATAATGGTTCAGTTCGCGAAGTTTACCGCAAGCTCCGTCCATTTTATGGTCGACATAATCGTCCATCAGAGCAATTAATTCGGTTAACCATGGATCGTTTTCGCACTACGTTTACTCTATGTGATAATACGCATCCGCAGAGACGTCGAACAGTGCGCACCGAAGAAACAATTGCCGCTGTAGAGCAAAGTGTTGGAGAATGCTGGAGAGTCAGTTACCGTTAATGGAGACCGGTATAGAGCCATGATAACCGACTATTTTGTTCCCGAATTGGATGGCATGAATGTGGATGAGTTGTGGTTCCAACAAGACGGCGCTACATGCCACACAGCGCACGTCACAATCGATTTATTGAAGGAAACATTCGATGAGCGCATAATTTCGCGGAATGGACCTGTCAATTGGCCACCAAGATCGTGTGATTTGACACCATTGGATTATTTTCTTTGGGGATATGTGAAGTCGCTCGTCTACGCCAACAAACCAGAAACGTTAGGGGACTTGGAAGCCAACATTCGTGGCGTTATTGCCAACATACGGCCCCATATGCTCGAAAAAGTGGTTGAAAATTGGACCTGTAGAATTGGCTTTATTCGAGCCAGCCGCGGCGGCCACATGCCCGAAATCATAATTAAACATTAATGGCATAAAATTATCCTTCCAATAAAGCCAAATTGATGGACATTAAAACGATTTTCTTGTGTTTTATTTCAATTCGAAGTTCTATACCCCTAAAAAAACACCCTATATTTTACAGGAGAAGCAAAAAACTTCATAAATTTAATACTATTTATATATTAGGTGCCAAATTGAATAATGAATAAAATCGGTATTTGTGAGTAAAATTTAAGAAAATATGTATTTTGGTTACTCACATCATAATCAATCAAAAGGTATATTTTGAATTTTTTGGTTGTTAAATTCTATATGTTTGGTTCGTTGTGAAACCACCTCCAAAATTGATGGAAAAATTTGATCTATTGAGTTAGGTGAACAACTATGAATATTGCTGTTGTAGCCCATAGTGTTGAGGAAAACCCAAGTTATGCTGCAATATGGTAGAATTCCTTAAATTTTATGTATTTGGTCAAAAACTCTGTTTTAAGCAACCGCAATTTAAATATATATATATATATATATATATATATTCCATTTCTTTCAGTGTATTTTTTGAATAATTCAACTTGCGATTAAAACTTCTTGGACATTAGTGTTCTCTAATAATAAAAGGAAACTGAACTTTAAAAATTGTTTATGGAAATAAGTAAATTTATTTGCCCTTTCCTCAACAACAACCAAATGGACGAGTTGAAATTCAACTTTTTTTGTATTTTTTTATTTTAAATTATAGAACACACAGATGGTAAATTTTTTTTTCGTGTTTTACTTTTGCACTGACAATATGTGGTTGTAATGTACTGTAATGCTGTATAAAAACCCATTGAACTGAAGCTTAACGCAATGTAATCAAAATAATTAAATGTATTATTCAACTTCATTAATCTTCTTAAGGGGGAAAAAATAAGAATAAGAAAAATATACATATTGGCATAGAAGAAGTCTAATAACAAACTGATGACAACTTAAAGTAATGCGAATATACTGACCACTTAAGCATATGAATTTATTCAACATGAATTGAATATTGTGAAAAAAAACCCCAGTAGACAGAGTTATATTTGTAATAGGACGTAGGCTCTTTGCAGGTCTTTTTTGAAATTAATAAAAATTATAGTGTTTTGTGCTAAATTTTATAAGTGTGAAGATGATCAATCGTGTTAATTGGCTGGGGTTCAAAAAATATCTCAGTAGTCATTGTACGGAAAACATTACGCTTAGAACATCCGATGATATTGAATCTAACATTTCCAATCTCAGCGAGAATATTAAACAGGCTGCTGAACATGCCACTATCTCCCATCCGCAAACTGGGTTTAATAAAATTTATTCTACAAACATTGAACGTCTCGTACGTGAAAAAAGAAGAGCTAGAAGGGAATGGCAACAGCACAGATCACCACAAAATAAAATCAGATTTAAAGAGTGCACTAAACGACTCCAAGAGTTGCTTGCATATGAAAAAACTGCATCTCTTAAAAATTATCTGGAAGGTCTTGATGTGACACCAGCGTCTAATTACTCTTTGTGGCGCGCTGCTAGAAAGCTTAAAACACCCATTGAGTATAAGCCACCTCTACGCACATCTACCGGAAGTTGGGCAAGAAGCGATACTGAAAAAGGTAAAATATTTGCTGAGCACTTAAAATCCGTTTTTACGCCAAACATATGTACTGGTGTTGCTGATTTGCCGAATGTAGTCGCTCTACCCCCTCAACACATAAAGTTTAAGACGCGTGATTGACAAAAATTAATTGCCGAACTCAACCCGAAGAAAGCTCCGGGTATTGATGGAATTAGTAACCAGATGCTTACGAACTTGCCTCGTATTGCAATGAGAATCCTATTATTCATATTTAATGCCATTTTACGACTGGAGTACTACCCACACAGCTGGAAGCTTGCCAAGGTTAAAATGATTCCAAAGCCGGGCAAAGATCTAACCAAGGCTGAGTCATATAGGCCAATAAGTCTACTATCAACTATTTCAAAGCTTTTCAAAAAACTGCTCAAACCAAAATTGCCCCCAATTCTAATTAGTAGTGGGTGCATACCAGACCATGAATTTGGTTTTAGAAGTCAGCATAGCACCATTGAACAAACTCACAGATTGGTTCAATTTATAAGAAGAACTTTTGAGGAAAAAAAGTATTGTTCTGCGGTCTTTATTGACGTTTCCCAGGCATTTGATAAAGTGTGGCATGAAGGCCTAATTTTAAAATTGAAGACTTACTTACCAATAAACATTTTAAATCTTGTGGAAAGTTACATTATTTCCCGTAAGTTCACTGTTGTGGAAGGAGACTTTACGAGTAGGCCTGAAACCAGTTCATCCGGTGTTCCACAGGGGAGTATACTGGCACCAGTTTTATATTTGATTTATACTTGTGATATGCCTGTGAGCAGTAGTATCCATACTTCCACATTTGCCGATGATACAGCCTGCCTTAGTATGCACGAAAACCCTGATGAGGCATCCCGCAAACTCAAGGAACACATTAGCCAGATGGAGCTTTGGTTAAACTTATGGAGAATTAAAGTCAATGAACAAAAGTGTGTCCATATAACGTTCACCCTAAGAAGAGATACTTGCTCCCCCATTCGGATTAACAATCAAGTTGTTCCTCAACATTCACATGTGAAATATCTTGGTTTACACCTTGATCGACGACTTACATGGTAACACCACATTGACTCTAAGTTAACTCAAATGAAACTTAAATTAACTCAGGTACATTGGCTGATTGGTAGAAATTCAACACTTAGCGTAGACTGCAAACTTTTAATATACAAGTCGCCTTTAAAGCCAATATGGTGTTACGGAATTCAACTATGGGGCACTGCTTCAACTTCAAATGTAGAGAAAATTCAACGAAGGCAAAATAAAATTTTACGCATGATAACATCGGCTCCATGGTACATCAAAAATTCAAATATACATCGCGATTTGAATATGCCACTAGTGACTGAAGAAATTGTAAAATACTCAGGCAAATATCTAATAAAAATCGAGTCACATCCTAATCCGCTTGCTCGTAATATTTTGAACTTTACTGGACACATCCGCTTAAAAAATAGAGATACACGGGCTCTAATATTCAACACTCTAGATGATGAAGCTGCTTGAAAACACTTTTTTCTTTTTGTTGCTTATCACTACTTATGTATTATTAATAACTATCACTAAGCTTATGTCCGACATTGGTCGGGCCTAATAATTTTTTTATAGATTTAAGATTTGAATACTTATTGTTAGTTCATATTTGAAGATACAATAAATAAAAAACATGCATTAAAAAAAAAAAAAAAAAATTTATAAGGGTAATGAATATCTCCAGCAAAGTTTCCTTAAACTTAACCAAGAGGAGTTCAAATATGGTAAAAAAAATTTTGAATTTAATGAAAAGTATAATCAGGTATCTGCCTAATTTCGTTTTTCATACGTAGTGTCCTATTTTGGTACCTCGAGGCCCCAACTGCATTAGGAAAATGAGATTAATAGTTAATAGTCCCGTTAACTGTTTTTTAGAGGACAGGCAAATTACTAAACTGTTTAGATAGGGACAAGCAAGGAAAAATCAGTTTTTGCTATTTTTGTAAGTTAAGATCGAACTGATTTTGAATGAAAATATTTCGTGACATCATAGATGTGTACTTGGAGAGTCCTAAAAAGAATTTAAAAAAATCATTAACTGAGGATATGTCTAGTTTTGTTCCCCAGCTCCTCATATAAAATGTAAGCTCAATTGTAAAGGGTGTCCCAACAAGAACGCAAGATTTAAATTTGGCGCCATTCGAAGTGTCATTGTTTGACATTTGAACAATTTTTATTGTTTGCTAGTAGAAGGTACGAGGTTAGTAAAAATGAAGCGCTACACGAATGAACAACGTATTCTCATTGTGAAATTGTTTTACCAAAATTTTTTTTGCGATCAATTTGGGGTCACAATAATGCTCCAAAAGAGTCAACTGCAAAGAGATTAATGGATAAATTTGCCGAAACTGGGTCTGTTAGTGATGTAAAGACAACAACGCGCCTTCGACCAGATCGATCGACCGAAAATGTCGCAGCTGTACGTGATGATGTCGCTCAAACGCAGGTCAAGCGCAAACAGTCAATGGTGTTCGCTATCGTGAAATGATAACCAGTTTTTTCGTGCCCAGAATTGAAGAAATGAGTGTGGAGGGCATGTGGTTTCAACAAGACGGAGCCACATGTTATACAGCCAGAGAAACAATTCAATTGCTACATCAGTCATTTCCCGGTCGTGTTATTTCGCGTTTTGGAGACCAGAATTGGCCGCCTAGATCGTGCGATTTAACACCATAAGACTTTTTTCTTTGGGGTTCTTTGAAGTCGATGGTTTACGCGAATAAGCCGACGACGACTCAAGCCTTAAAAGAGGAAATTGGACGCTGCATTAATGAAATACCGCAGCATTTATGCAAAACGGAAATTGAAAATTTCATTAAAAGATCGCGTGTGTGCCAGAAAGCCGCGGCGGCCATCTGCCCGATTTGTTGTTCCACACATAATCTCATTTTGTCTACTTTACGATATAATAAAGTTTCACGATTTTTTTTTAAATATCTGTTTTATTTAAAATTTAAATATTGCGTTCTTGTTGGGACACCGTTTATTTTCTCTAGAGCTATCGGATGGCTATTTTAATGTGTTTTATTTACATGTCGCTCATTTATTGAAACAACGTCATAACTCAAAAAATGGCGAACCATATTTTTCCAGTTCTAGGCTCCGGAAATGTTCCTTTGAACTTCTCAAGGAATTTGTCTTTGATGTTTCCTACCACAACATACACCTCTACCACAATATACACCTCCTTAAATATCCGTTAAAAAAAATTCTTAGCTTTTGATGATTAATGGAAAATTCTAAAACCGACTGAAAGATATTTTTAAAGTCTTCTAAATGATATTAGTATTAACCTGACCTGATAATTGAATAGGTTTCATATTGAATTTTTGGCATATTCTACTCTCTCTTGGAATCAGGAACATTTCAACAACAACTTCGAATAATTCTGTGAATTCATTTATGGTCCTTCGAACCATGCATGAGCCAGTGACTTTAGATATGCAGTACATTAGAGACCTTAAAGGCGATTTTTCTTTTAGATTTGTTGAAATTATTGGACGATTAGCATTTAAGTGTTTTTTTTTTTTTTTTGGCAGATATTTCCTAGGATTAATATTCAAATAACTAGCATAAGCGCATGAACACTTTTTTGAACTTTTATGTATATTTTTTAGCATATTTGTAACCTATACATTAAAGAACAACATTAAAGAACTATTGCACTATAGCAAACAAATATGGTTACATTTACTTCCTTTATGCCCTTAACATGCTTTTTAATATCCTTGGCTAGACATTTGACTATTAGTTTTTAAGCTCAAACTGCAAATAAAGATTTAGCTATTTATAAGTTCATACGTATTTTATTATTTACGTATATTTAAATCGCAATAAAATATTGCTCTTCTGCCATGTAATAAAAAAAAATATAATAATTTATATGTAAATCTTAAAATAAACTACCAAATACGTATATAATATGAGTATATAAAACCCAAGTAGACAGTATAGTATGATATTCACACACATCCATGATCTTCTGCATGCAGAACTTATTACATTTTATTCATTCATATTTATAGTTTTTGTACGTAAAATATAGAAATGTACGAGTACGTATTCCTGAAACGCAAATATAAAAAGGGGATTATGTCAAGTTTTTGTGCAAGTATATTTCATATGAAATATATACTTTGTGCAAATCCTTAGAAATTGTAAAACAAGGCATAAAATGTATTTGTTTCTTACAGAAGGTAAGGGTATATTTTCATACGGGTTCAATTTTGTGTGGGAAGATGCATACGATATTCGCTTTGGTTTAACCCTGCAAAGAGTTTTTCATGAAATAAAATTAATTATAGTTTATATTGTGCTTATTTTTTCTTTGCTAGAATTTTTGCACAAATCCTAATTTAACAAAAATAACAGGAATAAAAGTGTTAGCAGAAATCGTTAGGCGCTTATTATTGATTAAGTCAACATGAGAGGATATTACTAATTCATACATAACTTCTGAGGCGCAAAGATGCGCAGCATATATTTTTCCAAAATAACGCTCATTTTTTCAACCTTTAATATAAAACTAAAATCTCTGCTTACGTAAGCCCAATTAATAACTTTATGATAGGCTTTTCAAAGAATGCTATATGTGACCTTCTCCGAGAAAAGGGACCTAGTGTGTCAAAAAACAGTTTTGGACTTAAGAGTGGATTCTGGTACCTAAAAGGGTGTAGAATAAGATGAAATGAGTTAGATTTCTGATAAAAATTCATTTACCCCATAAAAACGTACAAAACGAACTTGGGAAAATCGATAAAAATGGGAAAAACATTAAAATTTTATTTTTTTATATAACTTCATTTTCACACACTAGGTCCCTTTTCTCGGAGAAGGTCACATATATATTGCATCTGGGCCACTACACACATTGGGCTGGAATAGGTCGAATCGTGTTCAAAGCAGGCGGAGATAGTTCCATCTGCAGGCAAGGTCATTATGGCTATTTTTGGAATACACATTGGATAATTGTTATTGATTATCTTTAAGAAGGAAGAATAATCTTCTGCGAGTATTATGCTCACTTATTGCAACATTTAAGAGATGAAATTAAGGAAAACTTTCTGAATTTGGCGAAAATTAAAGTGTCGTTTCATCAAGACAGGGCACCAGTTCACACGTTAATCATTGCGATAGACAAAATCAATGATTTAATTGAATGAATTAATTTTCACGCACCTTATTCACCAGATGTAACTTATTCGGACTATTTTCTATTTCCAAATAAGAGGTTAGGTTATGTTAGGAGGCTGCCGGTAAGGAAGGCTAAAATTTAGAGTCCAACTCACTTGGGTCCAATGCAATGATATCTTTGTGCAACCTGTGAGTTGATGAGAAGAATGTAAAAGAGGGTGATAGAGATGGTATAGTGCTAGAGATAAGGTGGAGGTGGAGGTGGAGGAAGAGATAAAGTAAAGCTTCATTATTATACAATTTTGCTTTTTGCACGTTTTTTTTTTTCTTTTTTGATAATGCAGTGTTGCAGTGCCTCTGGTGTCAATAAGGCGTATTAAATTGTCAAAGCCTTGTTCGGTAGCCATTGCATTGGTTATTTTACTTTACCGATGATTCTGCTACACAATACTGATGAAGGAAGAAGGGCGCTCTGATGTTACATTAGGGTTAGCATACGCTAAAGCTGGCGTAGTTCAGTGACCAGTATCTATTCCTTCATGAATAGAACTTTTCCTACAACAGCTGATATAAAAAGACACTAATGCGCATCAATAAAATGCGTGGTGTTGTTATTTAATGACTGCTGGATACAGGGCTCGAACCCAGGACCTTCGAATTTATAGTCCATGTGCTAACTATTTCTGCCTTTTCTAAACAATAAGATATATACAAAAATTCTCCTAAATTTTTTGTGTTTTCTTTTGTTAGGTGGGCTAGCTTTCGGATTTCCCCGTGCACACAAATTTTAAATACTTTTTATTCATTTCCCTTGCCAAAAACTTAAGCAGAATCCTTAATTGCAACTCTCATACTCACAGCTTTCTGTAACACCTCCGCATTTACCAGTGAAGTGCTACCTTAAGAAAAAATTATAACCAAACAATCATCAATTATATACATAAATGTCCGTAGGCGCATCCCAGTATCATTCACATTACTTGTGTATGTCTGACTAAATGGGACAGCATAAATTTCAATGTTTACCGACTGTCAAATACTAAATGAATGCTATTGAACTTAGAAATGCAAATAAAATATTGAACTGAAAACAAACAACAACAACAATAAAAACTTTAAGAATCATCGATTTGAAAATCATTCACTCTTAGCTCACCTTATGAATTACGAACACAAAGCCAAATTAATGGCAAGAAAAAACCATATAGTGAGTCATTTAAATACAACAGAACGAAACGTCAAAATTTTTTGAGGCATCAATACACTAAACGTTAAATGCATTTAAAATTTTATTTTCTTATGTTTTGCAGCCAACTTCATGTGCACACTCACTTACTCAGCGACGAGGCACACCTAAATGTAGGGATTTTCTGTTTAATTTTGCGAGAAAAAAATATAAAGCAACAAAAGAATGTCATTTGTATGAGGTAACTTAACTTTTGTATTTAAAGAAAGATACAAAAAAACTAATAACATTTTACAATATCAATTGAAACCAAAAACTTAATTTCATTACTAACACGTTGTATAGATTATTGCTAGAATAAAAAAGCACTTTAGTAGTTTATAACCAGTTGGAAATCTTAAAAGTTTTACTGATGACTTCATTCTTAATCAGTTGAACATATTCACAGAAAAAACTAAATTTCATTTTCAGTAACCAAATTCGTTGAACCAGTAAATATTTTATTTGAATGCGGTCCTACAAATAATTTTGTAAATTATGATAAAAATTTTGTAAAAATTTAAATTAATCATAGTTCGGCTGAGAGAAAATGTTATTTCAATGTGTTGGTGTTTATCTTGCTTGTTGATCAGGGTGACTGATGACATTTTTCAAAAAGTGGCACCAAATAGGGGATTTATCAAAACAAAGGGGCAAAATTAAAAAAAAAACTGGAAAACTGCACTAAACTTTTTATTTTTAATGTATTTTCATATAACTCACCCTAAATGAAGGGGGTCAAAAAGTGGCAAGGCAGTCGAAAAAGGGGAAACGCAGTCGAAAAAGTGGCAAATTGCCACTTTAGTCGGTCAAACGGTCACGCTGTTGTTGATAGGAACAACGTGCTGTTGTGCGGTTGTTGTTGTTTAGTTGTTGTTTATTTTGTTTGATCGTGTTGTATACATGCAAATGCCGAAATGTAGCCGACAAACGTCGTGGCCTGTTTCTTCTCTATACAGTGTTTTGGTACAAATTAATTTAGTGGAACAGTACAGAATATTTACTGAAACTAAGTTTGATTTCAAACAAATATTTGTTTAAAATTTTTTTGGGAATAATTTTTTCTGTGTTATATAACACTGTATAGTATGAAAAACGAAATAACAGGATTCTAACGGATAAGGATATCCAAAAAAATTTTGCGTCTGAACCTTGTGGTGGCGAACGGGTACGCAAAGATTTCATGCTTGCATTTTAGATATAAATAGAATGTCTTCAACACACTTATATACAATTTCACAAAGCATAATTTAGCTCTTTAACTCTTTTTTCATTCAATCTTTTATGTCCTTTTCAAAAGGAATGTAATATAAATTTGTATCCAAACTAATTTTTAATTATTGTAAGATCATTTTTATTTAAAAATTTTTATGGACATACAATATATTGAATACGATATTATAAATATTTCCATTGTTTATGTTAAAGATTCCTTTGGAAAGAGACAAAAATCTCATACAATATATTAGTAACACCGCAAAAGACATAAGTTAAAAAAAATTTATTTTGTTTACAACAATATTTTTTCCATTTTGCTCCCAAAAATTAAAGCAATTGAAGTTGTTTTGGCACAAATTTTCCATTTGGGTTAATTGGAAGCATTAATTCAATTGCTTAATATTTGCAATACAAATGAATCGGTATTGATTTTTTTTTCGTTTATGTATGCACGTTCGTAGGTGTTTTATATTAAGGGTATTCACATCAATAGTTGTTAGGTTAGGTTGACAAGAAGAGCCATTAAGGTCATATCACGGGACATACACAGTATAGACCTATTGTGCGCTCTCATATGAGTTAAAAATGAACCTCGCCTTCCGAAGAACTCAGTATCATTGACGTAGTCCCTCAAACTTGTCCAGTCAATACCTCTAAGGTGCGTAATGTCCGGTAAGGAGTCATCCCTCCAAAAAAAAGGGGATATCAGCTGGGGGAAAGCTGGACAATGACAAAGATACTATTCCATTGTCTCGATGTCCTCCATGTCCAGCATTCATTGGCATCCCATATTCTCCCATAAATTAGAGTGCCCCAATGAGATGCCGGTAGATTTTGCTAGCACGGGCTTGTTTAGTTTCAACAGCCTCCTTGTTTAGTTAGATTAAACACAATATCACTACTCCATCATGTCCTGGGGGGTCATGTTCACACAATTTTGTAACTCAATCTTCGCTGCCTTGAAAGGCTTTGCTTTAAGTAAAATTACTGTCCGTAATATTCTAGCCCTTTTCGCAAGTCCATTTGCACGCTCATACAAGATAAATGTTGCCATATACTGCGTAACCGTTAATCATATTTTTGCAATTTAAAACGGTTGTGATTGCCCTAATTACCGACTTGCTGTCAGTAAATATATTGACATCTGTGGCCTTAATATTCACACTGGTCCCTTTTTAAAACCTCCGTGATGGCATGAACTTCCGCCTAGAAGACTGTACAATAAGTAAATTTCGGTCTCCAGCAGTTCTATAAAGAAACCTAGGCCCGTTATTCCCCAGCTTCGAGCCTTGGATATTTGTTCTAGGGCTCTACTGATCCAGGAATGTTTTTCTGATATCAATACCTCGCATTCAGCTGTAACCCTAGGCTGGTCGTATCCGTCCAGTGACGTCCATATATTCTGATAGTGTAGTAGTATGTTGTCGTATGCCATCCATTCCCCCACCACTTGTAGACATTTTTTAGCAAGAGTCTAATTAAAGAATTAAGAGCTGCATAAAGTTATAATAATATTGCCAAAAAAAACCGACTTCAATGTAAGGATCTGATAGAACATTTTCGAAAAAATAAATTTTGGGATATAAAATTATATTTTAATGGGGGTGTCTCCGCCCATTTTGTAAATGCAATATTTTGTGTTTTTCAAAGCTCAGGGTGGGTGTTAAGTTTTGCAAAAATTGGTTAAGTAGAACCAAGTAAAATATAAAAATAAATTTTAATGGGCGTGACCCATCCCATTTTTCAACTTTAAAATTGTGTTATTATAAGAACCAAAGGTGTTTGCTAGGTTTCGCAGTAATCAAATAAGCATAATAATATTATAGAATCATTTTAAAAATTTCTGGGTGTGAGGCCACAAATAGCTCCCGATAGGAAGCTATACCCTCTCAGACAATGAAAGAATTTTTAAAATAATAAAATTTATAAACTAACAATGTCAAAAAAAAATACAGGCGAATTGATGCAAGTAACCTCCTCCTTTTTTGAAGTCGGCTAAAACCTCTTGACTTCTTAACGAAATATAGGCATTGTGAATTACGAATATTTTTTATGCTCAAGAGACCTATTTCTCAAATATGTTAAACAATTATATTAAAAAATTTAAAAATGGAAGGTGCGAATGACCTACTCCTCTTTCTGAAGTCGGTTAAAAATAGGTTAATCAAGTCAGAAAATGCAATTACGCATTGACATGAATACCGTTATTATACTTTTTAGTTGCAAACTAAAATATTGGAAAGAAATGCTTTATTGTAAGTGGCCATGTGCTACACTGTTAAATTTGAGACTTCAAATATATTGAAGGGTTTGGTGCATAATAAGAAGCAAGCGAACGAGACATGAATTAGATTAGATAGTTTTAGTTATTATTGTTCGAACTTTATTTATTTATATATTTAGGAAGTAAAATAACCACAACTTCGAATATTTAATACGCCTCATTAACACCAGAGGCGCTGCAACTCTGTATTATTTTAAAAAACAACGTGCAAAGAACATAGTTGCAAAAGAATGAAGCTTTCCTCTATATTTTCCTTCATCACCTTTCTTCGCTATCACTATCCTTTTCCTAAGAAGGTAACCACTAGTAGTAGTATTAAATGAGTGTATACTTCTGGTTTAAAAAAACCAAAACCATTGATTAAAAATATTTAAAAAGAACCATATTTTCCAATTGCCAATAATAATTGAATTCAAAAATATCAAAGTTGTTTCTGATTGTGAATTTAGTAAGCAAACTTCAGTCTATACTTCAGTTTGACCGAAGAATTTAGAAAATATATACGAACTTCAACTTCAAAATGGTATTAAAAAGTGAATTCGGTCGGATTTCCTGATCTTTGCTTAAACTTCAAAGTCTTATTACCCACATTTTTATTGTTTAAAATTGTTTCTTCTTGTTTCTAATTTTGTTTTTATTTATATAAAAAATTAACAATTGAATTTTATTTCCGAAAAGTTTAGTTTAAGTTATAATAGTGGTATTTTATATAAAATCATTTTCATTGTCAATTGTAATACCTATATATTCCTTGAAGGAGTCAGCCACTGAAATATTTTAAATAAAATACAATTGTTAATTTTTTCAAATAAAAAAAACAAGATCTCAAGCTCAATAAATAAAACCAAAATCACCCACATTTTTGTTAAAATTTTTATTCTGTTTTTTTTTAACAGTGAAAGCTGCTATAAATTATTACACTTTTTATCTTCAAAAGTTGAAGACAATTTTCTATTTAGCATTTTTTTATTGATTACAAATTTCTTTGCAAATTTTTACAGTTAAGGCTGGTACTCTGTTCAAAGTTGTGAAAAATTTTCAGCACCATTGGTTATTTCGCGTAAAAAATTTGACATGTACTAAATGTAGCTCAACTCGCGGTTTTTTTTATAAATTTCTCGCTTTTATTGCTTGAAAGTATGTAACATTGTCAAAATTCCGTGTGAAAAAAGCACTGCTCATGCTGTTTCGCAGATAAACTAAAATGATGCCAGACTAATTCTGCATGGAAAGACATGATTTTACGTGTTTTTCACAACAAGAACAGAGTACTACTTTTGCGAATTTATTTCGCAAATATTTCATACCAAATACTTTTATATGTAGTTTGACAGCATTTCGCACGAAATTGTGAACAGAGTACCAGGCTTTACAGAAAATGTTCTATGGCCTTTAAAAGCTTTATTTTATTTTTAAGTTTACATTACATATTTAAATTATTAGCTAATGTGTGTAAATGATTCTAAATTCGTTTCTGCCGAATATTTTTTTGTATGATTTTTCTTATTTACGTTTTGTAAAAAAGTAAGAAATTTATAAAAAAAAAAGAAGTACTTTAAAAAAAATTGCAACCATTAACACACCTTTAAAGTCAAAACACTTATTTAATAATGAAATAAGAAAAGTTTTTTTTAACTGAAGGAAAATGTTTAACAACGAACAGTGGTGTAAGATTAAAACAAAAGTGGTAATAAATATGGAATTTCTAAAATACTGAATAGATATGCTTAAAAATTAAGGCAATTGTAGAAGAGGTGTTAGATTTGCAGTATCATGTCGAAGCTACAGGATAGGGGTGGAAAACTATCGATGGCACTATCGATATTTTAATACTGCCATCATATAATACTGGAAAACAATTGATATTTTTTAGTTACTATCGATAGTAAATAATACACCACTAAAACCAAAAAATTTAAATATGTTTCTTTTCATAAACAAAAATAACGGAATGACGGGAAATTTCTTCGCTGCTCTCACTTATTTTTCATACAACTATTTTAGTTTTGTTTTTTCTATATGTATTCCTTTTCCAATTCCTTTTTTGTTTGTCTTGTTGTTGTCCGGAGTACAATAATATGAAAGAAGAAATAAGAAAGTTCCGCGGGCAGGACAAAACGGGAAACAATTTTGCTCTTGGCATTTTTTGTTTTTTTTTTAATAAGATTGGTATAAACACAGTTTGAAGTCTACTCAGTTTTTTTCTGTATGCGAACGACGTCGCGGGAAAATGCTAGTTCCCGATAAAATTTTAAGAAAGTATACTGAATAGCCTTCGATTTGTTTTCATACTTTAAATCGGTAAAAAAAAGGTCTTTAAAACTTAACGCGGAAACCCGTAATTTTTTCATAATTTTTGTAAAAAAAAATTGCTAGAAAAGCTAATTGAATTTTTCTAAATAGTGAAAGTGCATCCTTTAAGGTTGTAATCTAGATTTAGCAGTGATCGAATATCATAAATTTTCAAAGTAATCAAAATTAGCAAATGCTAATTACACCACAACTTTAATATCTCGAGACCGGTAAAATATATACCAATAATTCTTTACAACGTAGTTATATAATGTTCACTTTTAAATAGTTTATTTAGATTTTTTTCATGGTGTAACAATTGTTTTCCTAAAATTTGATATATACACACACAGAAAACTTTCATATTAAAATCTTCGTAAACAATGTTAGTTTAACATTTTTCGGCAATAATTTTATTTCATGTTAATTCAATATGATTTACAGTAAACTTTAAAGAAAATGTTTTCTTGTGTAATAACTTTGTTTCATGTTGTTTATTATTCCAGCGCTGTTAAATTAAAAAGAAGAATGATGTTAAATCAAAGTTATTTAAAGTTGAAACGATGTGAACTTCATACTGAAATAAAACCGAGAACTACATTGAATCAAAGTTATTTCAAGTTGAAACAACATGAATTTAATTAAATGTGATCATTATAACTATTTTATTAATTCTTTTACTTAAGTTATTGTGTGTATTGGCGCAGACATCAGGAAAATGATTGTGTGTTGGATTTCCCTGCCAAGATTTGAACTCGAACTATTTGCATGGTAGTCCAAGCGCTTACTGTTTACATGAACAAAATTTTAATTCAAAATTATTTAATTGCTCATTTAACACAGAATTTATTTGAAATTAAAGTTACTATTTTAAAACAACTTAAACTGCGAAAGCTACTTTCGCTTGTCTCCAGGATTCAAAATTGCGACCTCCCGACTACAAGACTAGTACATTGCCTACTAGCCAGTATCAGGAAGTTCTCTCTGGTTTGTCGGCTATTTGAGAATATCAAAACAAACTACAACAAGAAAACGATAATAAGTCACACAACTGAGTACAACCGTGTATTGCAGCTATGCACAAAGTAAATAAGCACCAACACACTTAAACAACATACACCCAAAGAAAAAATATGGTTGAGGTAACCATAATCAAACAGCAATATACTATGATTGAATTATATGGTTGCAGTCAAATCATATTTTTGTTAATAGAAGAAAAAAACTTTACCAATATTATTATCTGAGTTAGTTATAATATTATCTGAGTTAATTATAATATTATCTGAGTTAATTATGTTATAATCTTAGTATTGTAAATATGACAACACTATTGTTAAATGTGACTAAAATATAATTGAGACTTACCATACCATGTTCTAATATTATATTAATATTGCTAAATACGACCACAGTATTATTTAATAGAATAATACTATTTTATTTTTTAATCATATATTTATTGTAGAAACATTGCGTTAAATTCGAAATAAAAATAAATTAATATTGTTGAAATAAATTGTATAAATAGAAATGTATACTTACACCACATACAGCCATGTCTGTATAAAAAGATACACAAGAGCTTATATATTTTTATTAATCTACCCTTTTATTTATACTTTATTTATTTATTCATTTATTTAACACTACCGATAGCTTACAAACGAAATACTGAACTGACAGAGGTTTCTGAAAAAGATGTTTTTTAAACTTAACATAATATGGTTTTGGAAAACATTGTATTGTTATTTACATCATATTATTTTTAAATAATAATACAAGTTATGTTGTAGTCATAAATTTTTAACAAAACTATATTTTTAAACTCTAACCATATCACACTTTTATATGGATGTGATAATGTAATTATTAAATTCAAACATTACTCTATTTATCGTAACGAAATAAATGTTTAAAATAACAATAACTAGTTTTCGACGACCACACATTTGTTCCAGAGAACATAATACTGTTTTCTCAACCATTCTACAACCATATATTTTCTTTGCGTGTATGATTTCTTGTAAATTTAAGATAAATTTCAATTAAAATTTTTGCATGGTCATTTTACATTGGTAATTTTTTTCTATATGTATTTGAAGCAGTAGCAATACTAATTATCCATTTAATAAAATTTCATTAATTTACACCACTGTGGAATGCTTAAGATCTCAAAACTGGGTCAACGAGTAAGCAAGTGTTATGTCGCCTTTAATTTTTTGAAAGCTTTAGTGCAATATTTTCAAATCTATTTTTGTTTCCTTGCAATGATCACCAAGAGACTACACATGAGTAAAAATCAATTTTGAATATGTATTTCGTTAAAAAATTTTGCCAAACATTTGCATATTAATCTAGTTTTTTCTACTAGTATTTTTATTTGTTTGCTTTTTTTATTTTTTTTTTTTTGCTATACGAGTTTATTTAATAGCATAGTATTTAAGATAAATAAAGGAATTTGCTAATTAAGCATTAAAAATCCAAAAAGAATAAATTAGTTCAAAATTGTGTTTTAAACTACCATAACGGAATACAAACAAAAGATTTGATGACAGACGGTGATCTAATCTGTAATTCGAAACGAAAGAGAATACTTTCGCATTTATATGGTATTAACAAAGAAATGAGAAAGCATTCTTTTCATTTGGAATTGCAAAGTAGTGTGCCTATTTTCAGTAAACAATTAATATATCGCGCCATAAGCGCCAAAATAGCTTAAGCGGCATAATTTTCGAACTTCAATTTTTGACCAAAATTGATTATTTGCGATCGTAAATAGTCGATTTTTATAAAAAAAAACGATGTCCGAAAAATGTGTCGCTTAAGCTTTTTTAGCGCTTATGATTCGATATGTATCTACATAGTTTTTGGATAGCGCGCTTCGCTAAAGAATATAAATTAAAACATTTTGTATTATTTTGGAATATGACCAAATTGCTGTAAGTAGGTCATACTACGAAATGTAATATTGTCATATAAATATCTCAAAGTTTTAATTAGATAAAACCAACACTACCCAATTTTTTCAATTAAAGAAATCTTCGACTAATAAATTACGAAAGCTTTACTTACTGACATCCCCATTGAACTTTACCCGTGTTCTTTCCATTACTTCATCCCAGTCTATATGTATCTTAAGAGCATACTTATGTTTTCATTTTATGTAAATAATGTTTTGTAAATTTTAACAACCATAATGCGGTATTTTTATTTGAAAAAAAATATATATATATATATATATATATATATATATATAATTATATTTTATCGTTATTACATACGCACTTTATGTTAAACATCCAAAATGTTAGTGGAAACAAATGGAGGTATGTACGTGTGTGTGTGTGTGTGTGTGTGTGTGTGTGTGTGTGTGTGTGTGTGTGTGTGTGTGTGTGTGTGTGTATGTGTGTGTGTGTGTGTGTGTGTGTGTGTGTGTGTGTGTGTGTGTGTGTGTGTGTGTGTGTGTGTGTGTGTGTGTGCATGTGTGTGTGTGACCGCTATGGTCGACATACAACTTATTGATTCCATTTTCCACTTGTCTGAAATTAATTATATGTACTTTTAAAAATATATACTTATTGTACAATAGTGTCCTGCACAAGACATCTTATAAGAACTTTCAAGACATGAGGGATTTTTCCAATGCTTACTACAGCGAAATGTAATAACACAAACGTTAACAACACTGTTTGCAAAAAATTTGTTTGAGTATTGCAGGCAGGGATGATAAATGAGAAAACTAATTTATTAATTTAAAATTGTACTTTTTCGACCCCAATAGTACTAAATTCGGTTTTTTGTCTTAACTTTATTTTATTATATATTTAAAACACATCGCTCATTTACACAAAGAACGTCATATCTAAAAAAAAACTAGTATGCCAGAACACAAGTTTAGAGTTTTTAATTTACATACAACTTAATAAAATAAGAAAATTTTGTTTTTGTTAAAAAAAAAAAATATAGAACTATATGAGGATTAATCTGCATCACTGACCCAAAAATTAAAATTTATTAGAATTCGAGATACTAGTGTTCTTTCGCATGATTTTTCTTTCGACATAGCGGAAGAGGCAGTAAAAACTTATCGTTGGTCTCTAGAAGAAAGGTCCTAACTCAAATAATTGTTATTTTACAGAAGGTAAAAACATAGTAGAAACTGTAATATTCTTTCTGGAGTCTACTCTGTAATTCGAAACGAAAGGAATTGCTTTCGAATTTACATGTTATAAGCATTCAAACTGGAAAGCAATTTCTTTCTTTTGAATTACAAAGTAGACCCCCTGTAATATTTTTGTAAAAATGATTGTAAAAGTTTTATTTTTTATACCATTGCAATAAATTTTTGTGACGAGGTGTATTTTGTTTGTATTAAACTTTCGACTCTTCGTTTTAATTATGAAAATTTCTTTCAACATTCGCTGATGAGTTTGGAATTGACAAATTCTATTGATAACTTTTGAAAGCTACGGAAACATTACTTCATCCAATTAATTTTTCAAAGCTCAAAACTCGTTATTTATAGTATCATAACTTCCATTTTCTTTTGGAAATATTTTTTAATAAGAAAAGTAATACAACAGATAAAATAAATGAAGGCGTCGCTATAGCGCACTATCATATTGAAGACGAAACACCGATGAAGTTAGATGTAGTTCTTTATAATAAAACAAACAAGTGTAGTGCATATCTAACAAGGTAGTCGCTCGCAACAACAAATCAAATTCGCCACTTTTCTGTCACACTCGATATACTTTAAATTATCGCTATTTATTTTTTGTATAAAAAAAATATTAGGTTCTCGCAAATTTTTCAAATAGTACCAAATGAGTCACGGGGGTACCAACGTACTTTTAAGGTTTAAATTGTACCAAAAAAGTACAATTGTACCAACTTTATCATCCCTGATTGCAGGTATAAGAGTAAAGAAGAAAACTCTTAGTGACGGAAGAATTTGTGATACTTGCTTCTTTCTACGCATGAGCGCGTGTACAAACGTCATGCATTTATGTGTGTATGATCTTTTATTTTTCTGCGCACATGCAAAGGCACACACATGCATTAACTTTAGTTGTATGCGGTTAATCACATAATAGCTTACCATCTACATATTACACACATACTCAAACGTACAATATGAAAAATAACAAGCATACACTAATCAACAGTACTTCTTTTGAGTGTTTGTTACAAACAAGCTGTCTTGGCGACATCGCTTGTTAACACTGATATACACGTACACCAATACATCCATCGTACTTCGCTTATAGTACGACAGCATTTATTATTGGTTTAGTATAATACATGCGACGTGAATAGATTTAAAAATCATGACGTATTTACATTTAAAGACTGTTTACGCAGGTCTCTATTGTACAATACAGATTTTACTTGTGAAATTTAAAACGAAATAATATTTCTTCAAATCTGTTAAATATACTAAAAATTCGCTTCAACCGTAGCTTAGAATCATCATTATGTTGTTTGAGAACCCCTGTCTCAATTTATACGGATTTTTTGGATATATCATCTTTGGAATTAAAAGCCTTACACATACATATGTATATAGGCGCTAAAAATTAATTTTATGAAATGAAATTTTCAAAAATTTTGTTAATGAGCTTCGTGACTTGATTATTTTAAAAATAAGGTAATAAATTATTGATCATAAAATAGATTATTTTAATTTTCTTATAATATTTTAGTTTTCTAATTGACTTAAATAGTCCAAATTTCAGTCACGACTTAAATTATAAATTATAATTTGTAATTAAATTTAAAACGTATGTATGTTATAAAAATCTCAAATAGACAAGCGTTGTAAAAATCATTAAATTCCTAAATTAGTTTGACAAAGGGCATTTGAGGTATTCAAACGGTACCCTTACGTTTGATAGTGTCATAATGTTTTAAATTATTTTAATATAATTGTTTTTGCTTCTCCTTTGCTTTTATTTTTTAATTTTAAAACATTATGACACTATGACAGTATGACATTTAAAACTACCGTTTGAAGCCTCCAAATCATTACAAAAGAGCCAAGTTTCTAAGGAATATGTTAGGTCAAATAACATCGTTTGCAAGTTGACTACAAAACCAAAGGTCCTGGGTTCGAGCCCGGTCTCCGACAGTCATTAAATAACAATACCACAGGCTTCAGCGAATCGTAATCCTAATGTAACATCAGAACGCGCTCCTTCGTCCGTATTGTGTAGCAGAATCATCGGCGAAGTAAAATAACCAATAAAATAGCTGCTAAGCACAACTTCGAAAATTTAATATGACTCATTGACACCAGAGGCGCTGCAACACAGCATTGTTAGAAACGAGAAAAAAAGCAGAGTTGTAAAAAGAATGAAGCTTTCCTCTATCTCTGCCTTCGCCACTTGTCTTATCTACAATTACTTCTTTCCTAAAGAAGGTAGAAAAGGTAGAACCTAGTTATAGTAGTAGACATTGATTGCCTGAGTGTTACTTTTCTTCACACTTTGCCCACTTTTCTAAATGCAAGAACACAACTTGTGGGTTAAGTTTCAGAGATTGTGTTTTTTATTAAATTCTAATTGTCTTAGGCACGCCTACTTTTCCATTATAAGAGGCCCAGATTCCAGAAATTATGGCCTCAGAAAACCTACATTGCCAGGTTACGGCAGTTATGCCATCTCAAACAAAAGAAAAGAATTTTTGAAATCTATTTAAAACAAAAGATCGAACAGATCTGCACGAAAATTTAAACACAAGTTCACACAGAAAAAAAAACTACCAATGTAAAATCACATGCAAAAATTTTTATTCATCATATTAAATTTTTAGTGTTTATTTATTTGCTTTGCTCATAGCTGCAATAGACTGCTGTGTCTAGTTGAGTAATGTTCGTCAATAGCCAACCAACTTCTCGTTACCAGCGCAAACGTCCTACTGCTGGCTAAAAGGCAACGTACGATTCACGTAATCGGAGGGTTGCAAGTTCAAAGTCAAAGTAACCTTTCAGTTTGTATACTAGAGTTTTTCAAATAAATTTTATGTTAAATGATCAGTTAAGTAATGTTGAATTAAAATTTTATTCATGATGATATATATTTAGTGTGTATTTAAGGTTGCTGTAGCCGCAGCGGTATCACTCTGACTATCATTCGCTGGGGAAGTCAATTATACACATACAAACATTTTTCTGAAATCGTAAGATAAGTAATTAACACAATACCGTGACTGACTACATTAATTTAAATTCATGTTGTTTCAATTTGAAATTACTTTGATTCCACACGGTTTTTCGTGTTGTTTCAACATTGAATTTACGTTTTTCCAACTTGAAATGACTTTGATTATACATGATTTTTCATTTTGATTTAACAGTACGGGAATGTTAAATCAAAATCAAATAAAGTTATTTCAAAAAGAAAAATGTTCTTTGAAGATTACTATAAATTACCTTAGATTAACATGAAACACATATCGTTGGTCTCAAGTAGAAAGGCCCTAACTCAAATAATTGTAACTTTATAGGAGAAGGTAAAAATATAATAGAAACTGTACAAATGCTTTGTACAATTGCTTGTAAAAGCGTTATTTTTTACAGTATTGCAATAAATTTTTCTGACCAGGTGTATTCGTGTGTAATGTATTGGAATCATTGAAAAACTCAATTTCGTAAAACATACAAGTTAGGGCTTTTCTACTTGAGACCATTGCCGTAAAAGGTTAAATTAGCCTTGTTTACGTAGATTTTAAGTTGAAATTTTTCTGTGTGTTCATTTTCGAATACATTTGTACAAACATAAGCATGTAGATTAAAAAATAGCACTAAAGGCCCAACTATAATATGAATAAGCTGGCTTAAGCTAATGTCAGAATTCAACGATAAGTCTGTCAAATGCTTAAACAATTCAGATGTGACTTTTAGGTGGCCACAATGTGCTTACATGCACTTAAGTATTCTTTAGCCACAGCTGCACATCTAGGTATTGTCAATAATTTTTTAGTAATTTTGTTTCTTCTCATAAGTCCTAAATGAATGCAATTAAAGCAAACTAACTTGAAAGAATGACCTAATCTATTAGAAATTCACATATAAATATATCCATCAACTTATTACTTGTTTTATTCGTTTTGCCTACTAAAAAGTACAACAGTGAATATACATAAGTAAATACATGTGTATGTGTGTATATGTGTATTGTAAAACAAACAATGAAAATAAAAGTTTTGCTTTATTTTCTGAGTTTAAAATAAGAAACAATAAAAAAATATTTAAAATCAATGAATATTTTCTGCTGCTGCTTGTTGGAGTTTAAAAAGTGCACAAACAGTTGTTTCCTTACGGAATTTGCGTTCACTTTGGCACTTTACTTAAGCAAATGACATTTGACGAAACTTGACGAAAAGTTTGTTAAGTACATTATAGTTTGCCACATGCGTTTTATATGTAACCGCACAGTTGCTTAAGCTAGCTTATGCATATTATAGTTGGGACTTAATAGCCTTCTGTTTAAATTACGCTTTTGGCTGTTGAATTTTTGTTTTTTGAATAAAAAGACGAATCATTGGATATATAATTGCTCAATTTACAACCTATTGTAGGAGTCGTGGTGCATACAAACCTTGTTGGTATTTTCTTTATACCAACATTTGTTTATAAACAATGTTTTTATTGAAATTACCAACAACTCGTGTATGAACTATAGGTCCGCACAGATATAACTGCTTGCACCAGTTTAACGTATGTTGGTTCTGGTATGTACAGGTACATATGTTATTCAGCGTTTCTTTAACTAGTCATAACTTTTCGGTGCAAGCAAATCAGAACCCCTATACTTTCTTCTTTCCTCTCTCTTTCATAAACTCATACTTGATTCAATATAAACAACCGAGCTAAAACATAACTAGTAACAGAAACGCTGAATACTATATAGTATATGTACATACCAGAACCAACACACGAAAAACTGGTGCGAACAGTTATATCTGCGCAGACCTATACTATGAACTTCGAATTCTACAATAGGTTGTAAATAATAATAAAATAATTTTTGCAAAATTTTATTATTTTATTTTTTAAAATTTATTCTTTAGCAGACCGTTTAAAGAGGTTTCAGTGTACTTTATTATTCTTATCAATTTCTCTCATAATATGATTATTCTGTTATCAAAATAATGAATGAGCAAGTTCAGTAGTCACAATTTGGATTTAGTATTAAAAAAATTTTGATCGAAGACATTGAAAAATAAAGAATTGTAGAGAAAAACAAAACAAAACTAGTTATAAACAAGAACAATAATGGCTTGTGAGCTGAGTGAAAAAGATAAATTATTTCTAAAAATAAAGTAAGGCAAATCGTAACTTTATGCAATTAAATATATTTAATAATGAAATAAAATATTATGGGTATTCATATAAAGTGAAACATTACAAAGCTTGAAAATATGTGCATATGTATATTAATATTTTTGAAATAGCATTTAATACATATTAAAAATAAATTGTTTTAATTGTGAATAAAAAAATGTTTTTAAAGAAATTATCAAAAAGAATGGGTGGCTCTTTCGATTTAATATCTATAATCTTTCTTATCGTTAGGATTTCTTTTAGCAATATCAATTTCAACACCTGCTTTTTTCTTCTTCATTATAGAACTTTGGAATTTAAAATAGATCAAAACCAAAAACAAATTGATAATGAACCAGTGGAAGTTAAAATACATACAGGCAAAATTAAAGGCTACAAACGCTGCACTCTCTACGACAAGATCTACTATAGTTTCGAGCGCATACCTTTCGCTTCGCCACCGGTGGGAGGTTTAATGTTTAGAGCTCCTAGGCCAATGACATCATGGAAACACATTAAAAATTGCACAATGTATGGCGAAAAGCCAATGCAGATGATTTATATGGATGCTAGGACCATAGAAGGGTCTGAAGATTGTTTATTCATAAATGTTTATACAAATAATGTTTAGTAATCATGAAAAAAGTGCAGATTTTTCAAAAACTTTGGTTAATGTTAATGAACTTTCAGTTAAGGACAATAAAACCACGTCCAATTATGGTTTGGATATATGGCTGTTGCTTTCAATTTGGCGCAGCTACTCGTGAATTGTATGGGCCAGATTATT
The DNA here is from genome assembly GCA_949987645.1 of Tachina grossa. Classification (NCBI taxonomy): domain Eukaryota; kingdom Metazoa; phylum Arthropoda; class Insecta; order Diptera; family Tachinidae; genus Tachina; species Tachina grossa. The sequence goes on along the minus strand of OX465276.1, from coordinate 38,412,731 downwards.
TTATGGAAAAAGATGTAGTTTTAATTACGTTACAATATGGTTTAGGAGCATTGGGTGAGATATGTTAAAAGACTTTTTGCTCTAACTCTAAATATTTATTATTTAAGGCTTTCTTAGTCTCAGGGATCCCGCTTTGCATACACCTGGCAACGCGGGCTTGAAGGACATTATACTAGCTTTGAAATGGGTGAAAAAGAATGCTGCTAGTTTCGGTGGTAATCCGGCATGTGTAACGCTATTTGGCGAAAGTGCCGGCGGAGCAGCTGTGAACATGCTCATGCTAAGCGATCACGCTAGAGGTTTGTTCAATAGCCCCATTTTGCAATCCGGCGTGGTAACACGTGATTGGGCCACATACGATTGTTTTAGTCGTGCCTATGAATTGGCCGTGGCAGCTGGCTATCAGGGACAACCAAAAGAAAGTCACGTACTCAAATATTTACTTGGCATAACGGCCAGTGAAATTGTCGAAGCTGAGCAAAAGTGCCAACAAAGCAATACAAAGTTTGGCTTTTTCCCTAATGTGGAACCATATTTTACGGCTCATACAGTGTTCTGCAAGCCCCTGGAAGATCTGCTAGATAGTGCTTGGGGAAATACTATACCGATTATCTTAGGAGCAAACTCTATGGAGGGTTTGTTCTTTCAAAAAGGTAAAATTTGATATTTGAAAATTTTTCTTTTAATATCTGTACTTTTATTACTTAACAATAACAACTTGCTGTTAAAAATAAGAGTTACATTTTAAAACTCCTCTATAGTTGTAGCGAATATGTGCCCCAAGGAGCGGCTATTAAAAAAGACAGTCCTGAATGCAGAGACAAAGGCTGGAAATTGCATAAAATTCATATTGAGGGCAATGAACCTTGCTTAAGAGATTTTTATGAAGTAAGTAGTGTAACGTTCTTTATTTTTTCCTATATTCCTAAAGCTCTCTCAACCATTTCTAGATCACTTCCTATGCAAATTACTGGCATCCCATACAAAAGACTGTTGAAGCACGTTTGCAATATGCCCGCAAAACTTCTACATTTTTATATCGTTTTGACTTTATGTCAAACAAACTGATTCATCCTTTTCGTTTAATGCGTGTCAGTGATAGTGAATGCAGTGAAACTGATGACGCTGCAACCAGCGGTGTGGCACACACCGACGAACTTGCATATCTGTTTAGTACAGTTTTAGCCAAGCCAATGGAACGACAAAGCCGTGAATATCGTTGCTTGCAACGTATGATTTCATTGTGGACAACATTTGCTGAAACTGGCAATCCAAATAATGTTAAAATGTGTGGCATGCAGGGCATTAAATGGCGTTCATTGCAACCACCACAGGACAGTGAATCATTTAAATGTTTGAATATTAACGATGATTTAAAATTTATTGATTTACCTGAAATGAAAAAACTAATGGTATGGAAAAGCTTACGTATGCTAAATCATCATTATAAGACAAATACATATAAAAAAAAATATAATTTATGTTGTTAATATAAAAAATGTATCGTTTGTATGTACACCGACAACTTCGTTAAAACTCTTTACCGAAACAACTTCATTGTGATATTATTATAAAACGAATTTATACGCAGATTATTATGAAAGATTCTCAAATATTTTCTTCATTTAAGTAATAAGTTGCGAGTTAAAATACACATGGCCAGCATGAGATAGTTTAAATAAACAAACCAAACAAGATATGCTGAATTTTGTGGGTTTCATAAATAGCCAGATACACACAGGTATACCTGTAAGTGAATATATACCTGTAAGTGTTATAACATGAAGGGGTCTGTAACAAATAAGACCACGGGAGCCGAAAAACTTCTGTTTCTTCCCTCGACACCTAATTAATATAACCTAATCAAATATTAAATAACGAATTCCTGAGACAAAATTGTTCCTACATTCTTACGCGAACTAGCAAAGTTGTATTAAAAATTTAATTATTGCTTTAGATTTTTATTTCTAAAGCATTTAGCAAAAAAAAAATGTGTAAGCTATTGTTTGCATTAAAGTTTTAAAAACTAAAAAACAAATTATAATATAATTTAATTTAGGTTCGAATCATTAAAATCATTCGCAACAGATGTCAAGGAAAGCGGCCTGTCAAATCACAATCACAATTTGTTGTCAGGATAGTGACATTTTAAATACGGGGTTTCTTTTTCAATATACATGTAAAAACTCTTTTGATTAAATCTAAAGTTAAATTTTCTCAAACATTTATTGCCTTTTTATTGTTGCATGAATAATAGAGGGGTAATGTTTATTCGTCAACATTTTTATAGTAACAAAATAACCTAAGGAAAATTATAATAGATTTTTTTTCGTGGGATTGAAATCAGAAACAATTGCACGTTAAAAAGTCTTAAAGATTTTGTTTATCATTTTAATAACTAATGTTGGTATCTATAACATTCAATCATAGCCCAAATAAGTTGGTAATCATTGACATATAGCGCTCGAATATATGCACGCACCTAGGACCACCGCCACACTAAAGTTTTTTTTATTTATTTTTTTTAAGAGAAGTAACACTCAGGCAATTAATGCCTACTACTATTACTAGGTATTACCTTCTTTAGGAAAGGGATAGCGGTAGACGACAGGTGATGAAGGAAGAGATAGAAAAAAGCTTCATTCTTTTACAATTTTTTTGCACGATTTTTCTTTAATAATGCAGTGTTGCAGCGCCTCTGGTGTCAAATGAGGAGTAATAAATTTTGAAGCAGTGTTTAGTAGACATTTTACTGGTTATTTTACTTCGCCGTTGATTCTGCTACACAATACCGACGAAGAAGGGCGTTCTGATGTTACTTTAGGATTAGCATCTGCTGAAGTCGGTATAGTTCCGTGACCAGTGACTATGCCTTCATCACTTGAAATTTTCTACAACAACTGATACAAAGGGACACATTAGCACATCAGAAAAATGCATGGTGTTGTTATTTAATCACTGTCGGATGCAGGGATTGAACGCAGGATCTTCGGGTTTGTAGTCAACGTGCTAACTACTTCAGCCAACGCCAGTTTGTAAGGAGCAGTAACTTTTAGGTCTCATGTGCGTTGGTATTGCCACAAATTTCACAATTTTGTTTGTTGACCCAGAAATGGCCCTCATCGCTAAATATAATTTTTCGATTAAAATTATGGTCAGTTTCCAACTGCCCTGGCCATGGGCCTGGCCTTTTCAGTGAACACATATCGTTGTATCGGGCAGTTTGTCGTCAGCTCCTGGGTCAGTTCAATTTTTCACGGGTGCAGGCCCTAGTCACGCTGCAAAATTCACTAAAGCTGCAATCTGCGAAAGGCAGATTTCTTGTGAGCAACTCATAAGCGACCGTTTCGCATTCTTCTACACTCTCACAGACATCTGTGATATTTTCAGCGTTTTGTCAACATGCGGGTGACTTGATTGTCTACTAAACCAGTGAACTAAGAGAGATATAAAAAAGGTAGAATGGTTACGGCGATCGCAAAATGTGAGAACCGCGTGTAACGTTGTCTGAACAGAACACCTTATTTTAGAAAACAATTTTATCGTTTGCCTGTGCATTTTCACAGGAATGTCAACATTTTGTCACGTGCGACACCATATAAATATGCTTGTTTTTTTTACAAAAAACTAAATTTTTTTTAATATCTTTATATATTTATGTAGGCCGTCAGCAGCTCTAATTTTATCAAAAATCTAGGTCACATTGTTCTGAAATACAAGCTTAATTGATAGACATAAAAGTGAAATTTCCGTTGGTAATGCCCACAGTGATTTGACAAAAACTTTTGAATAAATTTCAGCCAATTCGGCAGGTGTAGCTTCAGGAATTTTCTATCAACTATCAAAGTTGGGAAGGCCGCTATTGTAAGAACTTATGGCTGTGTAATAGTGTTTGACTTTAGAACCAGCATATGGTTCCTTGAGATACATATGTTTCTTATAATTTTCTTTAGATATTACTTTAGCTTTCATCCCACCCTAATGTGCATACCATAAATCTGAAAATAAATTTATAGTTTTGAATACTTGTGTTAGTTAAACTTTTTCAAGTTAATAATAAAACTTGTTTAAACAATATATGAATTTAATTGTCGGAGTTGTGAATTAAGACATATATGTACATAAATCATTGAAATGTAAGTCAAAATATTGTTTGCAGCTTAAGCATAGACAATTAGTTTAATAACATACAATGCTTATAATTGGCAAATAAAGCTTTAATTTTAGAATACAATGTGGATTAAAATGACAAAATGATAAGCGAAATAGATAAATAAATATGTATGTACATATGTCTATAATGTAAACCAATTAGCATTAGCTTTAAATTTATAATAATTTATATAATTATAATAGTAAACTAAAAATAAATAAAACATAGAAGTATTAAAACTTTAGCAAATTCACACTAATAAAAGTTTAAGCTGAGATAAACGTTTATCCAGTCATTGTTATTTTTAATGTTTGGGTAAAGGTTCCCTGATGATCTGCAAGGTTCCCTGATGCATTAGCAACAGTGAAATGCGCATAGGATCCAGCTAAACCCCTCAGTAATCAATTTCAATTTTCAAAAAATATTCTACTTAATAAGTAAAATAATAATATTAGTGCGTTAAAAAATTTTAAACTTAAATTGCAACAATTCCCATAAAAACACTAATTTTTTTATACCCTTTACCAAAAAATGGTAAAAGGGTATATATAGGTTTATCATTCCGTTTGCAATTTCCACAATATTAATATCTTACCCATAAAGAATATATATTCTGAATCCTTATACATAGGGAAGACGAATAAGCGATGTCCGTCTGTACGTGAAATCGGTTTACCGAAACTCCAAGAAAAGCTAGAGACTTCGGTCTTGGACTGGTGTGTCAGAAATAGTCTGAAAAAGATTAGTATTGAAAATCAGCAAAATCGAGCAGACGATTTCAGAGCTGGAAGACTCAAACTTTATTTTTCCATACTAAAGTAACTACCGAAAACTATTTTTTTTTTTATTAAATAAACTTATTTATACTTCAGTACAAATTAAATTGATATTTCAAATTAAAAAAAGTTAAAAAAATTAAAAAAACGTTTCCAGGGTTGGAAAACTTTAATTTTTTTCTTTACAAAAGTAATTTACTAAAACAATTTTTTTCTTTTTCTCTATAAATTAAACATATCTTATATTCTTAAAAGAAAGAGATTGGTGTAAGAAATCAGAAAAATCAAAAAGGATGATTCCAGGGTTGGAAAACTTAAAATTTTTGTGATATAAAAAATTAACTACCGTAAACTAATTTTTATATTTTTTATTCAATTAACTATTTTATACTTCAGTACAGAATGATTCCAGGGTTGGGAAACTTACATTTTTTGTGGTATTTTATATACCATATAACTAGGTCTAATTAATTTTTTTCTTTTTCTCTATAAATTATATATAGTTTACTTTTTGGAAAGAAAAGTTTTGTGTAGAAAATTAAAAAAGTTAAAATCACAGCTCCAGAGCTGGAAACTTTGAACTTTTTTCCTAGATATTAAAGTTACTGAATAAAACTATTTTTTTAGTTTGATTTTTTGATAGTGTATGACGTAACGTCGTTTTTGACAACTGGAATAAGGGTGAATATAAGTTATTTCTTAAATACAGAGTGCAGAATAAAATATTCAAATGGCTAACATCGAAAAAAAAATATTTAATCGAAAAATACCGAGACGTCGCTTACCAAAAATTGCACTAGAGCAAACAATTATATATTTTTTCACAAAACATATGCATATGTAGGGATGTGCTTATGAATGTATCTCTATACTTTATATACGCACTTTGGTGAAGGCTATATAATATTCGGCACAGCCGAGTATAGCACTCTTACTTGTTTAATTTGAAATTTATTTGCTGGTGGTTCTGCTTTGTCTATGTGCATTTCATTGTTGCTGTAACAAATCGTCAGTAGACTTCAACCACACATTCTGAATAGTCACAAACTTCTTATCTCAGTCTTTATACTTTAAAAAACTATTTGAGAATTCACAAATAATAATATTTTTTTAAATCTCAAAAGAAAAATAAGCGTAGTAGGCTTAGAAATTTGTAAGGTTAAGCTTAAGATTTTAATTATACCTTTTTTCTAAAATTAATTTTAATTATAATCAATTATTGTTATTATTTACTTAAGCCATTTTTGGTGACACTTATTGAAGTTAGCTAGCAGTCTGTCGCAATGTTTTAAGTAAGCTTAGTACAAAGTAACTTTTATAGAATATTTATAAAAAGTTTTTTGTTTTTATTTAAAAATTCTCTGGCGCTATTAGCAATTAAAATAAAAATCAAGAAATTTTAATAAGGTAATTAATACGCAAAGCTGCTGAATTTCAAATACTAGACAGCAAGTTCTCAACTTATCTAAAGTAAAATTATATTGAATTTTTTATTTTTTTTAACTGTTCAACTGCTTGCGACTAATTTAGTCATATTTTAATCTCATGATTTTATATCATTATGAATGTCAATTTCATATCAAAACTAACATTTTTCATAACATGAGAGAGATAAGCGTGTTGATATCAAAGATCTGTTTATTTAAATTTGATATAAAATATTATTATTAAGTGGACATAATATGTATGTATACATGTATATGTTTTATGTTTTACGTACATATGTATACCGTTACCTTAATATAGAAAGGCCCTAACTCATTATTTTCTTGATATCGTAAGTTTTGCATTTTTCGATACAATAGAAGTTCTGCTATCGATATATGTGCCCTTAATTATGAAAGTGGTTTAAGTCATGTTCATTTTTGCTTCAAAATATCAAATAAATCTTAAAAAAATCTGCAATAAGTATTTAGTAAATGTTAAATAAATTTATATTAATCTACTAAATATTTCGACGAAAGAAATATATGGCATAGACCACTTTTATAATTAAGGCACATATATATTGTTACGAAAAAATATTCCTACAGGGTTAATGCAAAGAACTATCTAGAAGTATTTAACTAAAGCACTAAACGTACACACATATTTACGTGCAAACACTATAGCAACAAGAATAATTGTGTACATAGCTACAGACATACACACATACAAATAAAAATGTGAGCACTTATGGTAACCACCCTGTACTACCAGTAGCACACCGCATTGCCAACATAAGAGTCGTTACTTTGAAATTCAAAAATAACTGCCAATCGAATTATCTACAAACGCCTAGAAGCAGCACCATGAATTTTCCCGATTGCGCTAGAGGACTGTTTGAACATCTGGCTACCAATAGTAAATGACAATACAGATGACATCATGCATAGATGCCATTACTAAGTACGGACATTTAATTACGCCACATATCGGGCGAACATTCGAGAACCGGTTCATGTACTATAAAAAGTGGCAGCATGTGCGAGAACAGGGCAGTGCTAATCAGAAAGTAGTCAAGTTGTGAATTAATAATAGTCCGCGATACAGTGGTGAGTTGATAGCTAAGAGCAGTCTGTGCTTTACACGTGAGTTGGAAAAAGGAGAAACTATAGGACAGTCCATAGTGACAGCAAAGTCTGTCGAGGAATTGAGATTATCGTGGAGTATATCGTGTCGACTGGAGTAAAGGGAACAGCGCAGCGAATAGACGTGTGTAAGGGTGTAAGTAAAGCCAGTGAGTCTTTATTGGTGTATCAACTGTGAGTGTCGGCAGAGTGAGTGCCGTGTGTGACAAGCAGCAGACAAAGAGGTGTCACGTGAATACTTGCGCAGCCAGTTAATAGACGTGCGTAAACTACAGTCAGGAAGGCGTAGTGGTAACCAGTTGTGAATATTTGAGTGTAATTCAGTAGTTTAAGTTGTATTAGTGTATTTAAGCTCTTGAGTAATTTAGTTTAAGTGTATTTGTAAATAAAACTTGTATCATTCTTAATCCTAATTACTACAAAAAAAGCGTTTTTATAGAGAGAAAAACGCAACAATATATATAAGAAACTCAAATAAACGGTTAGGGCATTTCTATATTAAGGCAGCGATATGTAAGTACACACTATTTTGGACTAGACAAACTGAAATTATGCAAACTGAATTAAAATCTGAATCGACAAGGCTTGAATTTCTGTGCGTTTCACCGCAAATAATTTGTACACAAAACAAAGAAAATTAAGAATTGTTGTTTGTTTGTTTGTTAAGCTCTTCTAAATGTATTTCGTTTCTGCTTAGGAAACTCATCGGTAGAGCTTAAAAAAAAAATTCTTTAAAAAAAAGTTACGAATGCTAAATAAGAAATATATGTATTCTTACAAAAATAATACTTTCAAAATGTTGTTGAGACTTGCGTACATAAACATATAGGAAGACTGAAAGAAAAATTGTTAAATTTTCAATAAACACATCTAAACATCCCAGCAAAAAATTAGACATTACCATCTGAACTACTTGCCATATAATGACTTACTTTTTAGATTGCCAAATTCAAGTACTCGCTTACAAAACACATTACGCAAATTTTTAAAAATAGAAAGCAGAAGTTGAACATATTCTTTGGGTTTTAAAAGAAGACGTAAAAATATTGCCAAAATAAGTAGTTATTTTAAATAAATTATAAATATTTCTAAATTGCCTACTTATTTATTTTAAAGTAAAATATAAGTACTTACATTTTGGAAAATAATTATTTAAATATAAGTAGTTCTAAATATTTTTTTTCATTTACGGTTTTAATAAAAGTTCATCAATGAAAGCAATTAAAATTTTTCTAAATATAGTATTTATAAGTAACAGTAGAGGCACTGATTGAGTTTATAAAAGAAATTTTACAAAATGGTGTATTTCGTAGTAAAACAATAAGTTTTTTTAAATTATTTAAATTTTTCTTAAAAGTTATTATATATACATATATTTAATCAAACTGAGTTTTTAACCAAGACCTTCCATTTACTCAAACAACGGAATATTTAAAAAAAGGAGTTCAATCAAGAAAAAAATAACTATTTCCCACAACGGAAAATATAATTAATTCCTACAATAGACAACATAACTACTTCTCAAGAATATATTATTTTAGTCTCACGCCTTGTTAAAATCATTAAGTTGATAATCCAGTAAGGAACAGCTTCCACCAAAAATGCTTAATTCCAATTCGATTACCTTTTTTGAAATTTTTTGCTGGGATGCTCAACCAACTGCAATAAATTTCTTTTCATATTAATAGTATTTACTTATTATATTTTGATAGATATTTTTATAAAAAAAAAACTTTCGAAAATTTTTTTCGGTGAAGTGGAATGGCTATTAACCCTTTTAAGCATAGTACTCTGTTCAAATTTGTGAAAAATGTTTATCAACATTAATTAATTATTAATTCGTACGAAAAATTTGACATGTAAACAATATTAATATGCTCCTGAAACTGTGCTATAATTTATCATGTTTATAGAAACATCCCATGTGTTTGTTGTAAATTCCGTACAAAACAAGTGGCACTCTACTTATTTCGTGTGAAAACTTAAAATGTTGATATACATTTCAAATATTTTTCCCAAGATAAACAGAGTACTATTTCTGCAACATTTTTTCATGAACAATTCCTGTAAAATTTTTTTATAATGGGTGTTTTTTATTGAGGTATAGAACTTTAAGTTGGCATCACTTTTTTAACTGGCGGCCATTTTGTCAGCTGTCAAGTGATTAATATTTAGTTTGGTTTGCCATTTCATCATGAACAGGTCGACAAAAGAACAACGCTTGCAAATCGTGCAAATTTATTTCGAAAATAATGGTTCAGTTCGCGAAGTTTACCGCAAGCTCCGTCCATTTTATGGTCGACATAATCGTCCATCAGAGCAATTAATTCGGTTAACCATGGATCGCCACCCGCAGAGACGTCGAACAGTGCGCACCGAAGAAACAATTGCCGCTGTAGAGCAAAGTGTTGAAGAGGACCCGAATGAATCGATTCGCCACCGAGCACAGCAATTGGAGCTTTGTCCATCAACTTTATGGAAGATTTTGTGCAAAGATCTTGGCTTGCGACCTTACGAGATCCAGCTTGTGCAAGAATTAAAGCCGCGAGACCATGCAATGCGTCGTGATTTTGGTGTATTAGCCGAAAATGAGATTGATCTCGATGCTGATTTTCATCGCAAAATTTTGTTCAGTGATGAGGCTCATTTTTGGTTGAATGGCTACGTCAACAAGCAAAATTGCCGCATTTGGAGTGAAGAGAATCCACATGAGACCCTTGAGACGCCATTACATCCACAAAAACTGACTGTTTGGTGTGCTCTATGGGCTGGTGGAGTCATTGGGCCATACTTCTTCCGAAATAATGCTGGAGAGTCAGTTACCGTTAATGGAGACCGGTATAGAGCCATGATAACCGACTATTTTGTTCCCGAATTGGATGGCATGAATCTGGATGAGTTGTGGTTCCAACAAGACGGCGCTACATGCCACACAGCGCACGTCACAATCGATTTATTGAAGGAAACATTCGATGAGCGCATAATTTCGCGGAATGGACCTGTCAATTGGCCACCAAGATCGTGTGATTTGACACCATTGGATTATTTTCTTTGGGGATATGTGAAGTCGCTCGTCTACGCCAACAAACCAGAAACGTTAGGGGACTTGGAAGCCAACATTCGTGGCGTTATTGCCAACATACGGCCCCATATGCTCGAAAAAGTGGTTGAAAATTGGACCTGTAGAATTGGCTTTATTCGAGCCAGCCGCGGCGGCCACATGCCCGAAATCATATTTAGACATTAATGGCATAAAATTATCCTTCCAATAAAGCCAAATTGATGGACATTAAAACGATTTTCTTGTGTTTTATTTCAATTCGAAGTTCTATACCTCTAAAAAACACCCGTTATGTACTTTGGCAGCATTTCGCATGAAATGTTGAACGGAGTACCAGGCTTTAGACACGCAAAGTTTACTTTGCAAAGTCTTAATTCAGATGGGAGAAAGACAGAAAGATAAAGTATTTCTTCAAAAATTTATATACATTAGGCGTTAATAAATGATTGAATAAAAATCATACATTTTTATGGCTTTAATATTTATAGTAAACCTATTGTGAATTACTGCCGGTGATTCATGTCTGTGCTAATTTGCTTATAGTAAGCTTAGAAAACCTTCGAAATTAGATAAATAAATGGGAAAATATAAAAACTATTTCGAACTGGGAAGAAAATAAGTCAATTCTACCTGTTAAAGTTGTTTAAAATGTTAATTTTGTGACAGAGAATATTTCACCAATTCTATTTAAATATCAAATCATATTTAAAAGGCGTTTGTCATTTTCATCATACTTTCCTGAGTTTTGTGATAATGATAAATTATAGTTTGTTTAAATATGTTTGGTGAAAGAGACTCTTACAATTTATTTTCTATCAGAAACTAAAGATTCAAAAAATTTATTATTCGACATATTGTCATAATTCCAATATAAGTGAAATTTATTTGCTGGTGGTGAAGCATTGTCTATATGCATTTGATTGTAATAATAGAATTATTAGAATATGTCGTATAATAAATTTCTTGAATGTTTAATTAAGATTTTATTTTTCATTTTACCTTACAAATACTTTTATTTTTATCCGATGGATTTCTAATTGTATAAAGGTATAGAAAAATAGAATAGATTCACTGTTCAAAATGTGTGGTTGAAGGCTACTGATGATATGTTAGAGCAAAAATGAAAGGCATATAGACAATGAATAATCACCAACAAATAAATTTCACTTATATCAGAAACTAATTTACTATGGGTCTTATGCAAAAAAACTTAATAAAGCTTTGCCAAGCAATGTTAAGTAAAGTTGTATTCTAAAAAAATTATTGTATAAAATTTCTAAAGTAGGCACCCACGTTTGTTAAGACTACTTTAAGTTGATATTTCCAAAATGTGTATTTTGTACCTCAAATATTTTTACTAATATAGCACATACTGATTCATGTTATATCTGAAAGTGAAGCTAGAAGTGCCTGCTCTTATCTTAAATTTATTATTTCTGTCATGTAATGGGAAACATCACCAAATTATCCAACTGCTTCGAAATACATAGCAAAATCCATACAAAAAATATTAAAATAAATACAATTATACAAAAATATTTTAGTGATGTACATACAATCAAAACAAATCGAAAAAAGCTGGATATTCAAATACTCGTTTCATTCGAATAAAACAAATTGTGATAATTTTTCAAATTTTTTTACTTTTACTTCATGGTTGTGTTTATCTGTTTTCCTATTAAGTCAGAAGCTCATATTTTTTAAATTAGGTTGCTTTACTTCAAGATAATAAAAATTTATTTAATAAAATAAAAAAAATATTTGAATACCCGAATGAAATTGTATTCAATTTTGTACATCATAAGCTGTGAAGTGGTTGTTGAACACGGTGGTGTTACCAGTATTTATTATTAAATCACAAAATATTTAAAGTTGTCTTTTGCATATGATTTTTTAATAAAGCTATGTTAGCCTTAAAGTGCTTATTAACTACTATGAACTTTAAAGCTAAAGTAAAATATTTTTTTGCATGAGGGGGTATATTTTTTATTAATATATTTATCTGTTAATATTTTTGTTAATTATGTTATTTTCATTAGAGTTTAACATATTATGTCAATGTTTTTTAATAGAGTTTAGTTATTGTCCTTTAGTGGACAGATTGTAAATAAAAAAATACATACATATATACATATGTACATATTGTTGTAGGAAGGAATTTTCAGTATACATATGTATATTCCATACATATAAGATATAAAATTTGACATATTACAAAAGGAGAACATGTATGTATATAATTTTTGAAGACTCTTAACATCTGCGGCGCATATCCATAGGCAAAAAAAGATGCTGGTTTAAACTCTTAAAGTATACTTTGTTTTTGCTATGAATATGCGTCTTTGCATACAAATATTTTGCTGTGAAAATAATTATATTTCTAAATTAAATTTTTATCAGTGACGTATTTATTATATGTATAAAATATTTACAAACATACATACACAAATGTGCATATGAATGAAAATCGAAAAGCTATCAATATTTACCAGTAAATGAAACACCCCTTTTAGACACGCAAAGTTTACTTTGCAAAGTCTTAATTCAACTGGGAGAAAGACAGAGGGGAAATTATTCCTCCCTCTATTACCCCTTTTAGACACGGAAAGTTTACTTTGCAAAGTCTTAATTTACCTGAGAGCAAGACAGAAAGAGATAGAAAGAGATTTAAGACTTTGCAAAGTAAACTTTGCGTATCTTAAAGGAGTATACATATCTTTCGCCCAACTGAATCGCAACTTTGCAAAGTAAACTATGCATGTCTAAAAGGTGTATAACAAAGAAATCATTACGCAAACGTCTCCCTCAAAGACAAAAACTTTTAAAATTTTTTGGATCACCGCGTAAATGAGAAAAATAAAAAAATATTTCCCAGTGGCAAATAGCCATTTTCCTAGCACTATTGCATATAGTAATAAAAATATACATTTGTTTAAATAATAACAACAACAAAATTACACAATGAGTGCTTTTTTAAGAATAGATTATTTTAATCACACTTCTTTCCAAAATTAAAAAAGTACTTGCTCAATAAAAATACATTTATCTAAATTATTGAGGAGTGGATCTAGTTTCTAAGTGCATTTCATGGAACAATTGTTTTACTTCACCATTACTATATTACAAGCTTTCTTTTAATTTCACTCAAAAATAAAGCTTTGCTACATAAATACATACATATATCCTACTAACACATTTTCTATTCTAATGAGCAAATCAATCACGAAAGATTTGTAACACTTTTGTTCTCATATTAATTAAAATTTGTTCTTATTCTTTTGTTTTCTAGCTGCGTAAGTTTGGGCAAAAATAATACAAAACGAAATGACACAATCGATATCATTTTTTCATGCTTTCAATCATTGCAAAGAACTTAACCAAAGTTTTCTTTTCATTACTTTTAATATTATCTGCCTCGTTTCTGTAACGAATTTGAGAACTTCATCAGTCGAAAAAATTGTTATTAACTTTTGAAACACGTTCAATTTTATTTAGGTTTTTATATAAATAAAACTGTGTAAAATATAACATACAATAAATATAATTATTTAATTTTCTTGACGCAAAAACTTCTCAAAAAACAAAGTACTGATCGCGATTTTCTCTCACGATGCAAATATTCACAGCACATTTTCCTTAACCTTCCTTTCTTTCAAACTGGTGGCAGCACTAGTGCATGAGTATTACAAGTTCTTGTCATCGCTAAGAAAATAGTTTGTAGAATTTAGTTCAACATTGCTGAATGAAACTTTTTATAAAAGGAAACACAAACATTGTAAAATTTGTTATTGATTCCCAGCATACTTATGGTTCCATGGTGTAATGGTTAGCACTCTGGACTCTGAATCCAGCGATCCGAGTTCAAATCTCGGTGGAACCTGGAATTATAGATTATTTTTTAAATAATGGTATTTTAAAAATAAATAAAAAGAAAATAAGGTTCCACCGAGATTTGAACTCGGATCGCTGGATTCAGAGTCCAGAGTGCTAACCATTACACCATGGAACCACCTGCTTACCCAGCGTACAATCATAAACATACAATATTTTCATGTGTAATGCGCATGTGAGAAAATACAATCCACTTGTATTATTTTCACCCTAAAGTATGCTATTTAATTGGAGTGAGTTTGCCGAAACTTGTTGAATGTATGCATATAAATAGAAATTTTATACCATGGCATACATCCATATATGTACATATTTAACCCATTAGAGCATATGATACTCCTAGATACTTATGTTTCTATGCATATGTATATAAATTTTTCTTTAGAATTTATTTTGTGTTGAGGGAGATTTCAGCAAAAACAGGTTCTACCGAGATTTGAACTCGGATCGCTGGATTCAAAGTCCAGAGTGCTAACCATTACACCATAGAACCGCTTGAAAAAATTGTTTTCAAGCAGTGGTTTTTTACTTTTTGTGTTTTTTTTTGCGAGAAATACTCGCACATTTTGAGCTAATTTCTTTAGGTATCTTTTGTATTCCTCTCATTGAAAGATTTGTGAACGTACACATACATAGTGGAGAATTATAAAAATGCCAAAATTATTGATAACTTTTAAATACGTCCTCTAAAATTTTGTCGTAAGCGACAATTTAATTATAAAACAACCTTCTACTTAAAATTTTAATTTTCGCAGTTTACTACTAAATCGAACATAAGGCTCGATATGTCGTTGGGTGGTTACTGGTTTGCCGCACAGTACATTATTAATGCTGCAAACCAAAAACCGCCCGACGATATGTGTGTAAGCCATTCATTCAGTTCAAAGTTAGTAAAAATATTGCAAGCTGACTCGCAAGTGGGACAAAGGTGGCAGTGTTAGTAAAAAATTTGAATGTATTGAGTTTTTTTCACTTGCACTTGCATGTGGCAACGGAGATTTATATTGGCAAATGCATATGTTTTATATTTACATGAATACATATGTATGTACATATGTACATATGTACTATTTTTTTAAATTTTTATTTTAATTGATTTTTTTTTCTTCAAAAAACTTCACATAATTTACTCTGGTACATATCGCTTATTTACTCAAAAAAAGAAAATTTTATTTTGCTTTCAAGAGTTGAGTAAACAAGATCTTTGTATGAAATTTTTACACAATATGAAGAATAAGAATTAATTAATTATGAATCATTAACTCTAAAATAACATTTCTGGAGTTATGATGTTGTTTGAATAAAAGACCGATATGTATCTATTATCCCGTTTATACGCACTTCTTATTTGCAAATAAAACTGGAAAGCGTTGCTGTATAACTTTTTTGTTGTAAGTTAATAACTCACGAAAACTATTTGCAAATAACCCACTATTTGCAAATAAGGTGTAAAATGTTGCCAATTATTTTTGTTTTGTAAGAAATGTAATACATATTTAACAATGTGTGGCAATATCATTCACAGATAGTAATGTATTCTATCTTACGTATAAACGGTGAGTTCAGTATTTGCAATAAGTTTTATTTTCAAATAAGATTTGCGTATAAAAGAGGTATGTAAAAATGTTTCGTTTTCCATACCATTCCATACAATTGTAGACAATATGATTTAAGAGGAACTGGAAGGAAATGTCAAATTATGAGAGAGGAAATCGTACAGATTGTAATAGATTAAAGCAAATTTTATTCGGAAGCATAGCTGATGCCGAGATAGAAGACAACACAAAACAAAATTGATCAGATTGAAGTGTTGCCAAGCCTAATATAGAATTTAATTACAGAATTTTAAGTTTTGTAAACGATGGCAATCTTTGTTGTTGAGATTGTTGCAGCGTTGCCACTAGTAGAACAAGAAATCGCACAGGTGCAAGTCTAAAATAGTGCAAAGCCGAATGGAATACATAGTGCAAACAAATCCTATGAAAATATTTTTTTTTTAATTTTTTAATAAAGTCATAAAGGTCATAATGAAAGTTTAATGCCTATTTTTTTAGTTTGTGTAATTATTTCAATATAAAAGTTTCTAAATTACATTATATATTGTTGCGCTTTGGAACAGTGCGAAACAGTATTTTGTGCAGCTAAATCAATATTAATTTAATTTTTCTGCATAAAAAGTTTCTTGTTTTTATTGTGAACCAAAAATAGCTCATTTTATTTTCAAAAATCAGCTTTTATGTAATTAGACGAAATAAAATTGCGGACCTTTGATTACTTCAGCTTTTAATTTGTAATAAAGTAGGGATTCGCTTTGAAAAATTAAATTAAAATAAGTTAAAAGTTCAAGAGAGTATGAAAGGAGCTCCAAATAACATTTTGTAAATTTTCCATCCAATGCAAAAAACATTGATTCAGTTATTTTCCAAGAATTTTCAAAAACTTAAAATCTTAAATATTATCTCTATATTCAATAACCATTGGTTTATAATAGTTGATAAAATTTTATGGCTTCTACTTGGAAATATCGTTGAAATTCTTGGAGTTTACATTGCCTTAAGTAACTTCTATAATAATATATAATATATATATAATTTTATTAAGACTTAGGCCAATTTTGTTTTGTTTATATATATATTAATAATAAACATTGTTAGGGACATTGGGAATTTCAGGCAAATATGAGTTTCGTTTTTAGAATTTTGTAGCATTTATAATTCGATTTTTTCCTAAGTCGGCTTATGCTGTTACCCCTTTTAAGCACAGAAATATGAATTCCGTTAAGGTCAAATAATGCAAAATTAGACAAAAAATTCATGGTGCAAAAATAATGCAAGGAATTTTAAATAGTACAAATTATACAGAAAGTGGCAACGCTGGACTGTTTTTTGCTCAAAAGAAAGAAACATAATAAGATCAGAGTTTTTAAGTTTGAAAATGAATAGTTCCCTAATGAAAAAGTATTTTATTTAGTGCTAATTCACACGGTGAAATTTAGGACGTCTATTTTTCTTAATTCTCGTTAAGCAGCTCTGGGTTGAGGAACATCTCTCGCGTCATCGTAATTATTTCTTAAGTGCGGTCAGGCTTGTGCGTGTTGTTTGGCCTTCGAGAGTTTTTTGTCTCGCTCGCACTGGTTGACTGATCTGCCACGAATAACCGTATAATCTTGCGGTTTTTTGTGGAACTTCTTTAACAACCACGTTGCTACTTCCTATGTGAAGGCATAGGTCGTGTACAGTCAGTCACAAAAACTTTTAAAATACTGTTAATACCATCTTCGGCATATGGTCTAGTTACTCCGCCCATACTTGTGCAACACCATATTATACAAATTTACTTTGTATAATATGTACTAAATAAATAAATAAATAAATAAATAAATAATATCAGAGTTGCCAAGTTTGAAAATGAATAGTTCCCTAATGAAAAAGTGTTTTATTTAGTGCTAATTCACACGGTGAAATTTAGGTCGTCTATTTTTCTTAATTCTCTTTTGAAGTTGCTACCAAAAATTCCTTGCATTCATACGATGTTTTTTTTTTTTTTTGACGTCTAATTTTACTTCTCTTCACCCATATAGCCAATAAGTTAGAAGAGCAAGAATAAAAATAATACAATAAGATAGAAGAGTAACATTAAAACGTAACAACAATAACAACAATAGCAATGTAATGAGAAATATGAAAAAACCATGGAAAACAGAAATCGAGTAATTTTTTTACACCGTTCGCTAACAAACAAAAAGTGACGCCAAAAAATAGACTTCATAAAAGTCTTCGTGTGAATTAGGTGTTACACGTTACGCCCATTACGCAGTTCTGCCTAAATTTCAGGTTGGTTGGATCAACAGATTTTTGGAGTTGGCAATGTGTGCCAAGAATTACGTGACCAAAGAATTGTATGAACATGTATGTATGTATGTATGTAACTTCTAATTAAGGAATCAGAAAATATACGAAATTTTTTTCTAATAAAAATAGGTATAGTATTTTATATTTGATGCTGCAACCACCTATAATTCTTTCAAATAAATAGATATCGACGAGAAACCCGACTGAAATATCGTATGTAGCTATCTCTAAAGCAATACTAGCATCCATCTACTTATACCTATATATACAATATGAACAAATAAATAAAATAAAATAAATAAAATAAATATAGTTTTGCAGAAAATAAATTTAATTTTTTTCAATTTACATACCACTCAATGAAGATATAAAAATATTTTCATTTTTTAAGACCTGAGTGTACACACTTGATGTATGATTGCTATAAAGATTTTTTTCTCTGCATTATTAACTCCAAAAACATATTTTTTAGATATGACTGATTTGCCAATAAAAAACGATAAACACATGATGATTAAATAATAATAACAAAAAAGTTAAGTTCTGCTCAAATAAATCGTAGGCAAATCTCAACTTAGAGCTACAAACACTCTCAAAATTAAATGAAATTAATGAAACTGTGTCAGATATCATAAGATCTGCGTACACCAGCACAGGATCACATAATTCCACTATTTACATGTATGTATAGGTACATATGTATTTATATAAAAAGAAAATTTATAAAGAATTTCATACCTTTTCAAATATTTTTTGAGATGCTGTGCGAAGGTAACGAATGACACTATATACACATTTACATACATATTTTCTAGCACTTACACTGGTACCGGCTTTTTTTTTCATATAAAAGGCCATAATGCTTTACGCTTTTTAATTTTAATTTCTTTAGATTAAAAAAAAATTAACACTTTTTTCATTTAACTCGGTACCCACTCTTATAAAAAGCCATAATGCTTATTAGCGCACTTTTTAATTTTCTAAGATTAACACTGACACTCACTTTATTATAAAAAAAACGATGCTTTTTTCTAATACATACATAATTACAATAACATCCACTTTTTTGTATGCATACATATACATACATACATAAAAGGCCATAATGCTTAATGCATTTTTTTTATTTTCTAGGACTGCACATTTGCATACTTTATTACTACACACAAATGCATACACACGCATTTAAATTTTCTTTTATAACACACTAGAAAACAAGTGGATGTTATTTCTTTGCACATCAAACACACAGCACACGAACACACACACACGATCTGCCAGCTTTTTTCTATGTATAATGAAATTATACCCGAACGCGAGACACCGATATTTAAACAAGAATATCTGCCAAGTTTTTAACAAAATTTTACAACAAACACTTTATTTATGCGACAAAACACTTCATGAACATTTTTAAATAAAAATATTTACAAAAATCCACTTTATTTTAAGAAAATTTGCAAAAACTACGGACGATCTTCCAATAAGCGACGCAATCAACGAGAATTCAACTTAAACTAAAAGGAAATGTCAAAAGTCGTGAGCAAGTTAGCGGCAAAAATGACAAAGATTGTAAAAGATTAAAAGAATTGTTATTGTAATAATCTAGGCACAGAGGAATGAAATGCGCGTTTTTTGCTTTTTTTAATGTCAAAATGAATTTTTGGGGAAAATTTCTTAAATTTAATATTAGTTATTTTTGATTTTAACATCCTGCTACTACACAGTTAATGATATTACTACTACCAGTGAGCCCGTGGGGCTTGCAAAATAAGCCCACCAATTGCCTGAGTTGTGAAAGCTGTTGGAATCAAATCCACATTCTGGACACTCTTTGGCTCTATTCCAAGCTAAATGGCACTATATCTGTTGTAGCGGGCGATCTTGCAGACTGATATAAGCAATTATAGTACCTTGCGGTCTTGAAATTAAGGCTGTAGCTCTAAGTGTTGTTGTTAGATGTCATATGAGAGCTGTCGTTAGGATGATGCACATTACAAAGTTCCCTGGCTTTGGAATGTTGATAAGTGCCTGCAAACTACTTACATTTGACTATTTTCTCAAATACAAAGGAACCTAATTGAATGGACCTACTATTTTCGTAGCAATACATTGTGTTCCTTGGCCGGAAGCTTGTAAACTGTTTCGAACGCTGTAGGGCGGCGATGTCATTATCCTTTAACGGTCCAATAGCGTTAATATGTTATGTTTAAAGCTGTATTAGGCTGAGCAATGCAATATCTAAGTAATAATTGAAACTGTTATACTAGCAGTAATGTCGTCAACACCTTCTGAAGGTGGTATTAAGAGAAAATAGATTAATTTTGAAAAATTAACGGTCAAATGCAGTAGCACAAGCGGCGTTAACTAAAACATGTTAAATTTAATATACTCACAGAGTGAGTTTCCCAAATTATGAAATACCTTTTGTATTATTGAAGTTTACCTATTTGTAATTTGTATTTGTATTATTCTTCACTTTGCTACAAATTAATATTACAAAACAACTAAGAAACGAATATAAAGGAGCAATGCACCTTCCATATTTTTCATTATGGTATTCAAAACTTCTCAGCTGCACTTTTTGAAATGAATTGTTCTTATACGAATAGACAAGTTACCAAGTTAATTTTACCTGAAGGTGGATCTTCTCACTCGGTTACAATTAAAAGACAAAGATGTAATAATCTTGTATTAAGTGATTCGGAGCGAGCTGAATTTCCCGCATTCGTTTTAGGTTCGAAAGTATTCCTAAATTTATATATACATATATGATCCCGTCCTACAACGAGCTTACGGCTTCTAAATACGAACAAGTAAATGTTTGGCAATTCTTAAATTTATATATATTATAGTAAATATTTTTCTATTTTAAAACATTGTAGAGCTCAAGTTGATATATTTACATGTAAATATTCATGACATCTTAAGGCTCAACTTGGCCAACAGGTCGAACACAGGTATTAACATTTTTTGTAGGATAATAAAAAAGATAATCTTTAGGTCCCACCGAGATTTGAACTCGGATCGCTGGATTCAGAGTCCAGAGTGCTAACCATTACACCATGGAACCCGTTAAGGACATCAAGTTGCAACCAGTAACAATAAGGATGTTTTTCTAATGCACAAATACATACACAACATGCACATACACGCAAATACTATGACACAAGAGTCACACTCACCCACACAATGTGTACATTAAAGCCAACTAGAAATGTCAAACGTGTAATAACATTATAGATTTTCTCATGTCTGTTCAAATGAAATACATCATGCCAATTAGAATTGTTGCGAGTGCAGAAGTTGAAACGAGACGTTGAACCAAATATTTTAAAATCTAAAAGAATTTGATTTATACTATACATATATTTCTTCTTATACTTCCGTTTCAAATGGCAAAACTGATACTTTTTTATGTATATCCTCCTCAACAGAAATGTAAAACCACATATGTACTTACTTATAAGCTTACTTCTGATACACAAATCACAAATTATTTAGGGGTTTTAAAAGAAAATTCGACAGCTTTATTAGAAAAAAGGATAAAAAATTATTTTAGGCTTTAATAATGTTCCAACATTAAAATATAGGTAAATATCAATTTAATGAAGCAATGAAGTAATAAGCTTAAAAGAATGTAATTATAAGTATTATATTAGCAAATAATAATTGCATAATTTTAAAATCATACGTGATTATCTATTATTGAGTATATTTTTAATTCAATGCTGTGGAAGTTAATACGGCTACACCACGCTCATAGAAGCTGTGAGGATCTTGACCGGCAGCTACTGCTAAATCGACCGTGAACAATAATTCTGTACGGGTTGAATTCAAATAGACAGGCAAAGTCAATTTGCTGACACGATGTTCGGTTGTTAATCTAAAAAAAAAATTAAGAATTTTTAATATCATTTTAATACTCAAAAATCAATTCAACTTACTTAACCCATTTCAGCACGGTCACAGGTAGATCCATCATAATCGTAGAAGCCAACAACAATTCATTGTTTTTGCACTGAGCTCCCTGTAGTTTAAGACCAATAACGCCAAAGCTGCTATCCTTCGATTCTGCATTTGCACCCGTTTCGGTGATGGTGACTTCCAGAGCCAACTCTTCCAAAGACCAGCTATTTGCCTGTGCTACACATTGCCTAGTGGCAGTAATATAAGCTTCAGGATTCAAAAGACCACCCAGCCAAACATGGAAACCTTGTAATTCTTTAGCGCCAGCCTGTGATACCAATCGCGAAACCTTTTGCAATTGTTTGATTCGGTTGCTGAAATCGGTAATCCATTGGATGACGGTGCAACCAGTTGGTACGGTATACAGTTTCCAGCCCTTGGGTATAATGCCACGCACCAATTCAGAAAGCATAAAACGATGATGATTCGTTTGCTTCTTTTCTCCTTGGCAAATAAGCACGACATCTTGTAGATCAGAAATAACAGTTTGCAGTAGTTTAGCGCCCATAGTAACTTCGCGCTCAAAGTAACGATACAAAGGATCTTTTATGTTCTCAACGGTTCTCTTGAGTGTCTTCAAACTCTTGGGCAACAACTCCAACCAAGCAGTAGCAGAATTATGCAATACTTTCATCCAGGAAGGTCTGCCATCTTCTTGACGTTGAGTGGCTGCAGCAGCAGCTTGTTCACTGGTTTCTTCCATTGTGTATGCCAATTCTTCATCATCTTCAAGTTGTTGCATTTTCAACAGCTTGCTGACCAAATCAGTGCCTCGAGTGGTAAGCAATACCTTTTCAGCATTATTGGGCAGTCCCAGCCATGAAGGCGTTTGTCTATCAGTTAGATTTTCAATCCATTTAAGGAAGTGATCTCTCCTAGTGCCATCCGGCATGGTAATATGCCGTTGGCTACCACTGGCTCCATCTACATTGGCGACCAGAGCAAAATCGGCCTCGAACGATCTTGCGGTAAAAAGTTTCTTCAAGAACGATGTCAATAAACGTTGATCGAAATCGTTGTCGATTTTACCACCATAGATCGATTGCGATAGTAGAGTAACTAAAGCATCCCATGGAACCTTTTCAGGTGGCAAATTGGTTCTGCCCATGGCTGTGCTATCAATCCAAGTATCAAGGGTATCGCAGGCCACTCTCAAATCACTTTCGTTGAATTCATATTTCTTGGCCCAACCCAAGGGTACATATCGTAAGCGCTCTTGTACGATGGCATGGAACCAAGCCAGTAAGAAGTACAATCTGGCTCTCTCACTAGGTGTTTTCATCATGCGGCCTGGTGGCACGGTATTAAAGGTTCTTAACAAGTTGGCTCTTATGCCTGGTGGCGGTTCAAAGACAAAGATTCTGCCTGCTCTTAACAAATTAACTGGAACCTTAGGATTAATTTCCATTGTTAAGAAGAGACGGAATCCTGAATGGGGTTGCAAGGAATGCAGTTTCTTTTCGAGTTGTACCAACCACTGAGGAGCTAAATGGACGTTCTTCAACAATACCCAGCGACCAGTCTTGCAAGCCATATTTATAGCACTTTCGGCTTGATTGAAACCTTCAGCTGAACCAATCGCTATGCTAGAGATCTGTTTATTCAATTCAGCAGCCAAATCATCTACGCGTCCCGAAGCATCAAAACCAGGCACTGAACACAACAAAGCTGGTGTATTGGCATTTAATTGTTTGTCCACTACAGCAGCGAAATCCAATTCGTCTTCAGCCTTCTGCATAAAGTCGTCTCCCAGAACAGAGTTGACCACATTGTGAGCAGCGGCGATAACGCGATCTGGTCTGAAAGCTTGTATCAATAACATTTGATGAACTGAAGTGGCAATGGGATTTAAGGCAATCGATTCATCCCATAATTGTGGAACACACTGCTCAGGAGAGCTTTGTTGCAACCAAGCTCCCAACTCTGGCATAGATCGTAGTTTTTCTATTAATTTGCGGAACATGGGAAGTCGCAACTGCAAACGATTAACTCCATCGATTTGGTCGTGGGTCAAACCATCTACAGGGGTAGGATTGGCCAAAAGACCTTCCTTGCCTCTCAAGAAGAAGTTGAATTCAGCATCTAAATAATTCTCCAACGTACCCTTCATATGAATTTTGCACATCAACAGGGCAAATGTCAATCTGTCGTTATGCAACATACCACGCGCAATTCTGTCATAACAAACTTGATACAGGTCTCTTGTGATGACGACCAGACGTTCGCTGTTATCGGTCTTGCCGTTCAAATTCTTATTATTGTACAGAACTGTGGAGAAAATGTCCAAGAACATTTTCAATGAATATTGATATAGAAAGTGAACTTGATTCAAACTGTCCATTGTAAAGTATATGTTACTGCATGCCACCGATAGAGAGAAGTATTTCTGTGATACAGTCTCTATTTCTCCAATAACCTTATCGGTTTCATCTACCTTCTGGTTAATGTCATAAGCCTCCTTCTTCAGTGTCTCCAAAGTGGCTATAACAGAATCGTCATCCAAAATCTTACCCTTGGCATCGTTCAAGGCCTGCAACAGACTCTTTTCCAATTGACGCAAACGTAAACGGAACTCGCCTTGTAGTTTCAACAAATCTGATCTCTTCTCGTCGATATCGGGTCTCTCGGCCTTCAATACTTGATTCAAACACTGAGATTGCAGTGAGCTTCTGGTCACAGTGAAGTTAACAAACGTTACACGGGAGCAAATGTCGGGTGGGAATTCGACAGTAGGATCACGTGTGGACAAAAAGATAACAAACGAGGGTGACAAATCTATATCTTGGTCACCCAAAGTTATCAAAACTCTGCCGCCACTTCTTCTCAATTCGCGATTCAATACCGGATTCAAAATGGGATCGTAATTTTCAACATCTTGCACCAATAGAGGATTACCGAAACGCAGGGCTGATTCCAAGTTCTTGCGGAATGAATCATCCAAGAAGCTGGTTTTGGTAATCTTTTTGCCAGCGTATTCATTTAACAAGAAAGTGGTTGCCTGACCAGAAGGATCAATGATCAATGGATACCTGTTGAATCTCTTCAACATTATGGCATTCTCAGTGCACAAATCATCAGTGGGCAAAGCATTGGCCTGCCACCTTAGACGTTCGTCCGGATTAGATAGATACTCGGTGCGTGCAATATCCGCTCTATATTGTATATTTGCTGACTGCAAATGTTGCGCCCAGGTGGAGAATAAGTTAAGACGATAATGCTGATCAAAGTAACCGCCGTATGCTATAAATGCAGCTGACAGGAGAACATCTCCAATGATGGTGGACATTTGAGATTTGAATGTTTCGCTGGTACATTCCCAACGTTCACGTTCAATATTCAAACTCTTGAGTAATGCAATCGAACGATCGACCTTCGCCTGAACGTTCTCCAAATCAGTTTTAATAGCTTGAGCTTGAGAAATTAATTGGGCATATTCTTCCTTATAGGAGGAAATACTTTGCTCCAACTGTTCCACAAGAGATTTGGTCTCATCAGCATTCTTCTGGTTAACTTCGGCTTGATCTTCCAGGGAGCGCAATTCATCACGTAGCGGTTCAACGCGTTTTAACATATCAGCGTATTCAATCTACGTCGATAGAGAAAAGAGGAGAGATAAAAATGAAAGAGAGAGAGAGAAAACGTTAGAATCTTTATTAATTGCATGATAGTATTAAAAAAACTTAAAAAATATATTCTAATAAAATATAACTTCATGAAGTTCTTCATTGCATGTACTTTTTTTGACACTTTGTTCCAAACGAAACCAAAAATGGCAAAGGCACGTAGCCAAATATACCTTCGTATGGTAAGTAGCAGTTTCCAAGATACACTCCTAGAGTTTTTTATGGTCTCCATCAGTACAAAGTCTTATTAAAAACGTTTGCACTTAATAACGGAAAAAAATAATTGTGCCTAATTGGCGATTTTAACTATGTTGGAACACAACATAGTCTAAGACTAAAAATGTTCATGTTCATGTTCATTAGCCCCCTTAACTAATTGAGGATCAAACCCAAAAGTCCCTATCATGTATCATCATTGAGAATGTTATACATCTTTTTGAAAAAGTTACTCAATCATTGTTTTCTGTATTTAGGAAATTTTGGATTGTATTACTAAAAGTTTAAAAGTTATATTGACAATGTGACTATATTCTTTAATTTTTCTACGTACCTGAGCAATAGCCCATTTAACCATGGGACCGCAAGCCAATGAGGCACGATTGACTTTTTCGAAGTTATAATCAGGATTACTTAAGTATTTCGATTTCATCTTCTCACGAACTTCATCACTGTTTGCAAATTATGACAAACAAAAAAAAGAGAAGATAAATATATATAAATATATTGAATGAAAATTGTTGCTAACGATTAATAAGAGACGATTAAAAAAGCAGGTGAATGAAATGCAATTAAAAGCATAAAGCAACATTACCAGAAGCCATTAGACAAATAGAAATGAAAAAATAAAATTAAATAAAAACATTAATCATACAAAACAAATGTTAAAACATATTAACACACTAAAGGCATGGTCGTCAGACTTGTTAAATATTTTACGAAAATTCATTTTATAACAAAAACTATTCTAACTATCGTAGTGCGTTAAATATTTTACCAGTATGGAGACCGTGCCTTCAAAGTGAACAGTGAAATCAACAAAATACAAGAGGTGGTTAATAAAACTAAATACATACAAAATTATAAAAAAAAATATAAACTCAAAAAAATAGTAATAATAATAATTAAAACTCAAATAACAACATTACTGGAAAATCAACGGATCAAAACTACAACAACTCAAAATTATAATTAAAAGAGAATTGAATTCAGAAATTTGATTTAAAAAGAAAAAAAAACATGAATAAAATGTTTTTCTTTTCTTGTGTAAAGAATCTTTATAAACATGCTTACGTTATCATTTCAGTACTGAAGTTAGATACAATTGAATTTATAAAATTTTCACGCATTATAACAGCACGAATCGATTTCCAATCGTTGGCATTTTCACCCAGTAACAAACAGATCGATTCAAGTGCCAATTTCACCACGGAAGGTGGATTTGCCATTGTTCTCACTTCAACAAGTTGTTGCTTGCGTATAGATTTCACAGCTGAGAAGTGGGGGAAGATTGATTTACATATATTTTCGTTCCAGAAATTTTGTTTTGTTTTTGTAAGTAAAATTAATAAGTACTTATTTATACATATATTCAGAATTTGGTTTTGGTTATTTATTAAATACAAACAAAACTTATTAGACAAATTATTTATTAAACGAAAATTATGAACTAATAACTTGATTTTTTGAACTATTTGCTTTTTTCCCTATTATTTATTTTTTTAACCTTTCATTTCATTTTTCTTCACATCATGGAAATTCTCAATCAAAGTCAAAGTTTGCATTTTCATCTCTAAAAAATGAATTCGAAATTTTCAAAGGAATAAAAACATAAAAGACATTCATGCATATTTTGTAAATTATTAAACTTTTTTGCTACTGAAATTATTGAAAATCTATATCTGGGAATTTTTTTTATAAATGTTGACTGAATTGGGTCATATCACTCAATTTTATTATGAAATATTTGCGTGGAAGTGTCTACAATTGCAATTAATGTGACATTTTTAAAATAATTTAAATTTTAGTTTTGTCACGGGGTGAAAATGTTGCCATTTTTTTCAATAATAGACAAATAATATGTTAGAGATTTAAGAGAAAATTTCAAATATCAAAATTTTTAATGCAAAATATCAGCAAATATGTTCACTCTTCTTCTTCATAAATAAATATCGTTCGATTTGTGTGTGCGAAATAAAAACTGCATTGTGTAAGCACAAGAGAAAATTAAAAGAGATTTATTAAAGTAAACTTTCTGTGTATAAAATAGACATCCTCAAAACAACTCACAGTCCCTTAGAGCCCGTTTAGATGAAGGGTGACGTAGCTGCACCAACGCTTACGTTCTCTTTTTTTGTAGTACATTCTTAAATCCACGTGAGTTACCATGAAGATTTTTTTGTCGCAATAGTCAAGGGACTTTTTAATATTAATTTGTTCAATTCATTTTATTCGTTTATTAGTAGCAGTGTGGTCATAAAGGAACTAATTGTTAGTTTTGGAAATGTACAATTAATATGTCGACATAGTTTTACTTTTTTTAATTTGCCACCAAAATATAATATGTCACTATGTCACTCTTCGTCTAAAAGGGCTTTTGCAAGTGTTACATGGGCGTTATCGTGGTTTTCGTATTTCGACTACGACATTATGGTCCTAGATTAAAGAAAAAATGTTGTAGTGTTAATTTATTTCAAAAACGTCGCAGTCGAAATACGAAATCGACGATAAGGTGGAATATTGTACGCTGTTTCGTTTAGGCACGGTAATTAGGCAAGCTCTTTTGATGTAAGTCTGATTTTTTCAGGGTGGAGAAGAGCGAGAGAGAGAGAGAGAGAGACGGAAAAGTTATAGCGAACACAAATGTATTATATTCTCCTTCTGTCTACCTGTTACTCTAAGAAAAATTACACTGAAGTCAAAAAAGGACAACAAGTTGAAAAGAAGCGAAATCCTGTAAGCCCCCATCAATCTCTCTTCACATTTCTTTTATAAAATAACGAGTTTGCAAAGTGACAGCAACTTGAAAAGATGATTAAAGAAAATTGCAGTGCGATAAATAAATATCTGAAAAAGAAGTTATGAAAAAATACGTCGACATTCCAAAAACAGAATACAAACTTTTCTTGGTAATTGAAGTTTTTCTGAATATATATTTGTATTCTTAAAGTAATGGTATTTAAAAAAATAAGAACGAACCAAAGTTGTGTACACTGAAGATATCGCTCATTTACTCAAACAATGCCGTAACTCAAAAAAAAATAGTTTGCCAGAAAACGACTTTAATAAAGTTTTCAACTTACGAACAACTTAATGGAAAGAAAAATTTTTATTTTTGAGTAAACAAGATATTTATTTGTATGAAATGTTTACGCAATATGAAGAAGGATATGATCATTAATTATTATTAACTCAAAAAATTTAATTTTTGAATTATGACGTTGTTTGAGCAAATGGACGATATATAAATATATATCTAAAGCTTTTGAAAATTAACGAAGAAGAGATTCTGCAAAGTTCAGATTAACAATACTTTTTTTTCACAAGTTCTTGTAAATTTCGTGTCGCAATTCTAGTTATGAAAACACCCGCAATACTTTAAAATAGCACGGACAAAAATTTTCCTAGGGTTTAATATACATTTTCAATTCTTTACGGTCAATTCTATATCTCTTTAATGAGTGGTGTGGAATTTAAGGTCTTAATAATTTCTATTCCAAATTTTAGCAAACATTTACTTTTTTATATCTGGAGATACAGTGGAGTTGGGTTATAACGAATACAACTCTGGTTATAGCGAATTTTCACCTATAACGAATTATTTTTTCAGAGCTGTAAAAAAAGCCATGGGAACTTAAACAATTATAACGAACAAAAAAAGTTAAATACTCAAAGTCAATGTCTGTTTGTTCTCGGAGTTCCAACATAAAAAGGTGCCTGTTAATTTTTAATTTCTTTTTTTGAAAGTTAACGAAAAGTATGTTTTAAAAATATTTGTATCTTTTCTTATTTATGTCCCTCCGCGTTAGTTATAACCGAAATCCACTGTTTATGTAATATTTGCTTTGAAAAAATGTTAAATATGTATGTATGTACGTATGTATATTAAAACTGATTTAATTATTAAAAAATAAGCTTAATTTTAACTTTTTTTTAGAAAACCGAAAATGCATCTAAAAATATAATTAACACTTAAATCTTAATAAATTAAAATAGTATTCAGAGTGCGTCGCATTTTGCATATGGTGGTGGATGGGTGTTTGTTGTTGTTGTTCTTGTTGCAAAGGTGTGAAGGGGAAAAGAAGAGTTGTTCCTCAACAAAGACTAATTATTTCCAATAAGAATTTAAATTTTTAATTGAAAAATAACCAAAAGAATAAAATTATATAAACAATAAGGTATTTATTTATGTACACAACACCTATCATTAATTGGATAATTTAGAATTTTAGAATTAAGTTAAACACGCAAGTGTTATTTCTAGAAAAAAAAAATATTATTGATTTTAGCATGGTTTAGCAAGTGAAATTTGGTTGGTGGTATGAATTATTCGAAAAATTTAAACAATAATATTAGAGAACAACTATTGTTTTAGAATTTTTATATAACGAAAAAAATGCTTGATTACAATGCGCAAGATTAGGACAATAGTAAGGAGGTATAGTAGATATAATGTAATACGTTTGATTATATGTAGATATGTATGTATGTATGTATGTATGTATGTATGTATGTATTTATGTAGGTATATGGTACATATTTTGTTTATATAGGATATAAAAAAAAATATAAAGTGGGTCGTACGTGATCATTTCAGTTTGGAAGTTAACAATGGACGATATAAATGTATCTTTAACAATGATGCCACGCATTGCCTTCCAGTCGGGTGCACTCTCATTGAGTAACTCACACACCGATTCCAAAGCCAATTTAACAGGTGGCGGTGGATTTGCCATGGTACGTATTTCAGCCAATTGTTTCTTTTTAATGCCGCTTACAGCTAAATATTTCACATTTTTTAAGGGGGTAATGTAATCATTTTAAATTAAACTTAATCTTAAGATGGTTTCTCTTTTTCATAAACAACTTAATATTATCTTAATTTGTTTAGAGTAAAACCTTAATAGCTTTCGAGAGTAATGGATATTAGAAAACCTACCCTGTTGTGCTTCAATAACTGCCGGTTCTACTTGAGCCAAATCGGCCATGACATATTTACGTTTCTCCTCAATTTTGATGGTTTGTTCAGCCAGCTTGTTTTGCAATTCCTGTGATTGAATCTTTTTGATTTCGGCTTCTTGTTGATCCTTGAACATCTGCTTAAGTTTTGCATTGGCTGCCTCGTTCTTAGCCTGAAGTTCTTGTTTCTTAACGGCCAATGACTTTTGCATTTCCTCTACCTGTTCCACCGTTTCAGCAATCTTATTAAGACCAACATTCAAATGTAGTTGTTGTTCTTCCAAATCACTGCGTTTTTCATTGTACAGCTTAACAAAGTGATGGATGAAGTCGAGATAGTGGCGTGGTGTAACAGCCATTGTGCGTCCTCCTCGTTTAGCCAAACGAGCATTGGCTTGATGCAGAGTTTGATGTACATAAACACAGCTGTTGATAACAGCGTCGCGATGCGTGGGCTGATGTGGCACCAAAGGACAAACAGAAG
The DNA here is from genome assembly GCA_949987645.1 of Tachina grossa. Taxonomy (NCBI): domain Eukaryota; kingdom Metazoa; phylum Arthropoda; class Insecta; order Diptera; family Tachinidae; genus Tachina; species Tachina grossa. Next base: position 38,381,178 of record OX465276.1, on the reverse strand, counting down.
GGAAGAAATCGGGTGATGTCCATGTTGGTTTTTCCAAATCGACACGAGTGGTGAACTCTTTGCCCACTTGGAATAAGGCTGAATCCGACCAATCGCCAAACCAATTGAGTACACAACGATTGAACAAAGCTGGCGAAGTGGCAGCACGATCTTTAAGGCCATCAGTAGAAGGATTCATGGTAAACACTACATGCAAATTACGCATGACCTGTTGGGTAAACCTGAAAACATAAAAATTTTTTTATTCAAAAAAAATATATCACAAAAGCAGCCAATTATTTACCATTTATATAATTCGTCACTTGAATCCAACATAAGACCTTCACGTTGTGCTCCCTCCTTACACTGAGTCATGAGAGTTGTATATTCATCGCCCTCAAACAGACCAGGAACTTCACCGTTGGCCAATAAGGTGTTCATGCGTTCCAAAAATCCAGAATCTAAAACATTAGATTCATCCAAAATGAACGCAATTTTTTCATCTCTACAACCCGAACGGCGTAATACCGAACGTAAGTCCTCATCGAAGTCTTCGCTGGTATATTTGTTGTGCACTTTAATTTGGAATATGGAGAGGCCATTCATCCAAGCCACAAAACGCGAGAGCGTGGTTTTACCAGCACCCGAAACACCAATTAACAATAAATGACCTTGTGGCTGACGGAAGATACGATCGATACGTAAGACATGTTCCAAAACTTCATCGAAAAGTACTAGGGGTACATCCAATTCCTCCTCGTAGAACACTTTAAGACGAGCACGTACATAATCACGCAGTTCTTCGCGATTAACGGGGGTATAATCCTTTGATAGCCAGTTGCTGTACAAAATGGGGCGAACTAAAGCCTCTTCGGAATTGGTGCCCGGGAAATGCTTCAAAGCCACTATATCAATATTCTCATTGGTCCACCTGCGCTCGGTGTCGTCAACCAAACGATCCTGGAACAGGCGGAGTGCCTCATGAGCCCAAATGCGCACTAAACCTTCCACCGGCAGAGAGTCAAGAGGGCGTATCGCTTCACATATGCCACGTACCCAACGGGTCATTTCACGGGGTGAATAGACATAGTGCGGCTGCATGTCTTGAGTAAAACGATCTTGCGAAGCCAAATAGAATTCCACCATAGCATTTGTTAAAGGCTCAGCATAGCCACGCAGAGTGGGCATAAGACGTAACATGGCTCTGGAGAAAGTGCCATAGATTTGTTTCAATGATGTTTCACCAGGATAATCGACATAAATAATGGGCACATGTCGTAAGAAACGATGAGACAAAGGTTTGCGACCCGGATCTGTAGGTGGATTACAAGCGCCCACAAATTGTATACGTTCCAGGGAGACCCAAGCTTGATCACTGGCCCTATAGAAACCTTTATGTTCGACCAATTGACGCAAAAATGAAATGACACGTTGTGTGCCATAAGAATCCATATCGGGCAAATTGATCTCATCACAGAACAAAACCAACCATTTGCCAATTTGTACGGGCGACAAAACAACACCGTTGGGCGTCTTGCGATATTCACAATAATGATCGAAAGTTTTAAGTAGGAGTTCGGGTGTTGTGGCCGAGGAGAAATTCAGGCCTACAACTTCCATATCGGGTAGAGCTCTCAAGGCTGAGAACAAGGTCATTGTCTTACCCGAACCGGGGGGACCGCACAAAACTAAAGAGATATTTTAGAGTTTTAATTTCAGTTTTACTTTATTTAGTTGTTTGCTTTGTATTTATCTTACCCAATGGTTTGTGCTCTGCTAGCCAAGTGTACAGCAAAGATTCATGTCTAACAGTATCCAAGGTTGGTACCACAATATCCGGCGAAGCCACTTTATGAGTTTCCACCTCGATGACGGGTACCTTGTTCGACCAAGGCACCCATTCTCCATTCATACTGACCTCAAAATCAATAATTGGCACTCCCGTTGATCCCGGCAGTGGTATCGTAGTAACACTACGCACAAAGTCACCCAAATCAGTGCGCACTTTAAGCTTAGCGTCACCAGCAAAAGACCAAAGTACTGAATAAACTAATGCTTTAGGTATATAATGATCCAATTGATCCGATGAACAGGGAAAATCGGGATGAGTTGAATTGTAGTTCAGAACGTTTCTGTAAAAAATTGTATATACATACATACAGCTTTTACCTTCCAATTGTAATATTAAAAAAATACCTACCTAGCTGCTTGATTCAACATGGAAAACAGTGAACTCAAAGCACGCAAGCGTGTAAAGTCCATGATGTGCTCCTGATCCATGGCATATTCCAAACTGCGCACCACAATACCATCGCCTGAGAAGAATGGCTGCAACAGCAAAGCAATATCTCGTTGGACTTGCAAAGATGGCGAAACTTCGTCTTCTTTATCCTTAACCGGCTTCACTATTCCCACAAAGTCATCATCATTATCCTCCAATGGTATAGAACGCAATCGTGATAGATAATTTTCGAAAATCATTTCAGTTGAGAGAACATCTTCAGAGAACCAAACCATACCACAACGTGATACGGTAGCCAAGGTGGCAAACTTCAAATCTTGAACCTCAAACATTATGCGAACATTTGGAGGCAAAGACAAACGTTCACCATTGGGCAGAGTCAACAGCTTATTGTCATCCAAAACGGAATTCAAATTTTCAACCCATTCGGGATCGACATCACCATCGAAAATTATCCATTGGCGTTTATTGATTTCACCACGCACGTTATCGATGATTTTACGCAAGACATGAGTAAACAAACCATCGGTCCATTCACGGGTATTGGGATCCATAACACCATATAAGGCCTCTTTCGAAATAGCTTTAGGATCAATGACATGAGCAACACCCTCAACGCCCTCGTAACGTTCAAGAGCTTTAAGTAAAGTACGCCAGGCTGTCGATTTGCCCGATCCAGATGGACCCACCATCATAAGACCGTGATTTAGGCGGGAAATTTGATAAAGTTGCAAAACCTAATCAACAAGCAGGAAGTAGAGAGTTACTTATGTATGTATGTACATATGTTAAATGGTACAAAAGCTGCATCGTGTTAAAAGCAAGTTAGAAAAGTGTTTATTTTTGCTAGTTCTTTTAAAACCTTTTCTAAACTTGTCTCTTGTAAGCAAAAGCAAAATCTTAGAAAATTTCTTACTTTATCAACCCAAGTTTCACCAAATCCCTGTTTATATTTATAAACAAATTTATGAATAATTTTTACAGGATTTCATTTTGTTATGTGTTAGTTTGTATTCGTTTCAATAATTTTAAGAGAAATTTGAAATTAATAAGGAAGAAATTTAATAGAAAACAAATCGTTTAAATTGTAAAACACTCGAAAATTTAGATTAACCATTTATGTTGAACTAAACTTACCTTTTCCATCCAAGCTGCTCCCTGTTCATCACCTTCGCCGCAAACCAAATAATCTTCTTCACACACTTTACGAATTTCTTCCTTCAAGCCTTTCATCTCGGCTCTAGTGTAGCCAACGTTGGGGAACACATCACTCAATAGAGAGAACAATAGCGGTATATCTTCAGCCACTAACTTGGGCACCATAGTCTCGCACACAGACTGTATGAGAATTTCTTGTTCGGGCAAGTTTTCGGCTACTTGAGCCTCATCGATATTTTGCTCTCCACGTGCTTTGAGAGTCTCTTTAATTTTCTGTATACGATCACGCTTAACATTACCAGCTGAAATAAGCACTGATTTCAAAGCACGCAAGCCAAAATCATAGTGAGATTGATTGGACAATTGTTCGTCACACAACTTAAAGAAGGGCACAATTTTGCAGGCCAACTTTTCGGCCGAACGGAAACCTTGAGAGAATAACATAACTTCTGCAATCAGCTGGCGATCGGGTTTAGTCATGGCCAATGAACGGAACAATTTCTTCAAGTTATCCGGCAAATTGGAACGGCCAGCATAACCAGGATTCATTGTAATAAATATAGCCATATCGGGTGATACACGCACTTGTTTTCCTACCAATTCCACAGTTATACTCTCCTTATTCGTATCCATTTCATATTTTAGAGCCTCCTGTATAGTCTGGATTTGCTGAGAACAAGCGGAGAGCATACGCTCTTCCAAACGATTGAATTCATCGAAACAACCCCAGGCGCCCACTTGACAAAGACCCACGAAAATACGACCCATTGCTTGGAAATCAAATGTTTCGTCACAATTGAAAACCAACACAAAGCGACCCAATTGATTGCCCAAAGCTTTAACGGATTCTGTTTTACCGGTACCGGCCGGACCGAATGGAGAACCACCCAAGCGTGATTCCAAGGCTTGAGTCATTGTCAAATAGCAACGATCAGTTAAAGGTGTTTGGACTAAACGGTCCTGCACGCCCAAGTACTCGAAGCCATAGAAGAAGCGAGCATTGGCCATGTGTATGGTGAGTTGTTGTAAAACCTTTATAAGATTATTTTTAAATTCAAATTAAATATGGAATGTAAAAGTATAATATGAATAAAAAAATACATACTTCGGTTTGTCGTGGATCAAAGTAAAATCTCATTTCACATAACCATTGGAATGATTTGGGACTGGTTACCCCATTAGTAATCAAACGTCTGGTTACAGTACGTTTATGTACGAATTCATTAATCTATAACAATTAATAAAAAATTAATTTATAGATAAAAGTTATGGAATTTTTAAAGTAAACTTACTAAATGTTCCAATTTCTTTCTGCGCAAAGCTGGCTGTTCTTGCAATACCGAATCAGCCAAGACATTGAGTGTTGACTCTACAGTAGACAGAACACGTTGCAATGGTTTGGTGCTGTTGGATTCAGAAGCCTGTTGCAAAGCTGCTTCAACATCTTCGGACCAGAGAATTTGGGCTGCCAAAACTACAATTTGCGCTTGATATTTATCGCACCATTCCATGTATTTCTGTGGCTCAATTTGTCCTTCACGGAATTGTTTAATATCTTGTACAGCTTGAGCCAAAAGCGAAGCCAACGTGAAACGCATTTGTTTTTCCACCAACGACAACCATTCATTAATTTTAGGATGTTCCACAGTCGATACGGCATTGATGAATTTAACCTCTTCTCCTTCGCGTGATGAAATACCCAAAATCACCGTGTTGTCTTCATTCAACAAAATGGCAGTAATGCCGGCGAACATTTTCTTGAAATGCTTTTGTAGACGTGCAATATTTTTACTGTTGCCAATAATTTCCAAAAGATCTTCGTCACCAACAAAGTAGAAACGTGGGAAAGAAGTACGTTCACGTTCCAAATATTCACCCAAAGCCTTTTGTATTTTACCCAAGAGATCCGCCAAACGTTCGAGAGATCTCTGTACAGCGGGAATATTCAAAACATCCATGACTTTTGGAGACTTGGCCACCTTTTTCATAAGACCCAAAAATTCAGAGCTAATACTTTGGAATCTCGAAGTCTCTTGAGGCAATAAAGACTTTATATCAGCACTGCCCGAAAAAATACCTTCCAAATAAACCCATCTACGTTGCACATCAATCCAAACATCAAAAAGAGCATTAATACGATTCAATTTCTCTTCCCAAGTTATAGTTTCCTCTTCAAAGACCTTGTAGAAAGGTGACAACTTCATGGCAGCCACCGAATTGATATGTTCCTTGACCTTATTGAACAAATCATCCCAGCCACGTATGATACGGCATTTATTTTGATAATTAATCAAATCCAATTCATAGCTTTGCCAAGTGTCTCTGACTTGTTTTAAGAATTCTTCCAAGGCCATTTCTCCCTGGGCTACACGCATTGTATCCTTGACAATATTTTCATTCTTTTGCAAATTAACATCCCAAACTTGTCCAAGTGTTAGATCAGAAATGACCCAGTTAACACGCAACTCTTTAGTCAATTGCTTCCAATGACGTTCCTTGAGAGCATCAGATTTAAGTTCCACAATCAGCATGTTAACTTTGATGTAGCTCTGAATCAATTTCTTTACATATTCATACGACTCGTACATACGTAAACGTGCTGGTAGTTCTTTAAGCTGAGACATCAAAGTCTCAAGCTGTTGACGCAATTTGCGTGGTTGTACGGATAACCAAGGTTTTTCACTAATTAAATAAAATAGATATATAACACAATAATTTTAAATTTTAAGGAGCGTGGAAAAGACATTAACTTTGCCAGCTAAACATATTGAAAATATTGGATAGAACGAACATCCTGCCAAAAAGTAGTTGAAGCATTATTAAGTAGAATAAAGCCCACTGTGCAAATAAGTTGTCTTGAATATTGAAATATTTACATGCATTCATTTGAATGATTAGAAATTTATTTAAATGTGAGGATACATGCTTCTAATGACATGCTAATATTGAAATCGTGCATCTTTAAATTTTTTTTAACTATTGGAGTAGCACTACAACCCATGCTTTGACTCCTTTTTTGCACGTCTTTTTTTTTGCTGAGAAATATTTAAATGCTTTATTTACCTCAGCAACCCGTCAACCTAATCTAAATTCAAATTAAAAGTTATATACTTTTCAATTTGAAGAGCTTTATTTCTCTTCAAATTGAAAACATGTTAAAATCATTCCGAATTCGTAATACTTTCCGATCTCACGAGCAGGATCTTCTTAATTTCTTTGAAAGTTCTTTTTCAAGTTAAAAAAAACAAACTTACCGTGTTTCATCAATTTGTGTCCAAACTTTAGACAATTCACTCCAAACACCACGTAGATCTTGCAATTCTTCTAAAGCCACATTCATGCGTTCGGAGCTGTTATTGGGCACCGCTGACTCTTGAAGTTCTAAAGCTTCCTTTGCCTTAGCTACGTTATCGCGTTCCTCCTTCAAGCGAGAATACTTGCTCTCGAACAGTTGCAATTGTTGAAGAGCATCATCGGGACGTATTTTACCACCAGTTGGTTTATTATCTTCCCAATCTTTAAGAAAGTCAATGGTACGGGTTTCGACTGCCTTGTCTTCGGCCACAATTTTAGCTTGCAAGCTGGCAACTTGAGTTTGTATAGCGGTATCTTTGCGTTTAATTATCTCATTGAAGGCAGACCATTCTCCCTCAATGTTGTCAACATGCAACCAGTTGTTGGGAAATTGGAAACGTTGACGTTCCAAAATACGTTGAGCCTCGCGGAAGACTTCAACTTGCTTATCCCAAACGAGCATTTCCTTCTTAAGAGATTGAACGTAAGTAATGAAACTAACAGCATCAGTAGTGCTGGCTGCCTCTGCAAAAAAATAATTATTACAACATTTGCTTAGCTTTTAATTAAGGAAACACTTGCCAATACTCTGCATTTCCAAGTCAGTTCTAGACTTAGACACCTTGGCGTGGAAGGTAGTCATTTCGTTACCCAGCAAAGTGCCAAATTTACCCAAAGCCTCTTTGTGCCAAGAGTCATATTTCAAAGTAACTTTTGCCTGCACCTTGGCATAATCAATTATAATGGGTCCATAGGCTATTCGGGTATCGCAAGTATCAAATGTGGTTCTTGACTTCTTAATATCATTCAAACATTTTATCCACAAGTTGACATCTTCACCCAAACGTCCATATAAAGTATCGGCTTGCAGATCCCACAAAGATTGATAACGCAACCATTCATCAACATAGTTGCGTACCTCGCCAATTTTACTCTCAATGGCGTCGTAGGCATTTTCCAAAATTTTATTATCCGGCAATTTTGTCAAAAGATTGCGATACGTCTGTGATACAGGCTTTTCCAAACCCACCTGATAACGTGAGCTTTGCAAACGTACTTGGGAGGTAACAATAGCCTGCCAAGCAAACAGTTGTTGCATTATTTGGAATCTGGCTTCTTCAATTGAAGGATACAGATACATTTGTTGATTTGTAATGCGTATTTCATGGACAGCATTTTGTATTTGTGGCTCTCCGCCCAGCTTGTGAGTAGGCTGGACTGGAGCATCGGTATCCATAGAAAGATCGACTTCTTTTTTATTGCCAGTTAATGCCTCAGTCCAAGCCTGTATACCAGCCTGCAAACGCATGGCAAGTTTCTTCTCAACCTCTTCATCGAGACGTGATACCCAGACGCTTAAATTGGAATATTGGCGTAGAGATAAATCGTCAACAGCATGTTGTATTTTGGACAAAATCTCCACAAAAGTGGCGGCACTATAAGGACAAGTTTCTAAAGAGCGTACATCAACATCCAATTGTTCTTCAACAACCAAAAGATCTTCAACCTTAACAAATACAAAAAATTTACATTCGTTTTTTAGCAGACAGACATATCGAGCCATAATTGCCAAAAAAAAGCTTAAATAATAAATTTTCGTCAAAAAACGAAGCTCAAAATATATGTCGCTTAAGCTTTTTTTTTTTGGCAATTAAGGCAAGTTATGTAGATATCGCTCTTCATAACTCAAGAAAGCTAGTCTTGCAGAAAATGAGTTTAAAGTTTTGAATTTTCCTACAATTAAATGAAGATATAAAATACTCATCTTCTCTTAAGAGCTGTTTACACAAGATAAAATTTGTTATCAGGAATAATTCTGCATTATCAACTCTTAAACGCATTTTATGAGATATGATTATGGAGCTTGTTGATAATTTACCTTTTCTTGGAACTGGGTAACACATTCCGATAAACGCAATACATATGGATCCAATTTATAGGACTCCCAAACCAAAGCAATACCTTCCGAAACCAAATTCAAAACATCCTTGCGCAAACCAGCCACCAAAGGCACAATACTGGCGCGATCTTCAATCTGTTTTGAGTAGAAACACAAATATAAAATATACACTATTTCAGTAGGTCTTATAAGAAAACTAACTGTTAAAAATCTAAAGTGCCTTCAGTAGGAAGCATGCTTTTTATGAATTTATAATATAAATAATTTTCAAATAAATAAGACTCTAAGGCTCTACTACAATAACAAAGATTTCGGTTTTAATAATCACTACCTTGAAGACAGAGTTTTGTGCTAAACTCCTATTATTTAGCTGCATGTAAGTAAAAAAGGATAATGATAGTTGTTTGTAGGTTGTTGTAGGTGAATGAGAGGAGGGCCAAAGAATTGTGTACGTGTATTAATTGAAATTAAATTAATATTAAAGAAAATTAAAGTGTAAAGAAACAAAAAGTAATACCAGTACTAAAGCATTTCATGTTGCAGACCTCAACTTGAAGGTACATGCGTGTTAGAAGGTGAAAAAAGTTTTTATTTTATTCAAAATATTATGTATGCATGTGTGTAACAAAAAACGAAAAAAAGTGTGTTTTTTAGTACGAAATTAATAATAATTTGTTACTGAAACTTATGATTATAGTGTTAAAGGTTTTAAGTAAAACTTTGAATTAGAATGCAATGGACTGCGGAAACAAATATTAAGCAAATACAAGTTTATTTAAATTCAAATAAAAGCCATGATTTCCTCAGCAAAATAAGACAAATTAGAATTAGCTAAAGAAAAGCTTGAACTTAATTTTCTTAAGTCTTGTTTAACCTAGCCAAGCATGATTGTGAATCATATGTGTTAAAATGCAATTACGAATTGATTACATTTTCAAATGACAAGCAATTCTTGATTAGTAATTGCTTACTATTAACTAATTAAAATAATCAAATGTTATCAAAAAAAAAATGAAATTAAATTAAATTAAAAATTATTACTATATATATCAGACTTGAGAAGCAATGATTACATTTTGTAATTGATTACACATGGATTACAAAATTTTTAGAATTTGAATTTAAAGTTTACGATTACAATACATTTTGTTGTGATTGAAAATGAAAAATAAAGATGTTTACATTTAAAAGTAATTAGTGTTGGAAAAAATTTCAATCTCCATTACATGTAACTGTAATTGAAAAAAAGCAATTACAATTACGTATATGGATGTAAGTGCAATCGAAAAAACCAATTAGAATTACATGTAATTGGAAATTCACATTTCATCAAAATGATTTGAAAGCACCAAAAATGTGTTTTCTGTGCATATCATTCTTTGATTTCAAAACTTTCAGCTGAGTCTCTATCGTTTTAAAATAGTTATAAATAATTTACTCAATGTGTTCGTTATTCGTTTTCTTGAACAATTATGAGTTTTATTATATCTATAAGCTTTAGATCTTTTTTTAATAGGTAACGAATTTAGCAATTTTTGTTTATTTTTTTTTTTTGTCACACAACTTTTGCTTGAATTTCAAATAAATATGCAAATTTATTTAGTTATCGATATTTCGCAGCAAATTTGTTTAGCGAAAAAGTTACTCAATATATATGTAAAATAAAAAGGCCGTATAAATTATCATAATTATGAGTTTTAATTAAAAAAAATTTTCAAAATCGTGTTTTTAATGTTTTCTGGGCGACAACGTATAATTATAATAATAATTCTGCTTGAAGATCTTAGTACGCTACAGTTCAAAATCAAGGGCTTATGGCAACTTTAAAAACTATTTCTGCATGTAAATGCTTTTTTCTTCAGTTTTTTGCTTCTCCTGTAAAATATCGAAAATTCGAGTTAGGCCTTAATTATGTAATTATGTAATTTCTAAACTTTTCATCGCTGAGAAGATTCTATTCGTCATGATAAACTGCATAATTCTTGGTTTAATTTCAATCAGAAATTTTAGTACTGACTAGGGATGCCAAAAGGGACTAGGTTTTCTAAAACCCGGGATTCGGGATTTTCAATTTAAAAAAACGGGATCCCGGGACGGATCGGGATTTTTCGGGATTTTATAATATAAAAAATATTAGATCTCATTTATTAGCTTTTAGAATTATAATTTATTATTGATGTAGGTATAAGTATTGAAAAAAATTCTTAATTCATGAAGAAAGTTAAATTCATTACAGAACCAAATAAAACATTTTTAATGTATTATTGGTATGAATAATTTAAAGTAATATGGAAGTAATATTTGTAATATATGTATTTGTCATATCTCTTAATAAACTTCTTAAAAAAATTAATGCATCTAGGGTGGCAGCCGACAATCGAGATCTTATTTTATTTCAAATATAAGCTGCTGACGAAAAAAAACGTTCGCTTGGTGCTGTCATTGCGCTTTGAAATAAGGCCCAAGGAAATAACGCCCAAATAAGAAATGAAATAAGTCCCAATAAAATAAAACCCAAAAATAAATTGAGGCCCAAGAGCAAATTTATGAAATAACACCCAATATAAATGAAATAAAGCCCAATGAAACCAAACGCAAAATGAAATAAAGCCCAATATAAATGAAATAGAGCCCAATTAAAAATTATTTCCGTGGGCTTTATTTGATAGCGCCAAGCGACACCTCTCTTTATGGGCCAATAAAGTTAGTAATTTTTAGTATTTTTGGTTGAGGTACAACCTTCTAGCTGAATACCATGGGTCTATAAAAATATTTAAAACATTTTCTGTCATATATTTATCTGACAAAGTATACTTACATTAATATGTGTCAAAAGATCTTTGGTAGAACCTCCCTAAAGTTTTTAATACCTTTGTACGCAGTTCCATTATCATCCACTAAGAAAAAACACCAAACCGAGCTTTCGACTTTGTTTTGTGTGGTACAAAATTCATTACTAATATTTTTTTCGCTTACGACTTCTTTTTATAACCAGTAAAAAGCATTTGATTCATGGCTACTATGATTAAATTTCAACTCATGTTTATTTACAAACGTAAACATAGTTGCATTTAATAAAAAAAAGTTGTCAGATTTTTAGTGTTACCGAAATCCCGGGATTTGTGCTTAAAAACCCCGGGATTCGGGATTCAGTTTTTTAGAATAATCCCGGGTTTTCGGTATTCGGGATTTCGGTATTGGCATCCCTAGTACTGACACTTTTATTACCCGACTGCCTCGGAAGCGTTATTTTAATAGTAACAGAAATATATACATATATAAACAAAAATTAAAAAAAAAATAAAAAAAAAAATTAAGCTACTGTGCTTGTCACTTGCAAAAAGTAGTCGTATTTAAGATTTATTTACTTAATGGAAATACTATTTGAATGATTTGTTTAAGCTTTGTTTCCGCTTGCAAAAATTGCTGTTGTTTAAAATATATGAAATTAAAAAATATATAACTTACCTTTTCCAAAGTACGCTCATAAGTGCGAACACTTTCAATCAAAGAAATAGCATAAGGATAGATTTGATTGGCCTGATGAGCTTTGTTAACAATAGTTAAAGGTACTCTGCATATTCAAGAATACAAAATAAATATATTAAGAAAAAAAAATACATTTTAGTACATATAAAGATTATTTATTATATAAACAATATTTTCTAATGATTGATTCTGGTAGATGTGTTAAAAAAAGACACGTGTATCAAGGGAAACTATAAAGCCATTGGATTTTAGGTATTATTTTTATGACAAATCCTAATTGAACATTTTTGAAAAACAATTTTGTAGAGCAATTTAATCATCTAACTCTTCTCGGTATGAACGCAACTGGGTCTCCGAGTGGACCTAACCTTGAACGCAGACAACTTGAAATTTAATTTAAAAAAAAAAACAAGTAAGTAATAAATTTCGCAATTATTTTCAACTGCATGTGCTCAAAAATTCTATGTAAAATTCATTGCAACATTTCATCCCTTCAAGACTTTTTTGTCCATTAATAAGGGGTCAAAAATGTACAACATAACGTAATAAACTTAAACAGCAGAAATCAATCCATACTTAGTCCCCATTATCGTGGTTGTTTTATTTCGAATGCGACATTTTATTAAGAGATTAAAGAACACTTCGAAAATTTTTCTTTAATCTATGAGCAAATTGTCGTAGTCGAAGTCGGAATACGCCAACCACGATAAGGGCCAATCTGCGTAATAGGGTTAAATTGATCAGAAATGGAGATATGTATGTATTTACATACTACATGTGTAAATGTAAAAAAGAATATATGTACATATGTACATATTTTCAAAATGTGTGATTGAAGTCTACTGACGATTTGTTACAGCAACAATGAAATGCATATAGTCAACGCTGAACCACCAGCAAATAAATTTCAAATTAAAATAAACTTATGACAATATGTAGAATAATAAATTTCTTAAGTGTATATTTGCACAAAAATTTTAAATTCTGGCTTTCCTGTATAATTTTCTATTATTTCGAACTTTGGCCGAATAGACCTTTGATAGAAAAAAATAAATGTTTCCCAAATAGTATTTCTTCAAATGTACTATTTTCTTAAACTAATGGTGTTTTCCTTTCTATAAAGAATTCTACATTTCCATCTAAAAAGTGCAATTTGATGCACGTTTTTTGAAAGACAAAAAATTATAATCACAAGAACATAAAAACTTTTACTTTTCAAATTGACACTCACCTAAAACTCAAATTTTTAATATTTCTCACTTCCTTGGACAATGTTATGATTTCGGGCAAAAAGTTAACGCGCAACTTTAAAATATTGCCTTTGCCGGATCGCGAACGAGCAGAATCGATGGTAAATATACGGCCAGTACTGCCAAAGTGACGTTCCTGTACTTTTCGAGCCCATTCCTGGAATACTTCATCGATATTGAGCTTGGCACGAAAACTATCGCCATCAGCTTTAAGTTTCTGGCCTTCAATGTGTGATTCCCAACCTTTTCCCAAAACATCTTCAACACGTTTTAAGTACATGGTAAGTTGGTTGTTGATTTGACGAGCCCAGATAATGGAACCGGCGACGGGTGGTAAATCACGCACAGTTGATAGACGACAGCTTTTTGATTGAGGATATTGGACCTACAAAAATCAGTTTGTTATTATTAAATATACAATTCATTTAGTGTGGAGAATGTATTTACCTTAAATTTCTCATGCAAAGCCTCAATATCATCCTTGACCCTTTGTATGAGTTGAGTTTGATACTCACGTATAGCACCGCGGATATGAGGTCGCACAAACAGAGCATTGAATCTTGAAAAAATACGAAACATTTCATTGGCGTTTTTAGCAGTGCCAAGTTGATCGCGCAAATGAGCTGTGATGCGTGTTTCTACACGATCAATTCGCTCCTCATAACGCTTAACAGCAGCTTCCCAAGCCTCCGAACCCTCCTTGGTAATATCCAAGCAATCAACTTCTTTTACATTTTCGTAAGCCAAATTTACTTCTTCAACGGCATTGGCATCATCAGCTTCCAGGCTATAGGGCTGCTTGGTGTCAATAGCATTATTTTCAATTTGCTGCTGCTGTTTGGTAGGCCGCAATACACGTAAAATGACGGTGCGCAATTGTTCATGCTGTCTTCTAAACTTGCGCATATGTTCCATGCGAGTCTGCAATTTTTTGTGGGCGGGCGAAACTCGCCACACCATTTTTAAATGTTCATCACGCTTCTTCTTAACAATGTCACGCAAAAGACCCTGCAGTTTATCATACTCATCATCCCAGCAGCTAAAGATCTCGAAACACTGATTCATGACACGCTCGAACTCATCAAATGGAATATGCATTAAACGGCGGGTACCCAAAACTTTCAGCAATTGTTGAGACAAGTCGCGGGAAATGGCCTCAATAAGTTTAAGACAGCGCTGTATGGGATACTTGGTATTACGAACTTTACGTAAATGAGAGAAAATCTGCTGCACAGCAGGCCTAATTTTTTCCAATTCCGTAGCCGAGAGTAAATCGTTAATGGGGAAATCTTTCATTAAGGGATTGTAGTCAGCCACTATTGCCAAAGCTTGCTTCAGACCGGTGTCGGTATCAAACGACACAGTGGCATGGAAACGTTTGCCATGCTTCAGAATATCTAAAGTTAAGGCTACTTCGGGACTCTCGCGTTTCTCCTGAATGCGATAAAGAGCCCTTTCCAAATTTAACCAAAAGGAAATTTCCTAACAAACAAAATGAATTTTTTTTAAATTAAAAATTTATGTTAAAGTTAAAATCTCTACTCACTTGTAAAGCAGTACCCGAAGAGGGTTCACGATCCAATTTCGTAACTTTTTTGATTTCTTTAATCCAGCGATTAACACCATTCTGAAGTTGATTCAAAAACGAGGAGTCCTCCACTTTATCACCAAAGTCTGCCACTTTAGCTTTACGATTCTCATCGGAACATTTGCGTATTACGGAATTAACCAAAGGGTGAGCAGTCAATGTAATTTCGGGTATATCGATATTTTGTTGCAAATGCAAAAGACCCATTTCAAGCTCTGCCAATTTTTTCTCAACTGATGGAGCCATCTTGTCTCCGTCACGATCTGCTCGTCCGGACTCTTTGACATAGGACTTGAAATAGGGCGCCAATGATTTGCTTATGAATGCATGCAACGTTTCATATGGCGAACCGTCCGAAAAGTTAATAAGTCTCAATTGGGAATGTATAGATTTGTCAGCTTCGATGACGGTGCCTCGTTTAATGCAGGCCAACGAAGCCATACGACTGTTAGTGAAATGAACATCATTGCTGATTTGATAGTTGACGAGCTCTTTTTCTTCTTCGCCCTCAGCAGGTTGTTCATTTTCGTCTTCTGAAACAAAGGTATAGAAAAAAGTGAAGTAGTTGCCAAAAATATTGATAAGCACACTTGGGTACAACAATTTATGATACTTGTAAAAAGTATTATTTTTTACTATTGCAATAAATTTTTGTGACGGGGTGTATTTGTGTGAAATGTATTGGAATCACTGAAAAGCTTAATTTCATGAAAATACAAGTTAGGGCTTTTCTACTTGTGACCATCGATATGTATGTATGTATGAAAATATTTATTTATTATAAATCTATAGCATACATATATATTTTTATGTACATGCTCTGATACAGTTTTAGTAGCATTTTCATATTTTAGGTACTTTTTCTTCGATACAGTCAATATTTGAACTTTTTAATATCCATCAGCCTTCTGAACAGCTGTTCCTTTTTCATATTAAAACAACAAAACAAAGTAATAGCCTTTTCACACTTACTCACATCTTTCATCAATTTGGCAAGATGATAACATCTTCCCATAAGAATTATACGGGGCTGAATGTTCAACATCTTTCAACATCTTCAAAAGATGTTCCTATCTCACTTTGTTCCGTTCAACATCTTTCGATTATTTTAGTGTCATCACTAGAAAAAATGTATACAACTATATACATACATGCATACATACTATAAAAATGTATTCATATGTTTGTATGTATATCTACATATGCATGTACATATATATGTACATACATTCAAGGCTACATTTTGGAATATCATTCCCAATAAGAGATCCGTAATTACTCCAAAATTTTATTATATACATATGTATGTATATTCATGTATATAATTAAATCTTGTATATATTTTTCCTAATCGAAATAAATTACATAAAAGTAGTTGCAAATGTCTACGCGAAATCTTTGCGGATAAAGTTCATAATATTTCTTCATCATCATTGTCCGCTGGCATAGTTTCTACTAATTCTGCATATTGTAGCATTATTTGTTTCTGCTCCTCAGGAGCCAGCAATTAAATCAATTTCTAGTGAATTTTTTAATTGCATTTTATTATTTAATTTTTAGTTGCTCACACTCGTAAAAATAGTATTATAATACATGACAGATGAAAGATGAAAGATGTTGTAATGTGAACAGGTTTTTTAAATTTTCAACAAATTCCACGCATTCCTCAAAGATGTGAGCGAGTGTGAAAAGGGTATAAAGCGTACGCACGCTTTTAAATGTTCTATAAGTGCATCAACGTGCTAACAGTACGGTACGGTACGGCACAGCAACAGCAACGTTCGGCTAACGAGCCCTTAAAGAATATTACAATCGTCGTAGTCGAAATAAACCCATTTTTATTTACAATTTACAACTATTTATATAAACTTCTTTCTATATACGAGACGTTTTCCAAATATTTATTTTCCTTATTTTGAATTTTTTCGATTTCTAGATTCCAAAATCTTTTTACTTTTCGACACATTTGAGAGCTACGTTAGTAATTATCTGGAACTTATTTCTTATACTCTTTTGAAACTTTTTAATTAATGAAATACTTTATTTTAGTCCCATGGTATCTGCCAAAAACGTAAACTTTCGGTAAAGAGAGAACTTTATGCACAAAACTTTAACGCGCACCATGTTTTCATTTACATTATTTTAGAACCTTACATGATTTTAAATGTAGAATTATTTTCGTTTGTAGAACACATTTATTATTGTTACGGCACTATTTTACTTTTGTTTTCATTTCTGTAGTAAGTTTCAGTTTGAATACAAATTCCACATAGAATTAAAGTAATTAAAATAAAAGCAAAAAACAAAAAAATAGTGACAGTTTGAAAAAGCGAAAAATGTACTCTTTGTATGTAATATGATGAATTAAATCGTTATCGTTAAAATTCAATTTCCAATTTTTTGATGATATTCTGTTTTCCAATTTAGCTGACGATATGTAATTACATACATATGTATGTATGTATACATCAGTTTACATATTTTTGTAGAATACACAAGGGCCATAGTAGAAAGTATCACAGCCACTATTAATTATGACACACATATTCAATAAACAAGTGTAATAAATAACTAACAAGTTTATTAAACATCTTCAATAAGCTAAAAATATTCTAAAATTAGTAACCTTGATCTACATATACATATATATACGCAAATGTATACAAATATACTTAACATGTCCTCATAAGTAACCTTCACTATAATAAAACCAACCTATATTTAATTTGTATAAGCAAGCTTTTCTCACCTTGACTATGAAGGTAATTTCAGTGCGTTACTCTCTACAATATTGCAACCTTCACATTCAATGTGATGACATTGAATTGCTAACAGCAACCTTGAGTTCAATGTCATCATGCTTATTGCTTATGTTATTGTTTTTATTGAGATTAAATACGATAATTATTCAAGGTCATTCGATATTTTATAGCAAATGCAAAACGAATAAGATTTGAATGCTATCAGAGGAGGAGGGTATTTCTCAAGATGTGACTAAACATGACAGACTTAACGTTTTTATGTGAATTTATATTAGCATATCGCTAGGTAACAATTATTGCATCATGGAAACATCGCTATTTTTCAAAAAAAAAATTTTTTTTTTTAATGCATGTATTTATTTATTGTATCTTCAAATATGAACTATCAATATGTATTCAAATCTTAAATCTAGAAAATAATTATTAGGCACGACCACTTTCGGACATAAACTTAGTGATAGTTATAAATAATACATAAGTAGTGATAATCAAAAAAGAAGAAAAAAAGTATTTTCAAGTAGTCCCATCTGGAGTGTTGATTATAAGAGACTTGTGTCCCTCTTTTTTAGGCGGATGGGTCCAGTAAAGTTCAAAATATTACGAGCAAACGGATTAGGATGTGATTCGAGTTTTGTTAAATATTTGCCTGCGTACTTTGCAATTTCTTCAATCACTAGTGGCATATTCAAATCAGGATTTATATTTGAATTTTTGATGTACCATGGAGCCGAAGTTATCATACGTAAAATTTTGTTTTGCCTTCGTTGGATTCTCTCGACATTGGAAGCTGAAGCAGTGCCCCATAGTTGAATTCCGTAGCACCATATAGGTTTCAAAAGTGACTTGTATATCAAAAGTTTGCAGTCTAGACTGAGAGTTGAATTTCTACCAATCAGCCAATGTACCTGAGCTAATTTTAGTTTCATTTGTGTTAGTTTAGAATCAATGTGTTGTTTCCATGTAAGCCGTCGATCAAGGTGTATACCAAGGTATTTTACATGTGAATGTTGAGGAAAAATTTCATTATTGATTCTAATGAGGGAACAAGTATCTTTTCGTAGAGTAAATGTTACCTGCGCACACTTCTGCTCATTTACTTTAATTCTCCATAACTTTAACCATAGTTCCAGTTGGATAATATGTTCCTGAAGACATCGGGATGCCTCGTGAGGGTTTTCGTGCATGCTAAAGAAGGCTGTATCATCGGCAAAAGTAGATGTATGGATTTTAGTGCTAACAGGCATATCACAAGTATAAATCAGATACAAAACTGGTGTGCCACTCCCCTGTGGCACACCGGCAGAGATAGATTCGGGAACACTCATGAAGTCTCCTTCCACAACAACGAATTTCCGGGATAGAATATAACTTTCCAACAGCTTTAGAAAATTTATTTGTAGATATGTCTTCAATTTTAAAATTAGGCTTTCATGCCATACTTTATCAAATGCCTGAGAAACATCAATAAAGAGAGTAGAATACTTCTTTTCTTCAAATGTTCTTCTTATAACTTGAACCAATCTATGCGTTTGTTCAATGGTACTATGCTGACTTCTAAAACCAAATTGATGGTCCGGTATGCACCAACTATCAGTTAGAATTGGGGATAATTTTGTCATGAGCAGCTTTTCGAAAAGCTTTGATATTGTTGATAGTAAACTTATTGGCCTGTTAGACTCAGCTTTAGTAAGATCTTTGCCCGGCTTTGGAATCATTTTGACCTTGGCAAGCTTCCAGCTGTGTGGATAATACTCTAGTCGTAATATGGCATTAAAAATAAATAGTAAGATTCTAGTTGCAGTGCGAGGCAGATTCATCAGCATCTTGTTACTAATACAATCAGCAACACCATTACATGTATTTGGGGTAAATACGGATTTTAAATGCTCAGCAAATATTTTACCTTTTTCAGTATCGCAAATATTTACATACAATTTATTTAAAATATATATTATAAGATAAATTTGCCATATATGACTGCACATGATGTTATTTACAGTATTCTTGTAAATGTTTTTTTTTTACTGACTATAGCAATTCAACCAGTTCGATCAAGACGCAAAAGACCAAAATACGCACAAGTCTCACAGAACTTAAGAAGTACATAATTATGATGGCTCGAAAAGCTTTATTTTGATCATTTTTTTCTTCTTCTATAATAATGTTTTTTTTAGTTGATGCACCATTGTTAAATAAAAAATATCATTCAGACTGTTTTAAATCGCGATATGTTAATGTATCTATCGATTAGTAATTTACATATGTATATACGAAATTCCATAAGATTTCTAACAAAAACGAATTATCACCGTTTGCAATTAAAATCGTCAAATAGTTATTCGCCCTTATTCCAGTTGCCGGCGTCGACGTCACTTTAACACAATACCAAAAAATTTAAGCTTGTTTACTCGCTCTGGAAAACATTTTGCGCTATAGAGAGTAGTATAATTCAAAATGATGTTTTTTCTAAATGGGAAGACAAATAGCCTTCTGCACAACGGCAACAAACTATGACCCACTAGGAGCTTAAAAACGTTGGTATTATGCACAACTACAATAAACTGATGTCAATATATCAAAGGTGATTTAGTGTTATAACATATGGATGAGTAGATAAACTCGACCAGCCAATTTGACTCTATAAGATTGCCTTTCATGGCAAAAAAAAAATGGCGGTGAGCATTGATATGGACATTCAAAACGCTTGGTGGTTATATGAAATGAGTCACAGCTATAACATAGATCAACTTTTATTCCGACGTTCCATTGCAGTGTACTATTTATACCAAAAAACGCAAAGTAAAGCCCTACTTTCGTCTTCATTGTCCTAGCATTACCTCAATATAGTACAGGTCACAACCACAAAAAGTTAAAAACCAAATAAGATGTGTTTTGTCATGGAAAAAAGTTAGCTGGCAAAGAAAGGAATGAAAAAATGTTTTTTTTTTTAATTTTCATCTGTAACCCGCCGGTGTACCCAATTGAGTACACCCACCCTGAATCCCCCACTTATAATTTTTTTAATTTTTTTGTATACTCTTATATTAGTTTTACTATATGCAATGTATAAAAATAAAATTTTTTGTTAATTATTCCTTCTGGTTTCATTTTGGCGGTAATGGGTTAAAGAACAAAACGAGGTGTTTCAATATCAGGGGAACTTCTTTTAAAACTGCTGGCAACACTCCTTGAATGAATATATATGACGTCATTACATTCAATTGTTTGTAAAATACAACCTGTTCAAGGTCTATTTATTGAACCTGTTGCTAAAATATTGTAAGAGAATACCTGATTATTTTGTTGTTTGTTTACAAACAATAAACAGCTGATCATTATTTATACCGGCTCCAGTATGCCAATTAGATTGTAATAGAGCATTATTCATTTTAAAAAGTAATAGATGAGCATGAGTCACGGAAAGCTGACGTCATTTTTTCAACAAAGAAAATAGGTATTTTTTTACAAATGCAGTATTTTCTGATTGGAAATTAAAAATGGTGCTAAAATTAATGTAAAGAATTTATAGCTATATTTCAGTATGATTTTAGAATAGAGTTATCTTTTTGCATATTTTTATCCATAAGCTATTAAGTTGAATTGCACGCCATTTTGTCTGCACTTTTTATGCAAGGGCGTCACCTCAATTCCCGTTAGCAATTCCACATACTAACCTTTTAAACAATTTCTTTGTATGTATAAAGCTTGCACCTGGGGATCGGACAAAAATTTCTTAATCTTTTCTTGATTATCAACATCCTCCAAAGCTAAATTTAAGGCCGGTGGTACAACATCTTCCTCCGGCAATAGAATGGTGACAGCCTTGCGTATATAATTTGCAAAAGCTCCATAATCCACTATGGTGACATTTTGTACTGCCTCCACCGAGGTGTCGGCGTTTTCCAAAGAATCACCCATAAGGAAATGCTTATTCCTTCACCTTAATAAGTCTTTTAAATATTAAATAAACTAGCACTTTGATAATTTTAAAATTTTTTCACGTAGAAATCAATTGATTACGTCCGCACTCTGTGTGAAAATTCAATCGACTGTGCAAAAATAGTGCATCAAGGATGCCAGCTTGATTTTGTAAGAATTCAATCCTATTAAGAGGGAAGTTAGCTATATATGTTTTATGTATTGTGTGTATACAACACTGCTAGTATGGAACTTGATGAATAAAACATGACTTTAAATTATGTGTTTTATACATACCTATTAACTTAGTGCGGGTTTGTAAGAGAAATAACTTATAATTGACTGACTACCAATTAGTGGGGCATCACTATATTTTTCGCATCAGCAAGGTTGCATGAGAATTGTAATAGAGTAAAAACGAATTACATATTTTTCTACCAGGGGCCGGAGTTCACAACAATGAATTTTTAAGTGTTCACCAATTCGGTGTTTACTCTTGAATTGTTGGCTGATAATGTTATTTTGACTGTAATGGTTGGTACATACTTAAGACGGTTTCAGACTATAATACAAGTATTAACACTTTTGACGAAAATGCATCCCTGATCTAATTTCTGTTTGAAAATTTTGAA
Source organism: Tachina grossa (assembly GCA_949987645.1). NCBI lineage: Eukaryota > Metazoa > Arthropoda > Insecta > Diptera > Tachinidae > Tachina > Tachina grossa. The sequence goes on along the minus strand of OX465276.1, from coordinate 38,358,966 downwards.
AAAACAATAACAACTCAACATGTCAGAGTTGCATTTACCACAGAAGTATAAATACTTGTATTATAATCTGAAACTGCCTTTAGCAACGTGTTTATGCAACCAGGCAGATTTCATTGTCGGTCGCATAGTTTATGGTTGCGTTCGAAGTTGCATTCGAAGTTTCGAAAATATCAAAATGTTTTGATGTTTATGGGTTGCATTGTAGGTTGCATAGTCTGTATCAAAATAATCAACATGCAATATAAACGTGTTGCGTAAGCACGTTGCAAAGTGTGTACCCACTATTATAGTGAACACACGTGTCCAAATTATTCACTGAAAAAGTTGCGGCGAGTTGTGAACACTGAAATTCGCGAACACTTCAAAATTAATCGTTGCGGAGTCCGGCTTCAATTTTATAATATATATATATATTCCATAAATGAAAATATTAAATATTGTTTTCAAAATACATATGTTTAAAAGTATGAAACCAGATTTGAAGAAGAAGAAATGAATATGTTTAACTATTTACACCGTATCGTGTTGTAATGTTTCCGATTTTTATTGAAATAAACATATTATTAAAGAAAACATAAATTTGTAAACAGCAAAAAAGTTTCTCCCTATGTGAAGGCATGGGTCATGTATAGTCATGCTAGGACCACAATTGGGACGAATCGACATCGACGAATTCGTCGATAAGAATTCGCTGCGTAAATTCGTCGCGTGAAGCACAATAACGACGAATTTACTCAGCGAACTCAGCTCTTATAATTGATAAAGTTGATTTTTGTCAGTGTGACCATATAAGCTAAGTTTGGGCTAAATTTAGCTTATTTCTTCTGGATTTAGCTTTAAATTTTTTATTAAGCTCTTTAATTTAGCTTTTTTAGCCTTTTTTTAATCCAAATTGCGTATTCTCTAAAAATATATTAAAGACATACGTAATTTAGCTTAATTTTATTTTAAAATCTAGTCACACTTTTTATTGTGTATGTAATGAGAGTGAGAGAAAATTATTTTTCTTTCGTCGTTCGTCGGCGTACAAAATAGAAATAAATCTATCTCAGAGTTCGTCAGTTTCGTTCTACGGTGGTGTTGTGTTCATTTTCATATGAACAAATGTGTTTTATTTTTTGTGACGAAAGTTCACAACGAAAATTTCGTCGTTCGTCCCAGTTGTGTGCCTAGCATCAGTCACAAAAACTTTTTAAAATTCGTTTAATATCATATTGAAATATTTACACAAAACCACACTATTACGAGACACTTGGCAATCATGTGTATTTATTCTATTACAAAAAAGCAGCTGGTGGAAAGATAAGACTTCAGCTGAATATTTTTTTCTGAAAACACCTTCCACAGTGTTTTATGTATTTTCGATATTGAATTGTTTTATTTAAATTTATAACTTAAAACTGATACAATATGCTGATTTTAATAAAATCACGTTGGTTACAACAAGTTCGAAATATCTTACAGAGAAGATGGTTGACACAAAGTTGTACAGAAATCAAAGTAAATATACAACAATGCTAAGGACTATATAACATTAAAAATTTAATTGTCCTATCTGCAGGATTCGGAATTGAGTAACGATGTGAAACAGAAAATAGAAAAGTATTGGTCCAAATCTCTAGTTGCAGGAAACTTTGATTACAAACAGATCGACAAGAAGTTTTTTTATGTTTTATCAATGTTTCCCTACCCTTCGGGTAATTTGCACATGGGCCATGTAAGAGTGTATACAATAAGTGATACAGTGGCACGCTTTCAACGAATGTGTGGTCTTAATGTCTTCCATCCTATGGGCTGGGATTCCTTTGGCCTGCCCGCTGAGAATGCTGCCATTCAGAGGGGTGTAGCTCCTAAGAACTGGACTGAACAAAATATACAACAAATGAAGAAACAATTAGAAGATTTAGGATGTTCATTTGATTGGAAGCATGAATTATCCACCTGCAGCCCCTCATATTACAAATGGACCCAGAAGTTATTTTTAATGTTGCATATAGAAGGTTTGGCTTACCAAAACGAAGCTTTAGTTAATTGGGATCCAATTGATAAAACAGTATTGGCCGATGAACAAGTAGATGCAAATGGATGCTCTTGGCGCTCTGGAGCAAAAGTAGAAAAGAAATTGTTGAAACAATGGTTTATAAAAACTACTGCGTTTGCTCAGCAGTTATTAGAAGGTTTGGATGACCCTACACTCAGAGAATGGAGAGATATTATAAATTTACAAAGACATTGGATAGGAGAATGTGATGGTTATAGCTTTCAATTGCTTACATCAGGTGCAAGCTCATTAAGAATATGGACTCAACATCCTGAATATCTTAAAGATCCTAATGCTTTTGTGGTTCTTAAAACTAATCATTATTTGGAAAAAGCTAAATCAAAAGCAAAAACTTTGATTATGACCATAGAAAATCCCTTCTCCGGTACCATAATGCCAGTGATTTTTAGTGATGTGCCAGCATTTGCCGAAAAATGTGATGTTTATTTGGCTGCACCTAGTTTTAAAGAAGATGATAGAGAACTACAACGCTCCCTAAATCTTTCGTTTTTTGCCGATGAGGAATTTAATGCAGCCGATAAAAATATAGAACGATTAAGAAAAGATGTTTTGCAAGCTGCACAAAGATTAAAAATTGGAGGTTATAAAGTGTCATCCAAGTTGCAAGACTGGCTGGTATCAAGGCAAAGATATTGGGGAACACCTATACCCATTATTCATTGTGAAAAATGTGGTGTGGTGCCTGTACCGGATGAACAACTTCCAGTTATATTGCCTGAAAAAATTTTGATGGAGAAACACCGCGAGGATTCCCTAAAGTGCTGTTGTCCAAAGTGCCACAATACGAATGCGGTCAGAGAATCAGATACAATGGATACTTTTGTTGATAGTTCTTGGTACTACTTGCGATACTTAGACTGCAATAACACTAAAGAAATCTTCGATAAAAATATTATAGCTCATTGTATGCCAGTTGATTTGTATATTGGTGGCAAAGAGCATGCTGTTTTGCATTTATATTATGCCCGTTTCATGAACCATTTTCTTCATTCTCAAGGTCTAATTCCGAGCCCGGAGCCATTTTCTCGTTTGTTGGTACAGGGTATGGTTATGGGTAGATCTTTTCGTGTGAAAGGTAGTGGCCGTTATGTGCAAGAACATGAAGTAGATATTGTAAATGCTAAGAAGAACCAAGCTGTACTTAAGGACACCAAAGAGCCGGTCATAATGACTTGGGAGAAAATGTCCAAATCTAAAATGAATGGTGTAGACCCTGTGGATATGTTTAAGGAGTATGGAACCGATACAACAAGACTGATAATATTAGCGGACGTAGCTCCAACATCACATAGAAATTGGTCAAGTGCAAGTACATATGAAAAATAATTTTTTTTAAGAAGTATCATAAATTTGTTTGTACATATTATTTTTGTAGCATTCCCAGGCATTATCAACTGGCAGAAACGCTTGTGGTTGACAGTGAACGAATTTTGTGGACTACGCTCATCATATGATGAAATGCAAATTGATGTCAACTCTGTTGAATTCCAAGCTGATGATGAAAAACTATTCGATGCTAGAAATTTCTATGTCAAAGGAGCTACATTTAATTATAGGCATACACATCAACTCAGTGTAGCCATTTCTAAAATGCAAGGTCTCACAAATTCTTTGAGGGTAAGAGTTTTTTTTATGAGATTGAAATTATTTTTAATTTTCTCTTTTTAAATGCTCATGCAGAGAACACCCAAACATGTAATACGCCTCGGCAAACAGTACGAACGAGCTTTAGCTGCCCAACTTATTATGTTAGCACCCATGGCACCACATTTTGCATCGGAATTGTGGTCTAAATTTGCCTCGGCTCCCAATCGCCTTAACACGAACAATGCCGAACTGTTGTGGAAAGAAGATGTGCTCCAGCAAATGTGGCCAGAAATTGATCAAAACTATCAATTAGATTTATCCATTAAAGTTAATGGTTTTGAAAATTGTTGTATTAAAATACCTAGAAGTCATATTGACAAGGTAACACATAACGATGCATTAGATCTGGCATTTAATACTGATTCGGTAACATCGTACTTAATTGATAAGAAAATACGTACAACTAATTTTGTGTTGTATCCTGGTATTGAGGCGATTTTAAATATTTATGTCGATAAAGTTAAACAAGAAAAACAAACAGCAACTTCAAACAGCAATAATGAAGAAATTATGCATTAATTAAACTTTTATGTTTTTGTTTAATCTATACATACATACATACATACATATATGTAAATATGTATATTTACATATGTATGTAAATCCTTTTAAGGTCAGATTTTGTAAATACATACAAAATATTTTTTCGTTTTGAAATTTGTATGGAAAAAATATTTTTTGAAACAAATCTTCGTTAGTTTTCATACAAATTTGAAACGTTTAGAAACGAAACTATGCAAAATCTGCCTATTAATTTATATGTACGCAATTGTTATTTAATAAGCAGACTTATTTATTATATAATTTATAAGGTCCTTGATAATATAAGTAGCAGTGTAAAGTTTTTATAAGAAAAATATCAATTCATTTTAAGAAATTGAAATTGAAATAAATCTTACTAGATAAATGCATATAACTTAAAGTCCATATTCCTTTATTCAATGAGGGTATTCGATTTACGAAATATTTCTTATAAGATTTTCTTATAATTCAAAAATGTTAAATAAAATGTGATCTTATATTATTTTAGTTTTTTTTTAATATATCAGATAAATTTCTATTCATATAAAGTTTTGGTGAAAAACAATTCAAGGAAAAGGGGAAACGAAAAAACTGCATATGAGAAGTTTTGAATACCATGGGTATGAGACTGAAGCATGTCTATGAAAACATAGCAAGTACATTGCTTTTTGTAATCGTATAAGAAGCAACAACAGGTGAATAACAATTGTAATGCAGCAAACTGCTTTAGGTAAACTTGAATAATATCGAAGGTATTTCAGAATTGGGAAACTTTTTTAATTCAATGCTACTCGTGCTACTGCATTCGACCGTTAATTTTTCAAACTAAGTTCCTGTTTCATCTGTTATAACTACCTTCAGAAAGTGTTGATCACATTACTGCCATTGCACCAGCGTAATAGTATCAATTATTTCTTAGATATTGCATTGCTAAGCCTAATACATTCATAAACATATACTATTAATGCTATTGGACCGTGAGAGGTTAATTACATCGCCGCCCTACAACGCTTGAAACAGTTTACAATCTTCCGGCCAAGGAACACAATGTATTGCTGGTTCATTCAATTAGGTTCCTTTGTATTTGCGAAAATAGTCAAATGTAAGTAGTTTGCAGGCACTAATCAGAATTCCAAAGCCAAGGAACTTTGTAATGTACATCGTCCCAACCACAGCGCTCATATGGCAGCTAACAACAATATTGGCGTTTACAGCCTTAATTTCAAGAACGCAGGGTGCTATATCTGCGTGTATCAGTCTGCAAGATCGCCCGCTGCAACAGCTATAGTGCCATTTAGCTTGGAATAGAACCAAAGACTGTCCAGAATGTGGATTTGATTCCAACAGCTTTCACAACTCAGGCAATTGGTGGGCTTATTTTGCAAGCCCCACGGGCCCACTGGTAGTAGTAATATCATTAACTGTGTAGTAGCAGGATGTTAAAATCAAAAATAACTAATATTAAATTTAAGAAATTTTCCCCAAAAATTCATTTTGACATAAAAAAAAGCAAAAAACGCGCATTTCATTCCTCTGTGCCTAGATTATTACAATAACAATTCTTTTAATCTTTTACAATCTTTGTCATTTTTGCCGCTAACTTGCTCACGACTTTTGACATTTCCTTTTAGTTTAAGTTGAATTCTCGTTGATTGCGTCGCTTATTGGAAGATCGTCCGTAGTTTTTGCAAATTTTCTTAAAATAAAGTGGATTTTTGTAAATATTTTTATTTAAAAATGTTCATTAAGTGTTTTGTCGCATAAATAAAGTGTTTGTTGTAAAATTTTGTTAAAAACTTGGCAGATATTCTTGTTTAAATATCGGTGTCTCGCGTTCGGGTATAATTTCATTATACATAGAAAAAAGCTGGCAGATCGTGTGTGTGTGTTCGTGTGCTGTGTGTTTGATGTGCAAAGAAATAACATCCACTTGTTTTCTAGTGTGTTATAAAAGAAAATTTAAATGCGTGTGTATGCATTTGTGTGTAGTAATAAAGTATGCAAATGTGCAGTCCTAGAAAATAAAAAAAAATGCATTAAGCATTATGGCCTTTTATGTATGTATGTATATGTATGCATACAAAAAAGTGGATGTTATTGTAATTATGTATGTATTAGAAAAAAGCATCGTTTTTTTTTATAATAAAGTGAGTGTCAGTGTTAATCTTAGAAAATTAAAAAGTGCTCTAATAAGCATTATGGCTTTTTATAAGAGTGGGTACCGAGTTAAATGAAAAAAGTGTTATTTTTTTTTTAAATCTAAAGAAATTAAAATTAAAAAGCGTAAAGCATTATGGCCTTTTATATGAAAAAAAAGCCGGTACCAGTGTAAGTGCTAGAAAATATGTATGTAAATGTGTATATAGTGTCATTCGTTACCTTCGCAATCATTGTGTGTTTATATGTAGTTGGTCGTGTCCACAGCATCTCAAAAATATATGAAAAGGTATGAAATTCTTTATAAATTTTCTTTTTATATAAATACCTATACATACATATATGTATGTAAATAGTAGAATTATGTGATCCTGTGATGGTGTACGCAGATCTATATGATATCTAAAGCGGTTTCAATTTAATTTTGACTGTGTTTGTAGCTCTAAATTGATTTTTACCTACGATGTATTTGAGCAGAACTTAATTCTTTTGCTGTTATAATTTAATCATCATGTGTTTATCGTTTTTTATTGGCAAAACAGACATATCTAAAAAATGTGTTTTTGGATTTAATAATGCTGAGAAAAAAATCTTTATAACAATCAAACATAATTTTTGTACACTCACGTCTTGAAAAAGGAAAATATTTTTATATCTTCATTGAGTTGTATGTAAATTGAAAAATTTAAATTTATTTTCTGCAAAACTATTTATAAGTAGGCATAAGTAGATGGATGCTGCTGGTATTGCTGTAGAAATAGGTACATACGATATTTTAGTCGGTTTTCTCGTCGATATCTATTTTTTTGAAAGAATTATTGATGGTTGCGGCATGAAATATAAAATCATATACATATGTATGTACCTATTTTCATTAGAAAAAATTTTCATATATTTTCTGATTACTTAATTAAAATATACATACATACATACGTATGAGCATGTATACAATTATTTGGTTACATAATTCTTGGCACATATTACTAACTCCACAAATTCAGTTGGAAAAATTAAAAGTTGAGTGATAATCTGGGGGCTAATTACCGCATATAAACTCTATTGAAATATTTCGTAATTTCGTTCGATAACGAGTGCCGTAATTTGCCTCCTGGTCATTTGGTGTGAGCTTAGTAGTTTTTCAGTTTCTGCTCCTTGGTGTAAAAAACTAAAACAAACAAAAATTATGTGCAATAGCAAATGAAATGTTGCCCGAAAATATACTAAACTCAAAATTCAGTTTGTTATTTTACACTTGCCTCTTATCCCAACCTGAAATTTAGGCAGAACTGCGTAATGGACGTAACGTGTAAATAAAACACTTTTTCATTAGGGAACTATTCATTTTCAAACTTGGCAGCTCTGATCTTATTATGTTTCTTTCTTTTGAGCAAAAAACAGTCCAGCGTTGCCACCTTCTGTATAATCTGTACTATTTAAAATTCCTCGCACTATATTTGCACCATGAATTTTTTGTTTAATTTTGCACTATTTGACCTTAACGGAATTTATATTTCTGTGCTTAAAAGGGATAACAGCATAAGCCGACATAGGAAAAAATCGAATTATAAATGCTACAAAATTCTAAAAACGAAACTTCATCCTTGCGTGCAATAAAACTTGCAATAAGGGCCAAATTATACTAACATATTTACAAGATTTGCTAAGAAATCTTGGATTCCATTTTAACCACAATTACTTAATGCAATTTTAAAAAATCAAAGAATTTCAACGATATTTCCAAGAAGAAGCCATACAATTTTATAACTTATTATAACGCAATATCCTATTGAGATTCTTGAAAAATAACTAAATCAAGTTTTTTTGTTTTAGTTGATTTTAATTATTATTCGAACTCCATTTGTTTCTATATTTATGATTTTAACAGGCTAAAGTTCGTATCGCATTTTAAGCCAAATTGCATGTGATAATTATTAATGAACAAATAACACCAAAGTTATTTGTAAATATTCTGACAACAAACACATAGTTGAACGGAACAGCCAGCCGTTTTCGAAGGCCACTAAACCTTCATCATCAGCGTTCTTTTGTGTTTGGTCCACTGTGTGTGGTGTCAGTTGATGTAGATTTCTGCTTTATATACTTAGCATTATTGCAAAGGGAATATGTGAATTGTTTTGATTCATCGTATTTCAATTTGCTGAAAGCTTTTTTGTATTGGATGAAAAATTTACAAAATGTTATTAATAGTTCCTTTCATATTCTCTGGAGCTTTTAGCTTATTTTAATTAAATTTTTTAAAGCGAATACCCACTTTAGTACAAACTAAAAGCTGAAGTAATCAAAGTTCTGCAATTTTAATTTGTCTAATTATATAAACGCTGATTTTTTTAAAAACAAAATGAGCTATTTTTGGTTCACAATAAAAACGAGAATCTTTTTATACACCAAAATGAAATTAATATTTGTTAGCTGTTTCACACTGTCCCAGAGCTCAACTAAATAAATGTAATGTATTTTAGCAACTTTTATATTGAAATAATTACACAAAAAAATAGGTATTCAACTTTCATTATGACCTTTATGACTTTATTAAGAACAATCTGGCAACACTTTAATCTGATCAATTTTGTTTTGTGCTGTCTTCTTATATCTAACTCAGCATCGTCTATGCTTGCGAATAAAATTTGCTTTAATCTATTACAATCTGTACGATTTCCTCTCTCATAATTTGACATTTCCTTCCAGTTCCTCTTAAATCATTTTGTATACAATTGTATGGAATGGTATGGAATAGCTAAACATTTTTGTAAATATGTAATAGAGTAAGTTAGGTGAGGTTTTATATATGAAAAAAAAAACAAAACAAAAATAGATAGTCGTGGATAAATAGTCGTAAATAATTTTAAAGGCGTTTTCCAAGAAAAAAAAATAATATGTATGTATTTATGTAAATAGGTATTTGGATATATAAATTATTTAATTTCTGTTTATAAATACATACATATGTATGTACATACATATCTATTATCACTGTGTTTAAATAAATACTACATTAATTATTTGCGTGTCTTTCTTTTTGAAGAAGTTTGTTTTTCATTTTCATATCATGAAACAAAATAGCTGAACTATGTTGTCGATACGAGTACTACCTGTAAGTGAATTTGTCTTGGCATGTCTGAAAATAAAGTTAAAATAAATTTTTCTGAGGTGATAAAATAAAACACATTTGTGTAATTTACTTAGCTTTAAAAATATTTCTAAATTTATTTTTCCTACAAATGTGTATGATAACTGGTATGAGTATACATACATATATCGTTTAATATAGATTAAATTTTTCTACATATAATTGGTCTATGCTCTTACTATAAGGCTTAAATATTTTTTCGTGTTTCTTAGTTTTTTACCTTAACAATCATTATGAACACTTTATTATGCTGTATATAAAAGTATGTATGTAGTCAGTAGAATTGTACAAACTAAATAAGTTAAAATATTACATATTAACTAGGAGGCATACTATACTAGTACGGAATTTATTGTGCTTAGCACAACTGCAGGTTTTCTAAAGAATTAAAAGTATGTACATACTAAGTTTCTGGCATTGTAATATGTATATGGTTTTTTCTAATGATAACTTAAAATAAGTATCTACACTTATGTAATTATTATTTAAGCAAATACCTTGTGATATAAAAAATTCTATAGCCTGCATTGAACTTCTTTATGAAGAAATTTAAGTTCTTTTAAATCTCTAGACATATGCGACATGCATTTAATATTACTTCATTATTTCCGCCATTAAACTGCGTATGTAGACATCCAATTGTGAATAGTCTAACAAGGTATTGCGTACAATGCTTTGCAGTATGTTTGGCCATATTTGCTCCAATTTATGTAGCTTCTCAACCGCATTACATGTATTTTCCATCATTAATGTAAAATGTATTTTACCACGTTCACGTATCGTTAAGGTAGCACTGGGATATGTCAGCGCCGCAGATGAGAACGTTAAAGTCTGGTTAGAGTTTGTGTTTAAGCTGTCACGATTATAATATTGCTTTTGTAATTGACAAACTTGCCGGGGTGTGGGCAGTTGAAGACATTCCGGATTATTTGGCTTTTTCCACTGCAAAGCCTCTTTACCAACCACCAAACGTAGGGATTTGTTATCAGGCTTGCGTAGCCATTGTTTGGGCATTAATTTACTAGCAGTACATGATTCATCTAGACGTAGGCGTGTTAGTAGAGGCTGTAACATGGCATCTGGCATAGACCAAAGTATCAGATCCGACAGGCCTTCATATGTGGCATTAGCCTTTTCGATTTCTTGTGCTGTTACCTCAATATTATTGAGCATCTTGAGGCCCCAATGCGATAGACGATATATGGCATATTGACGCCAAAAATCTTTATTCGTTATGGGATTACCTTCGTCATCGATGTTGAGAGAACTGATACCCTGTAACTCAGCCAATGCATTCAGTTGGCCCAGGCAATGGATATTCGTTTCACGAAATACGAAATTTTCTGCATAAACAAATCTAACCTTAATGCGACCCAAAATAGAGGCTATATTATTAAAATTTATGTAGCTGAAATTTAAGGTATGAACATCATTAGCTTTTGTGGGATTCCATTGTTTGTCAATGAAACGTAAGGCACCCTGACCATAAATGTTTAAATAACGACCACAAATTTCGATCAAATAGTCACCACCCTGCTCGCGTTCTCTTTCAATAGCTGTTAATTTTGTTGAAGTGGCACCGCAGGGACCAGTTGTTATTGTTGAAGTTGTTTGTCCTACAATACCTGTAATACTATTAGAGGCTCCTGTTGCCGAAGTCTTATTGGTGTTTGATGTTAAGCTTGTATTGTTGCCATTCATAGATGATGCTATTAAGTTATTGTTAGCTATTGCAGCAGCAATAGAATTACCTGTTGTCGTCGTAGTCGGTGTCGTTGTTATCTTTGTTATGGGCATTGTTGTTGTTGCCGTTGTTATTGTTTTCTGAAGTGTGGTTTTTCCAGCTGTTTGTGTGGTCGCATTAGGGCTCAGTTTACTTTGGCAACGTATGTTGTTATTCACTGCGGCAACGTTATTTGCTTGAACCATATATCCGTTTGCATAATCTCCACTATTGCCGCAAAAACCAACAAAAACACCACCTGCACCTGTTACTGTACCCACAATTGTTTGAGATCTCATTAAACTACCCGTCATATAGCGTTTAGTTAATGTTACTGATGCTGGAGAAACAACTGCCATAGAAGATGACACCGTTGCACTAGTCGTAACTGTTTGTGTTGAGGATATTGAAGATGATACGAATGTTGTTGTTGATGTGACTGCATGATTTTGTTGGTTGGCTGACACAGTGTTAGTTTCCATAGGAAATTGTAAATTTAATGTTGCTGCATAGTTGCTAGCTGTTGCTATTGTTGGGATGATTTCTGTTAGCATCGCTGAATTGTTGCACTGAAAGAAAATTATAAATGGAATAGTAAAAACAGGTTACTAATAACTTAGTTGAAATGTTTTTTCGAAAGTAGGTCAGTTTTTATTGAGTGCACATGGACTTGAAATAATAGATTTGAGTCTACTGCTAAAGGGTAGTAAAGTCCTATACCAGTTTTGTTACGGTCCACCAAAAAGTTCGAAAATCGGTGTGCCCTCAAAAAATGATGTCATCAGTTTTTGGCCAGTAGCTAATTCAGAATTGGAAACAATGTATCTAAGAATAAACCAAACAAATCTTGTTAACATTTTATCCCAAAAAAATAACTTTTTCATGCACCTTTTTTTCTTGCAAAAATTAAGGAAAAAAATTATTTCACTTCTTCAGAATAACTTACGGGAACACCCTAATTTTTGCTAACATTATTTGACAATTTTGTATCCACGGTTAAGTTGCATAATCTTTTGTGGACATGTCAATATAATCTGAACGTGTCTACGCACCATAAATAAACTCATTAAGATGACTTTGCAAGGCTGTTTTTTAAATTTTTTTTTAATTTTTTAACAAACACAAACAACACAACCCGCGAAGCGATTAGCTTGTCTGCGGAAAACACCCAGGATCTATGGCGGGAATTGAACCTACCACCTCTGGACTGAGAGGCTAGCATCGCTACCACTCAGCCACTATGTATATAAAGCTGAAATATATGTAAGACTGAACTTTGCATCACCACACACAGTAGAGCAAATACAAGAACGCAGATGGTGAAGTTGTTTGCTTGCCTTCGAAGGCAGTTATTTATTTCTTCCATTCTGTCTGAGATATTTTTAACTTTGGTGTTATTTAACCTGAAGAAAGAGAAAGAGGAAAGCCTCATTATTTTACGTGGTTTTTGCACGTTTTTTTTTTAATAAAGCAGAGCTTCAGCGCCTCTGGTGTCAATGAGACGTATCAAATTTTCGAAGCTGTGCGTAGTAGCCATTTTATTGGTTATTTCACTGCTACAAAACATCGACGCTCTGATTTTACATTAGGATCAGTATCGGCTGAAATCAACATAGTTCAGTGACCACTGACTAGTTATGCCTTCATCACTTGAACTTTCCTACAACAACTGACAACAAGGGTACACTAATATGCATCAGAAAAATGCACGGTGTTGTTATTTAATCACTGTTGGATACCGGGATGAAACCCATGACCTTCCGTTGTGTAGTCATCATGATAAATACTTCAGCCAACGCCTCGCTCAACAAATAAAGTTCGAACAGTAATAACCCAGCAAAAAATTGCAAAAAAGGTAATCGGGGTTGGAATTAAGCAGTTTTGGTGGAAGTTCTTCCCTACTTAATGATTTGAACAAGGCGACATGTTCACGTAATATATTAAATCTAAAGGAATCATTCTACTCATTTATCAACTTGTACAGCATTTTTTCAATTTTTATGTAATGTGACTTGTAAGCGAGTAATAAAATTTGGCAATCAGAAAAGTAATGTGTAATTTTTTGCTGGGTAACTAATGTTTTAGTGATTTTGTAAGTGAATTTTTGCTGGTTAATGCAGGAAAATTTTACGTACTTTCGATTTATAGCTGTTTTCAATATAAATTTTCAGTCGAAAGTTTTCCTTCGACATCGTGAAACAACCTTATTAATAACTTTGTACGTTCTGTTCTGTTATGAATCAGCTGTTTTGTTTCTGTCCAAATAAAAATGCGTATGCGCGTTATGTTTTTCCTTTTTCGTTCTGTTCTGTAGCAAATAAATGTATTGAAAAAAGAGTTCAAAGTTTAGTGACTGCTTATTATCTTAGAGGAAGAAAATTATATTTTTTATGAAAAGTTTAATAGATTCTACATGTTGCCAGCTAATTCCTTTTACAGAAAAAGTAATTACAAAATATTTTCTACAGAAAAGAACGATACAGAACGGCAACGAAAAGTATAAACTAAAATGGCCTTTAGTTCACTCATATTTTTCTAACAGTGTTTCTAATCGTTACTTTTACTTACATACATGACTGACTCACCTTAGACAATGAATGAGAAGACTGATGTTGATGCTGATGATTATTGTCAGTTGACGATGTATGATTTATAATATCTTCTGTTTGTTCGTTGGATTTCATTGATGATGATGATGATGATGCTGATGGCTTATCAATGTTATTTGGAGGTTTATTTGATTTATATGCAGTCCCAGCGTCATCTTCGTCTTGTGAAGTATAACAGCTGGATGATGAATTTATGTTTGGTCCCAAACTGGAAGCGGATGAGGAACGTTCTTCAGTCTCTTTGTTATTTAGTATTTCGATGACTTCTTGCTGCTGTAGGTTGTCGATGGGTGGCAATTTTATAAATTCTTCATAATTGTTTTCATTATTTTCATTTGTTTCTGAAGTTTTTTCTGCATCACTTTTGGATTTATTTGCTGTCTTTTGTTGTTTTAAAGAGTTCTGCAGCATTTGCTGTGACCTCAAGAGCTCCCAATTGGTGCGTGCGTTTGATATGATTTCTTCTCTACGTATAATATTATATACTTCTCTGTTGCTTAGGTTACTATTAGCCTCTGATAATTCTTTATTTGTACGCCAAGTCATAGCAGCTTTTCTCACCTGCTCGGTGATGGGCATTTGACTAAGTGTTTGTAATTTTGGCAAATAACTTACTAGAAACGAAACACAATCACCCGCCAGTGTTAAGGGATTATTTTCTATGGTTATTTCAACTAAATTTTGTGCTTTGGCTATTGTTGACATGTCATCCACCTTGTGCAAATCATTGTGGCACAACCATAAGCGCTCCAATGCCAGAAGATGCTGAAAACCATTGATACGTTTCAGTTTGTTGCGTTTCAAATTCAATTCCTTAAGATTGTTTAATCCCATAAAATCATTGTGATTAATTTGTCGTATTTGATTGCCAGCTAAATTCAATGACTTTAATTCCTTAAGACAATTGATTTTATTAGAAACAGAACACAGTTTATTGCCATGTAGATCCAGAACACGTAATGTCGATTTTAAAGAAGAGAGACCTGTAATATCAGATATACGATTTTTGCCTAGCAGAAGCACTGTTAGAGCCCCTAAGCCATCCAAATTTGAGATGCGTTCTATTTGATTATCATACAAGTCTAAAAATACCAAATTTTTAAAAATATTGCCATAATTTATAACTAATTGCTTATTCTTTATTGCCAAAGAATGTTTCTGTTCTTCCTCTGCGCAGTCTACGAAAGATTCATCAGCGTCATGCGTTAAAAGAGTAGATTGTGTAGAATCTGTTGTCAAATTGCTGGTAGAAGAGTCAAAACTTTTTAAATTTCCCAAAGCATCATTTGATCTTAAAAAAATATTTTTACGATTTTGCGTGCAATGCTTATTTGCGTTTAGTGGCAAATTTAAGTTACTGATAAAACTTTTTGATTTGCGCATACTGAAACGTAGTTGTGCCGAATGTTGCAAGTTGCCTTTGTGGTTAGTCATTTGACAATTATTCATATTAATAGATCTGTGTAGCAGTTTGTTATGTTGCAACATGTAATTACCAAAAGCCGTGGGATTTTTAATGGGTGGTGGTGCATTCAAAGCCAACTTCAACTGGCCAGATACTTGCGGTGGTACGAGTATTTGTTCCACATTTGGTTTGGCCACAGCGACAGCCAAAGGTAATTTTTGTTTGTTATTATTGCAGAAATGTTGATGAGTTTGGTTTCCTAAAATATTTAGCTCTGCACTTTTACAATGAACTCCATTAATTGTTTGTTCTTTCGTGGTTATTTCTGTTTCACCTGTTTGTTGTGGTGCCTTCCCCTGTAATGGCTCTTGTTCTTTTGGTATGTGAAATGTATTTATGAGATTATGTTGCAAGGATAACAATCTTAGATTTGTTTCATTTTCAAATATGGGTATCGCGGTTAGACCACGTTTGTCGTAATTTATGCGATCTGGTAATTGTTCTTGTTCTTTGGCATTACGTTGTATGCGGCAGATGCCGTTTGGTTGTTGAACAACTATTGGCGAAAATGGTGATGCACAAGGAGTTTCAGTTGCAGGCGTTGCGCAGACAGCTATATTCGTTGCTATTGTGGGACGATTAGAATTAGAGTTTGAAGATGATGTTGACTTAGAACGTTGTCGGTTTGTGGGTCCTCTTAAGGCAGGTCTTCCACGTAAAGTTGTTGGTTGTTTCAATACCTTTGGTAAGCTGGTAATTATACTAGTTATACTTTTATTAATGCCCATCTCTTTTCCGTCAGCTAGAGCCTTTGCATTATATTTTGTTTGTAATTGATTAACTAAGTTCTTATTTACATGTTGGTTGTTGAGTTTTTTTAATGTTGCATTGGATAAAGTACTATAAGAACGTCGTATGGTTTTTTGTGCTCGATTTGTAAGACTAGGAACAAATGGTTCTATTTTCAGCAAATTTGTTTGAGGTAATAAAGTTGTTGCCGTCGTTGTTGTTGCAGATGGGGATGATGTTGCTGTAGCTGTTGTTATATGTGCTGTTTGGTTGAATATGTTACATGTTATTACATAATTTCTTAGTGATAATAATTCTTTTTTTTTAAATTCTACATCAAAAATTTGCAGTTATACCGAACTTATGGAAATATGTGAAAATTACAATAATACTAGTTTTTGTTAACAAACGCTGAAAATTTATATTTCCTGGGTTAATGCGAAATTACATAGCTTTGAGATATACAATGCATTAGTTATCGGTGCAACTTTGAATACTTTGTGGTAATAATTATTTTTGGACATACAAGCAAGGCCATTATAAAAAGTGTTTTTTGAATTTTAAAAATAGTTACGGATATTTATATTACTAATTTAAATGTTCTTGTAGGTTTTTTAAAGGTGCAATCAGACTTGACATAACCATATTTGATTATAGGCGACTCGCCATGACATCATAGCCATTACTATCACGTCTAATTGCACCTTAAAAAATAATTTTTAGGGTTCCCTACACCAAAGGTGAAAAGGACTCCTATTGTTTTCGCTACGCTGCCCGCCTGTCAATCTGTCCGTCACAGGCAGTTTTCTCGATAATCGTAAGAGTTAAGAATGCGAAATTTTGACAAAATATGTAGAACGCTACAACAACAAATATATGACAGTTAAAAATTAATGGGTGTTCCAAGACTAGCAACGAAAAACTTTAAAATCCCATGTAGTATGCATACAATTATATATAGAAACTTGAAATTTGCAAAGTTAGTGTATTTTTATACAGACTACAACAATTAACACTGAAATTTAAAAAAAAATTACAATTAAGGGGTATTCTATCAGTTAATGTAATTTTGACAAACTGCTGTATCTTGGAAACTCTAAGAGGCAAACTCTTGAAATGTTCAAAAACGCTAAAACTAAAAAAATTGCAAAATTAAAAAAATCGCCAAATCGAAAAAATGGCCAAATCGAAAAAATCGCAAAAAACTGAAAAAAAATCGCTAAAACTAAAAAAAACGCCAAAAACCGAAAAAAATCCCAAAAGCGAAAAAAAATCGCCAAAAACCAAAACAAAAGTTTACCGGGTATTTAATCTTTTTTTAAAGGTCTACATTAGGTTCGTGTAGTATTACATACATATGTAGTGTAGTATTACATACATATGTAGTGTAGTATTACATACATATGTAGTGTAGTATTACATACATATGTAGCGTCTGTACGGAACCCTTCGTGTGCGAGTCACAGTCGCACTTCACTGAATTTATTACATTCGAGTCTGTCTGACTCTCACGTCGTGTTGAATCATGCGTTCCGTGCCGATCTCTACTTTGAATGTATTGAAAATGCGTACTCTGCTGCATTCGTAACGCTTGACGCTCTAATTTAGGTTAGGCTTTGGAGAAATTTAAAGTAGCAGCTTCTGAAACTTTTTTGAGTTATTCTATATACGAAAAGTGCACCTAATTTCCGCAATGTATTGTGTGGTAAGCCCACAAGACAGTTAATACTCGCTCTAGTGATGCTGTATGACTTAAGATATTGGGCCTAATTACGAGTGTCGTATTTCGACTACGACTACGACGACTGTGTACGAGATTAAGGAAAAAATATTGCAATGTTCTTTAGTCTAGTACAAAACCGTCGAAGTCGTAATACAACACTTGTAATAAGGCCCATTATATATCCAAAAAATGTGAACTACTATATTTCTATGAAATAACAAAATATCGACTTGAATAAAACTTTTGTAATGACAAATAGGTACTATTGTGCAAAACATTTAAACATACTTAGCTAGAGATTTAGCAGATACAATTGTGCATATTCATATACTATTTTTAAGCATTTCGTAACAATTTCAAAAAGAAAAGGGGGGTGTAGTACTTGAAAATGTTGTTGTTGACGCTGTTCCTGTTGCTAATATTTTGGCTTTAATTTGTTCTTTAGATTTTTGTGATCCACTTGTAAATGAAGATGGCAACGATGTTTCAAATGTTGATGATGATGTTGTTGTTGTTGTTGTTGTTGTTGAAATTGTATTTGTTGTTCCCTTAAGTGGTAGTGCTGTGGTTTTTGTTGTTTCTTTAGTAGTCTTTTCATTATGGTTACGAACGGTCGACTTCACATGTATTTTCGAAATGGACATTTCATTTGAAACTTTCTTTGTTGTTTTCCCGTTCTTTTAGTATTATCTACATACATACATATGTAAATATGTAAATTCATTTCTTTATTTCATAATACAGTATGGCTTTCGTTTACAGTTCTCATCATAAGAATTTTTGTTTGCTTTGGAATAACAAAATTTTCTTTTATACATAAACTGCAAATATTTAGCTTTTCTCTATTTTAAGTTTTATTATATTACGTACCTTCCTTTTCTTTTTTCCTTTGGTAATTTCTTAGTTGAAGTTTAAATGTAATCAAATGAAACAATTGTAGTCTTAGCTATTTAGGTTTGTTTTAACTCTTATTATTTTCATTGATTTTATTGTTATTTAATAATTTTCAGCACACAAAAATACTTATTTGAACACATTCCATTTTAGAAATATTTATGTTATATGTACATGTATCTCTAAAAACTATTTCTGGTGAAATACCATTATTGTATCTAATATTTTTATTAGTTTGTTTATTCTGTTTATATATAGTTGCATATGGTTGCTATAGCTTAGTTTAGAGTTTGTTTAACATTTTTTATTGTTGTTTTTCTGTCAACGAGCCTTTTCATTAGTATTTTTGTTCTGATACTGACAGTGAAGATAATAACAAAAATTAAAAATTTAAAAAACCCCCGACTTTTTTCAGAAAAGATGTTATACCTTCTAAACGGCTGGACCGATTTTCTTCAAACATAGCTAAGAACCCTCTCGATCAAGTCATCTTTCAAACAGAAAATCAAAATCGGTTCAGCCGTTTGGTCTGTACGTGGGCACGGACAGACACACAGATACACAGACACACACTAAAAACTTATAACACCCCTTTTTTAGTCGGTGGTTAAAAATAGTGTTAATTCATTGATAAAAGTGTAGACACATATTTATCTGCTTTGCTAGTTTTCTGCTTTCCCAGTCACAAGCAAGATTGCACGTGTTTTCGTGTTACGGATGGGATGAGCTGCTACTTGGGCTTCCTCCAGTTTTGTATTGCTTCTTAAGTCTCTAAGATCGTCAGCGTAGCTGTGACCCTCTCTCCGTTTGATTGTGACTGCTTCTGTGGCTTTTTCTGCGAATTTCTGCTCTTTGCGTGTTCCTTCCGCGTTTTGGGCGTTTTTGTGATAACATTACCTTTATTCATAAAAAATTTTCCGCGTACGCCTGGTGCACTATTCTTTGTTTGCAGTCCCTTCTGTTTCTTTTTAACCCCGACTTCAAAAAAGGAGGAGGTTACCAATTCGTCTCTATATTTTTTTCATCGTTACTTCATTTTGAACTAATTGTAAAAATTCTTTTTTTTGTCTAAGAGGGTATAGCTTCCCAATAAAAAAATAATAAAAAAGTAGGCGGGGATGCGCCCACAAAGTTTTTAATATAATTTTATGATATTATAATTATTTGATTACTGCGAAACCTATCAAATACCTTTGGTTCTTGTAATAACACAATTTCAAAGTTGAATGAATGGGCGGGGTTACGTCCATTAAAATTTATTATAATATATCACGCGGCTATACTTAACCGATTTTTACGAAACTTACCACACACCTTGAGCTCTAAAATAGACACAATTCTTCATTTACAAAAATGGGCGGAGTAACGCCCATTAAAATTTAATATTTTATTTTATGTGGTTAAAAACACACAATCTTGCATTTAAAAAATGGGCGAAGGCACGACCATTTTTATTTTCATTCTACATTTTTATTTTCATGCAAACACATACAACTAAATATTTGTGGGAACTTTTATTCCTCCATGTTTAATTGCAATTACCCAACCCAGACCCTGCACCGACTGTTATGGTCATCACTATTAAAAACACCTGATTTTGTTTTGTTATTGCCATTTCGGAATACATCCTGTGTTTGCTGAAATCTTGAAAGCTTAACAGTTTGTATTCGCTTTGTTTTTGTCTTCACTGTATGCACAAGTATCAAGCAGCTCAATGATTGAATAGAAATATCTGAACTAATGTCAACACAAAAACGAACACACACACATGCATATACATATAAATACATATGTATGCATATATTTTTTGGTTAAAGTAGTTTATAACTTTTATGGAATAGCTTTTTTTAATGTGACAAAACAATATAATCGCCTTAGTACTTCAAGACAAAATTTGTTTTGGAACTCGACAAATAAATAAATAAATTAGTGTGAGTGGGCTCAAACTACAATGTTCTCAGAAAAGAACTTAATATACTGTAGTTCAGAAGATGAATAATTAACACGACTGTGAAGTGTTTATACATATACCAAAATATCACTCATATACATACATATCGCTCTTTTATTGTAACTTAAGGCTCAGTTAGCCGACTGTTAAGTAAAGTAACTGCAACAGTAGAAAACAGCTGATTGATATTGTTATGTGTAAAGTAATGAAAATAGTTATAGAGATGTAATGTAACGTAACCTACTTTTCATATAAAAATATTGATCAGCTGTTTTCTACGTTACAGTTACATTACATTACAGTCGGCTAACTGAGCCTTTAGTCATATCTCAACTAAATTATCACAAAAGAAGGATAACGGAGTTCTAATAAGAGAAGTTTATTGAGTTTGCTTTCACCTATAGATTAATATCGCATTCGTCACATAAAATCAATATGTATTTATTAATTTTTTCAGCAGTAAATAAGAATTTGTTGTTGTTAATCTTTTTTTCAATTAAAGTCTAATCAATATTAGCGAAGTTACTGCGTTTAGTTCTCTTGGAAACAAATTGTCGCATCCTCCTTGAAGCGTTAACCATTTAAAAAAAATTAAAACACAATTTTCAAATTTCATGAATCTACGCATCTTCTTTCATCTTCATTTCCACATTCACCAAAAAATTCTTCATAGAATTTCTCTGAGTTATGTATAGATAACTTATATTTTTGTCGCGTCCGTTTCTCGCTGACATTTGCTTATATTTTTTTTTCTATATTATTGACATAGAACAAAATTTGTCCTTAAATATACTATTCTTCATTGCTTTAAAACAATTAACATATATATCGGATCTTTTCATTCCTTCCTTGTCTTTTGCTCAACTAAAAGTGTACGAATGTCGCGTACGTATGTATATCACTCCTTTCAACAGATTATAAAGTATAAAAAACATGTTTATGTACATACATTGTACTCGGAAAATTATGTTCATAAGATAATGAGACACTTAACATATTTCATGATGGATGTTATTTAAATTGTGGTTTTAAGTCTTTGCTGTCATATTAAATACATACTAGAGGACTGCGTAAACAGTCTTGAAATGTAAAAATGTCATGATTTTTAATGTGTATTCACGTCGCATGTATTTATTATACTAAACCAATAATAAATGCTGTCGTACTATAAGCGAAGCACGATGGATGTATTGGTGTATGTGTATTAGTGTCCTGCACAAGACTATTTATAAGACCTTGCAAGACATGAGAGATTTTTTCAAATGCTTTACTACAGCGAAATATTCTAAAAGAATCGCTAAGCAACACTGTTGGCAAGTAATTTTTTTCGGTTGTTTGTTTTGCCAACAGTGTCGTTTAGTGATTCTTTTAGAATATTTCGCTGTAGTAAAGCATTTGAAAAAATCTCTCATGTCTTGAAAGGTCTTACAAATAGTCTTGTGCAGGACACTAATGTGTATATTAGTGTTAACAACCCTGAAGGAAACGTGGGGTTAAGTGTCCCAAAGTCACCACTTTTCTCGACTACTTTGGTGACATTGTCAACGGAGCGTTTATTAGTATTGTTCTTAATGCGTAGATACACACAACTATGCTTTTTCTTGTTCTATTGGTTTGTTGAAAATAAAAGTGACGTGAAGCAAAATTTAAGTGTTTATAAAAATTAGTTTAGGAAATCAAATAAAACGTGAATGTAAATGTATTGAACAATAATTAAAAAAAAAATACACAAAAAAAAATTTGCAAAAAAGAAATAAAATAGCAATCCATATTGTATAAAAATAGAAAACGTGAAAATTAAAAATTGTAAGTGAAAGTGCCAATTTTTGCAATCTTTTTACCCTGTGGAAGATTTTGTGCCATCAGTTAAAGATTTGTCACACTTGCAGATTCTTTCGTAAGTGTTTGACTTTATTAATTCAGCGAAACATAAAATTTTTGATTAACATAAATATGTATACATATGTATTTAATAGAAAAGACAGACAAAATCCCTACTTGCTGGTGATATGCTGAACGAATGAATTAATTAATTCCGGTTATTGTATGTTTTTTAATCATAAGTTCCATTTTTTAAATATTTGTTTAATAAAACACCAAAATGTGAACAAAATACGCAATTTCATTATCAAAAGAGTATACTAGAATTACTAAAATGTACTAGCGACTAACTGTTTCCAATATCTTCATATGGTCCCTAAAAAACAATCCAATCAGTAGTTCCAATGTCAGTAGTTGCTTTTCAATGACACGCACATGTTAAATGTCTATTGCAAAAAGCATTGTGTGGGGTATAATTAGTCAGTAGTACTGGCGACAAAGCCAATAGTGAATCAATACTGATTCACTAGTGACTTTTCCTACAGGGAAGCGATGACGTCAAGACAGCTTGTCTGTAACAAACATTCAAAAGAAGTACTGTTGATTAGTGTATATGCTTGTTATTTTTCATATTGTACGTTTGAGTGTGTGTGTAATATGTAGATGGTAAGCTATTATGTGATTAACCGCATACAACTAATGCATGTGTGTGCCTTTGCATGTGCGCAGAAAAATAAAAGATCATACACACATACATGCATGACGTTTGTACGCGCGCTTATGCGTAGAAAGAAGCTAGTATCACAAATTCTTCCGTCACGAAGTGTTTTCTTCTTTACTCTTATACCTACAATACTCAAATAAATTTCTTGCAAACAGTGTTGTTAACGTTTGTTTTATAAGATTTCGCTGTAGCAAAGCATTTGAAAAATCCCTCATGTCTTAAAAGTTCTTATAAGATATCTTGTGCAGGAGACTAATACATATATATGTCTGTAGTTGGATTCATACATTTATTCTTTTCGATATTCTTTCTTTCACTTTGACATTGAATGATTCATTATAAATAAATATAATCAGTAGTTGTACATAGTTTTCCTACATATTTGTTCCATCTTGTTTGTCTTTAAATAATAATTTGCTGTTGCCACCAACATAGTAGTTCGTGTTATTATTGGATGTTCATACGTTATGCAATATTTTGAAAAATGTTTTAAGTTAAAGTATCCATGTAATTGAATATTTTTATAAAAAAGTAGTTGAGCCCGGCAAACGTTGTGTTATCCCACAATTATTCAGGGCAATCATGAATAAATTCCGCGTGAAATTTTTCCTTGGGGTAGCCCTGATTATTTTTAACTACAAATTACTCCACAGAGTGGTCAAATTGTTGGGTCAACAACAAAACGAAAACCTACAGGGTATTGACCCGCACATGTGTTGAACATTTCAGCTCCATAGCTCTTATTGTTCCAAAGATCATGTGCTATGAACAAACCCACTCTATGAGGGCAATTATGAATAAAATTCCGCGAGAAATTTTTCCCGGGGAATAATTCCAACTGATAGCAAATAATAGGGAAAAACAAAAAATTCTAATTGGAAAAAGGAGAAATTTCTCACGGAATTTTATTCATGATTGCCCTGTATATGTAGATTTATACACTCTGCAGCAACATGTTTGTATATCCATAAATAGATACACCCCTTTTACACACGGAAAGTTTACTTTGGAAAGTCTTAATTCAGCTGGGAGAAAGACAGAAAGAGACAGTAGTGCTCCCTCTGTCTCTCACACAGCTGAATTAAGACTTTGCAAAGTAAAATTTGCGTGTCTAAATGGGGTAATACACAAAAAAGTAAAAAAAAACCAATCAATCGGATTGTTTGAATCAAATTTTTTTAAAGTTTTGCACCTATTACCAAAAAAAATAATCAGAATTGCAAAAATTTTAATATATAATATATGCGATCACAGAAAAAAGTATTCACCAATTAATATTTTCAATTAAGAATCTAATTGATTCAATTAAAATTTAAATTTTTTTTTTATTTTTTTTATTTATTTGTATTTCAATAAAATTAATTGTTGTTTACATTTGGCTTATTTGTTTAAAGAGGTTAGCAATATGTTATCCTTTTCTACTTCGACATTTTGAATTTATTATGATAGTTTGAAAATATTTTAAATTGTTACATAGATTGAAGGAAAAATTAGAAATCAAAAACCTTTAGATTTTTTATTTTTTTTGTTTATATAAGAAGAAAAAAAAAACTAAAGCTAAGGGTTAAAAAAAAAAAATTATGAAAAGCAAAGTTCATTTATATAATTATATTGAGAATTTTGACATTTTCTCAGGTAGTTTTCGTTCAGCATAATTATTTTTTCGTTAACAGTGGGAAATTCAGCAAACGTATGCAGTCTTTGCGTTGAATAATGCCAAGGGAGCTTAAAAATCATTTTTAAAAGCTTGTTCTGAGCCACCTGTAGTTTTTTCCTATGACATGTAGCTGACGTGTACCATACAGGGGTACAATAGAAGATTACTGGATGGAAAATGGATTTGATTAATATTTTTTTGTTTTCTATTGAAAGATCCGATTTTCTATTAATGAATGGGTATAGAATTTGTGTAGTTTTGTTGATTTTGTTGACAATATATGAAATATGATTTTTAAAACTTAATTTTCGATCAAGAATAACTCCTAAATACTTAACATTTTCTTGCCAGTTAATATGAATTTGTTGAATTTTAGAGGGTTTTGTGGTGTGTAGCAGGATTTTCGCTTCCTTGTGAAAAAAATAGCTTTTGTTTTTTCAGGATTAATCATTATTTTCCATTTCGTAAAATATTTGTCAAGGACGAACAATGCAGACTCCAAATTATTTATTATATTATTGGAATATAAATCCGAGCATAGTATAGCAGTGTCATCAGCAAATATTGAAGGTACACATCTCGGAAGTGGTGGGAAGTCAGCGATGTATATGTTGTATAGAATTGGAGACAGACAAGCATCTTGTGGACATCCTGCCGTTTGTTTAATTTCACGCGATTTAGTTTGTCCAATAAAAATGTTGAACGATCTTTCACTGAGGAAACTTTGAATGACTTTAATAATCTCTGCAGGAAAATTAAATTTTATTAACTTATAAATAAGTCCTTTATGCCAGACAGTGTCGAATGCTGATTTTATGTCGAGTAGAACCATTCCAGTTGATTTTCCTTCTTCGAAGTGTATTTTAACTAGTTTCCTGATTTTAAGGAGTGGGTGGGTTGTGTTATGCTGTGTCCTGAAACCATACTGATACGGTGGGAGAGTTTCATTTGATTCAGTGAAGCGAAGTATTTTTTCTTTAATGACTTATGATTTTAATTATATTAATTAATTTGAGTGGAAAAACTTAATTGATATTATTAAATTTTTTATAGGTGAAATTTTAATTAATTTTTTAATTGATATTACAAATATTTTAATTAATATTACAAATTCATTCATATTACTTTTTTGTGTGATTTCAATTAAAGTATTTAATTGAACGACCTAAAAAACTAATTGAAAATAAATACAAAAGCAATTAATTTAACTATTAATGTAAACAACTCAATGCTGAAATGCAAAATAAATTAGGTAGAATATATGCTGCATTTTGGTAGATCTAATGCCAACTCATCAAAAGGCATTGGTTTACGTGGCTGCCTACTACACGCAGACATTCAAGTAGAATGTAGATGATTCCTTTTTGAAAGGCAAAAATCAAACTCTTGAAAATCTTTAGAAGTCTAATATCTTCATATAAAATCTTCGAAAATATAATTTGGAATCATCAAAAATAAAAAACACAACAAATTTCCTTGTAATTAATCTTATTGCTGAACCAATTAATGTTTTAATTGAATAATATTTAAAGAAATAATATAATTGCTTCCATACTAAAGTTAGATACAATACAGTGGTGTAAAATAAATAAATTTACTAAAGTGCGGCTTTGACGCGCACACGAAGGGTTCCGTACGGACATTACATATGTAATACTATGCGAAATTTACCCTATATGATCAAATATTTTACCTTATGTAAACATTTTTTAAAAAACTATAAAATAAACTCTTCTTCGGTTTTTGGCGATTTTTTTACATTAGGATTTCAACATTTTTCATTGCTGGCTTTGAAAGACTCTTTAATTTTTAACTATCATATATAATCAAAAAGAACTAAAATTATTGCTTCAAAAACGAATATCATAATCAAATAATAAGTCGAATTATTATAATGGTTAGTTACGGCCTTTCAAATTTTTTTTATAAAGAGAAGTAACACTCCGGCAATGAATGCCTACTATTATTACTAGGTGTTACCTTCATTAGGAAAGGGATAGTGATACAGAAGTCAGGTAGTGAATGAATAGATAGAGGAAATTTTCATTCTCTAACAACTCTGCTTTTTGAACGTTTTAAATAATGCAGTATTGCAGCGCCTCTGGTGTCAATGAGGTGTGTTACATTTTTGAAGCTGTGTTTAGTAGCCATCTTATTGGTTATTTTACTTCGCCTATGACTCTGCTACACATTAGGATTATTATCCGCTGATACAGGAGTAGTTCAGTGACCAGTGTCTATGTCTCCATCACCTGAACTTTCTTATAACAACTGATATAAAGAGACATTAATGCTCATCAGAAAAATGCGTCGTGTTGTTATTTAATGAATGTCAGATACGGGCTCGAAATCAGGACTTTCGGTTTTGTAGTCAACTACTTCAGCTAACGCCACCCTCAGAGCCCTTTTGGATTTTAGGTGATGATATTTAAGTACGTAATTGAATATTACAGAGCTTACAAATGGAATGTTTATATTATTTATAAATAAAAATATATATATATTTTTTTAAATAACAACAATTAATATTCATATCAATGTAGAACAACAAAAAGGGTTTGGACACAGATAATGAAGGATGGAATAAAAATTTCTTTAAATATTAAATGTGAATGCTGCGTTCAACCGTAATGAATAATCAACTGAAGAATGAAACACTTTCCCTTATCATAAAGTATACAAAGTACTGGCCATCAAGCATAATGTGATGCACATACATACATACATATCGTGTCATAACCGCCAATAACCCTTAAAGGCGGTTTCAGACTATAATACAAATATTAATACTTTTGACGAAAATGCTTCCCTGATCTAATTGCTGTTTGAAAAATTTCAAAAAACAACAACAACTCATCATGTCAGAGTTGCATTTTCCACAAAAGTATTAATACTTGTATTATAGTCTGAAACCGCCTTAAGCGACATAGTTTTCGAGCTTATTTTTTTTTACGAAAATCGATTATTTTCGATCGTAGATAGTAATTTTTCGTCAAAAAACAAAGTTCAAAAAATATGTCGCTTAAGCTTTTTTGGTGGTTATGGCTCGATATAATGATAACTATGTAGTTGTGCATTAAACGAAAAACTCTGTAACACATATTCGAATAAAATTTAAAATATTTAGCTTGTAGTCTTTTTCGGTTTAAATAAATGTGTATTACATACATACATGCATATTTTATCGACTCACCTTTTAAATATGTAATAATTTAATTTTGTCGTATTTTTAACGGACTTCAAAGAAGAAGGCAGTTCTCAATTCGTTTGTATTTTTTTTATCTATATTCCGTCATTTGTAAATCGATTTTAAAAATACTTTGTTTTCTCTTTGGTCCCATATCCACAACATTTTTTATTTTATTTATTTTATTTGATTTTACATTATTTTATTTATTGCTAATATCACATACCTTGGGCTCTTGTAATGACGTATTATATTTCACGTTATTATACTTAAACAATTCTTATGACACATGGCATACGCCCTGAATTCTAAAAGTGACACGATCTGGATCGATCTAGGAATGTAGGTGGTGCCATGCCCATGAAAATTTATTATTTTATTATCTGAACTTCTAGTCAACCGCTTACTACCAAATTTTATTCTTATAATGATGTAATCTGATGCAAAAGTGAATGGAACTACACTGCTTAAAATTTAATAATTAAACTAAAAAAACACAAAGTGACAAATGTTTTTAATACACATATTCAACAAACATATATACACAGTTCTATAAAAAAAATAAACGAAAAAGCAAACAGATAGATAGATGGATCAATAAAAAATAAATTAAAAAAGGAATAAAATAAAAAAAATCTTTCATCATTACTTAAGCTATTGCAGTTAGCTAAAAAGTATTCGTTTAACAGAAGGAGAAGCAAACTATTTAGTGTCACCTTTTATTTAAAAGTAAAGAGCGGAGACAGTCCAGTAGTCGCCAAATTTAGCCGCCGTCAAGTTTCTTCATGTATCAAAGTTGTATTTTTATGCAATTTGCATCTAGTAGATAAAAACTGACATCTTATGTTGAAACAAATCAAAACTAATTAATTTGTTTTCACATTTATATATGTAATGATAACCATTACCAAACCAGGCGGCGAAATTATTTATTTATTATTTATTACACAGTCGTCATCATTCCGTTTTTATTGACTTTGATTTTTTCTCTTTTAATCGATAGTCGCTATCGAAAAAAGTATATCGATAGTCCACTTAAAATAAAACTATCGATACTATCGATAGTACCATCGACAGTTTTGCAGCTCTAGGCTGAAGTAGTTAGCACGTTCAATACAAAACCGAAGGTCCTGGGTTCGATCCCGGTCTCCAACAGTCATTAAATAATAACACCACGCATTTTTTTGATTTGAATTAGTGTCCTTTTGTGTCAATTGTTGTAGCAAATCTCGAGTCATCAAGGTAATTGAACTACACCGGCTTCAGCGGATACTAATCCTAACGTAACATCACAACCGCCCTCCTTCGTCGATATTGTATAGCAGAATTATCGGCGAAGTAAAGAAAAAAACCAATAAAATGTCTACTAAAATACAGCTTTGAAAATTTAATACGTCTCATTGACACCAGAGGCGCTGCAGCACTTTATTATTAAAAACGTGCTAAAAGCAGAGTTGTAAAAGAATGAAGTTTTCCTCTTTACCTTACTTCACCATCAGTCCACTATCTCTTTCTTAAAGAAGGTAACACCTAGTAGTAGTAGTATATATGTATTCATTCCCTTAAAAAAATACGATCCAGCTTCAAAATGTTATGAGAATCGTCAATCCCACAACAAGGGGTAGCACAAACTTTTTTCCGAGCTACTCTAGTGTACGAGTACATATACATACATATACATAAATGATGTCCAGAAGTGAAAACTAAAATTATATACTATGTATTTTTTTATTACATATGTATGTAAGTATGTATAAATTCAGTTGCGTTTGTTAAGGTTGTAGCACCCAATTAGCCATTTAAATAAAACATTTATAAAAATTCGATTTAATTAATTTTTGTTTTGATTTGAATTTATTTTATTTTATTTACTATTCCAACATTAGAATTCGTTGATTTAAATTAATTTTCAGCAGACATAAAATACCAATAGAAATAAATATGGATGTGGACAAAAAACTAAGGACGCAAAATAAGTTGTGTCAAGATCAGAATGGCTTGGATATTATATAAACCACAAATCCTGCTAAATTTGAAGGTGACAAAATAAAAACAAATACACGAAATATTCCTATTGCACGCTTAAAGTACGCAATAGCTACCCAGCAAAAAATTACACATTACCATTAGAACTACTTGCCATATAATGACTTACTTTTCTGATTGCCAATTTTCATTACTCGCTTACAAATCACATTACCTAAAATTAAAAAAAATTACGCGCAAGTTGCTAAATGAAGAGAATGATTTTTTTAGATGAAATAGATTACGTGAAATGTTGACAAATAAAAAAAAATGTAAGTACTTCTCAAGAATCGATTATTTTAGTCTCACGCCTTGTTAAGATCATTAAGTTGGTAATCCAGTAGGAAAGTGCTTCCACCAAAAATGCTTAGTTCCAAACTCGATTACCTTTTTTGAAATTTTTTGCTGGGTATTGAACACTTTAATCTGTAATTATACTTTCTAAGCCAATCTGTATTTTTGGAAATCTCCGTCAGTGGCTGTATGTCGAGATTTACTTGTCCATACATTGTACTTAGTCAGTTAGATATTGTTTCCCACAAATATTTTATTCAAAGGCACACATGAAAAACTTTGTAATTTTTCCAATGATAGATTAAATAAAATAACGTTGAGTTTTAGTTTGAGTGTTTTTTTTTTCGTTTAAACTTGTGTTTTTTTGTTTATTTTTTAACTTAACCCAATCTATGTATATCATGTTAACGCTTAGAACTTTTTAACCGCAAACATCTGGTTTACATGTATGAGCACCGAGTATATCAAAAGTAAATATTTTAGTATAAATATTAAAAAAAAAATTTAAAAACTTTAAACTAAACTTTGATGCTGCAAAGTATCTAAGCGTAGTGTTAAATTATTAGGTTTATACATACATACGAGTATTTTATTTATTCTTTTTTTAATTAAAATTTGCCAACTTGTTGAAAAAACTAAAATGCGTAATAGTAAATAAACATTTGTCGAACATAATTAAAAATATTTTTTATTGTTTGTTTAGGAAAATAATAATTAAAAATTAAATATTTTAATAAAAATTACAAAAAGTTACAAAACAGTTCATGGCGTATGCAAATAGGTATAAAGGAGTAAATATAAATACATACATACATATATATATTTGTATGGATGTAAAATTAAATGAGTAAATGTTTATATAATAAATTTATATATTTGTCATCATGATAGTGATGATGATGATCATGATGATGTTAAAACTTCGTTGGTATTGAGGGTTTGTGCTAAGTCAGCTTCATCTATGTTTGCCTGGCAAACTAAAGGAAACGGCCACTCATGGTATATGGTGGGACCACTGTAGTCTCTTAACGTCTCTATAAGATCATCTAATCTTTTCACTTCCCTTAAATCAGCATTGAACTCTTTGACTTCATCTAAAAGCTGGTTAACATTGGATTCTATTACCTGAAAGAAAAAAAAAATTAGTTTTATGTAATTACATATACATTGTTGAAAGGAAAATAATAATTTTAAACACAATTTCCGAACATAAATTATTTGCTGGATTTTGTTAAAGTTCCTAAGCCTACTACGCTTATTTTGCTTTTGTGATTTTCAAAAATATTATTACTTGTGAATTGTTAAATAGTTTTTGAAAGTCTGCGCGTAAATGTGAAATTTATAGACATTAAATTAGGGTTCTATTTAAGCCTCCAATATGAAATATGAAAAAAATTGTTATGAAAACGAACTTCATACTCCTGTTGGCCTACTCTAAAGTTAGAAAAACAATCAAAATTTTAATGATCGTCAGTAAATAATAATTAAAAATGATACAAACCACAAATTTCTATAAAAAAAACAATGTGAGTCCGATCACAGAGGAGATGTGTAAACATCTAGTAATGAAAATTGTTTTTTAAGTTGGAAGTACTTATGCTTTTAATATCTTTTTTTAAATTAATTAATTAAAAGTATCAAAACTTTCAATATTGTAAATACATATGAATTTGTTGGTTTTTGTTTGTTTTATTAAACTTATTTGGTTAGTAAATGGGCACACTGCAGTATATGTATATGTACTGCATTCAAAATTGCAGTAAGCTGTAAATTTACTGATTACTAAAAAAATTCAGTAAATTTTTACTGCTAATGAAATTTAATTTGCATTACCAGTAAAATCGTAGTTCCGTAATCATAATAAAATTGTAGCAAGTGGCAAAGTTTTTTCATTCAAATTTTGAAACTTTTGTATGAAAAACATTTAGCCACTTGGTAGAATTTCATTATCAATACGGGCATTACTGATTACTGAAAATTCAATGCACCTCATCATATAACAAATCATTTAGGCAATTTATAAAAATTGTAAAAAAAATTTTAGTAATCAGTAAAAATTTACTTGTTAAACAATTTTTATTGTTTTTACTGAAACTTTAGTGGCACTGCAGTGCTCAACTATGGTAAATGCCTTGACTTTTACTTTTTAATTTTTAATTCCTGTTGTTCATCGTTTAGTTGTTGCTGTTCTTGTTGTTGTGTACGCATTGCAATTAAAATAAATTCAGTAAAGTGCGACTTTGACTCGCGCACATTCGGTTTTGATCATTTTTTTTTGATTTAGATTTCTTCCTTTTTTAAATTTTTTCAGTTTAAACGATTTTTTTTTAGTTTTATCGCTTTTTTCTCGTTTTGGCGTTTTTTCTCTTTTTGGGTTTTTTTAATTTTCGCAATATTTTTCATTTTGGCGATTTTTTCTGTTTTTTTGGGGTTTTTTTCATTTTAGCGATTTTTTTCTGTTCTTGGGGTTTTTTTATTTAGGCGATTTTTTCATATTGGCGATTTTTTTGTTTAAAGATTTTTTTCATTTTGGCGATTTTTCCGTTTTTTCGCGATTTATTTTTGTCCTAGAGATTTTTTTTAATTTCGAGCTTTTTTTCCTTTTGACTATTTTTTTTTGTTTTTGTCGATTTTTTTATATTTGGCAATTTTATATTTTTTTGATTTTTTAGTTTCACCGTTTTTGAAAATTTCAAGAGTTTTGCTCTTACGGTTTCCAAGATACAGCAGTTGTCAAAATTACAAAGTCAAAATTGCATTAACTGATGGAACACCCATTGATTTAAATTTTTTAAATTTAGTGATAATTGTTGTAGTCTGTATAAAAATACACTAACTTTTAAAATTTCAAGTGTATATATGTACATACAATTGTATGTATATTACATGGGATTTTAAAATTTTTCGTTGCTCGTTTTGGAACACCCTTTAGTTTTTAACTCTCATGTATTTGTTGTTGTAGTGGCCAAATGTATACACATTGTGTCCAAATTTCAAGTCCGTAGCTCTTACGGTTCATTTTCACCTTTGGTGTACGGAAATATACAGAAAAATAACCGGCGGCGGCGCACGATCGGCTTCGAGACGGTCGACTCGTTTCTCTGCTTGGTATTGCTTCTTTCAAACACTAATACACTCATACATAGCTCACACCGATTTGACAATGCTGTGTGCATCTCAGCAAAGAAATCAAAGTCAAAAGAATTTTACCCTCTAGCGTATAGATGTTTACACATCAAAATTTAATGAGTTCTTACAAACTAATATTTTTATCGGTTTATTTAAATTTCTTTTAGGATTTATGCATTTATTTATTTAATTTTCTTGGAAAAATATTTGTATTAGTATTCGCCTCCATTTGACGAATACGAATGCGAATACGAATATTTAAAAATGGCCAAATATTCGGCAATTCGAAGTCGAATACGAATATTTGTGCATCACTAACATGTATGTAAAATATTCATTAGCCATTTCCTGGCTTTAAATTCTTTTCAAATACTTCAACTCGCTTGCATTGGTTTAAATATCATTTTACTTCATGCATATGTAAATATATCAATAATTTCCCGCTGTCATTTGCATTACTTTAAAAAATATTTTCTTAATTATGTGTACATATGCATACATACATATGTACGTATGTGCATATATATTCACATGTACATATGCATTTATTTTAAATGACGGCTTTTTCTAAACATCTCTATTCATCTGTATCCATGAATAATAAATAATTCTAAAGAAACCCAAAGATACAATATCTTGGCGAGCGGTGTTTGTTTAAAGCAGTGTGAAAAGTAAAACTAATACAGCAAAATAATATGCATCCCTAGATAAATTTGTTTGAAGAGCGAAATTATTTCAATATGTCAATGTGTTGTCACACCTTTTGTTATTTCGAATGATTCCGCCAACTCATACAGAAAAATAATCTTTATATGGATGAGAAATTTACAGTTTATTTTAGGATTTTATCTACGCTGTATATACACGTAAATATGTATGAACATGCATACGAATATTTGGTTTCATATTTCAAACCTGCTTAGTTGGCGCTCATGTTGTTGACATTTTTTTTTGTTATAAATCACCACATATCAACATAAATGACATTGACAAACCAAACCGTTAGCTCTAGTTAATAAAAACATCGTCATTATTAAGTAGGCATTAGAAAATGTGATGAAATAAAGAGAAATGGCAAACACTAATTAAGGTTGCCATATAGACAAGAAGATATTTAAGAAATTTGTAACAAAAATCAATCAATTACACCAAGAAACACAAATTTTGCTGGTTCCCCTTCCCCTAGAATTGCAGGAGTAGAATTTAACTGGAATTTGAAACTAAGCAACGTTGCTATACGTTATTTTAGATTTCGAAAAAAATTAAGGAAAAATAAAGATATTTTTAATGCAAATACTCGTACATACATATAAAATGTTTGAAAGATATAAAAAATATACCGCATTACATTTATTTGACATTAAATCTGTAATGTATTAATTTGTAATGTATTCATTTGAGACTCTTAAACATCAAAGCAAATTAGATGTTTAATAGTCTCTTGCCATAATTTCGCCACATCAGACTCTTTGGAGATATCTTACTTTTTTGGCATTCCTTTGCCACTTTTTCCAAATTCTCAACATTGCTAAACGCAGACGAAAACCTTGCTAAAATTCAGTCCTGTTGTCATTTTGATGCTAAAAATTTAAGTAATAAAAACATCATTTAACTGTGCCGGCTACCCCGGAACTAATAAAATCTAAAGGCAACATTGTAAATGTTTCCAGTGTAAATGGCAATCGCTCTTTTCCAGGAGTTTTGGCCTATAACATTTCCAAAATGGGTGTAGACTAATTTGCTCTTGCGTAGCATTGGAATTGGCGGCTTAAGGCGTGCGATCCAACAGCACAAACGTGATGGCATGGATGTTGAAACATACGCAAAATACTTCCAACGTAAGAGGGAAATGTTATTTTAAAGAACAACAAACGCATAAAAAACAGTTTACAGAAAAGCTGCAGTGAATTTTATTTATATATTTTGTACGCGAATTTTGATCTTGTCTCATTAAAACTTTCATAATGAAATCTCTATATTTAAATATACCTGTAAAGTTTAATGTAATTAATTAATTAATAAATGCAAACATTTTGTTTTTATTTTAAAAGTGGATTATTAT
Source organism: Tachina grossa (assembly GCA_949987645.1). Lineage (NCBI taxonomy): Eukaryota > Metazoa > Arthropoda > Insecta > Diptera > Tachinidae > Tachina > Tachina grossa. The sequence continues at coordinate 38,323,437 of OX465276.1, read as the reverse complement.
ACCCATTTATAAGAATTCTAAATTTATTGATAAATCTCTTGCAAATATAATTGTCATCTTTGGGCTAAGCCTGGATTTATTCAAAGTAAACTCTCTTTTTTTCTCCGTCTCTATAACATTATAAAAATAGTAGCATTTATTTCTTTTGTTTACAGTTAATATTTAATTAGTATAAAGCATTCAAACCCTACCCACTCCTCTTCATTTATCTACCCAAGCGAGTACTTGATTCCTTTTACGTTCCAACCCGCACCGCATTCCAAGCACTCGTAAGGTTTCTTATCGCTGTGCACGAAATGATGGGCATTGCGATTATTACGACTATTAAATTGTTTGCCACAAACTTCAAAGGCGTATGGATTTTTACCGCTGTGCATTAACATATTTTTTTTGTAGTGGTCTGGATAGACAAACCCTGATTCACATATTTCGCACTCATGCGGTCGTTCGCCCATATGAATGGCCTGCATATGATATTCTAGCAAACGTTGACGCTTAAAAGATCTCAAACATATTTCGCCTTTGTGAATTTTTCATTCATTTCGATTTTCTGTGAGTGGCCGAATTGGTACGCTGAGCAAATGCCAGGGGCTTTTCGCTGGTGTGAGTGCGTTCATGATCTTGAATTTCTGGTCGGCGAGCAAATGATTTGTCACAAATGCGACAAAGGAAAGACCTCTGTCCCGGATGCACCACTTTGTGAATTTGCCAGCTATGCTGTGTGGCAAAGGCCTTGTGGCACACAACGCACTCGAAGGCTCTCTCTGAGACATGCAGTTTTTTGTGTTGATTAAGGTTTTGCTGAATCAAGAAACATTGCTGGCACTGATCTCATTTGTATAGGCGAGGTCTGTTTATGGATTTTTATATCTGCATACAGTGTATATTTATTAATATAAATCGCACAACTTTAACACAGATATAAGACTTTAATTCACTTTTTTTTAAACAAAACAAAAAATTTTTACACAAAATTTGTTTACTTTTTTTATTTATGTATGTAGATGTCAGCTGTACACAAGAATAGGGTTGGCGTTTTTTGAAGGTGAAAAAAAAATTTCATATGAAAAAATGTAAACTAAAACTATTTTTGAACATGATGGCAACAGTACGATTTAGTACATATATGACATGAGGGCGAATTAACGTAAGTTGCACGACAAAGTCGACTCGCGTTATACAAACGCTTTTCATTACGTAGTCGTCCATGAATTGGCTCGTCGTGAGTCGCCTTTGTCGCGTTCTACAAACATGCTGTTAGTGTATTTTTATACAGACTACAACAATTAACACTAAATTTAAAAAATTTAAATCAATGGGTTCAATGGGTGTTCCATCAGTTAATGCAATTTTGACTTTGTAATTTTGACAACTTGCTGCATCTTGGAAACCGTAAGAGCAAAACTCTTGAAATTTTCAAAAACGGTAAAACTAAAAAATCCAAAAAATATAAAATCGCCAAATATAAAAAATCGCCAAAAACAAAAAAAATCGCCAAAACGAAAAAAGCACCAAATTAAAAAAAATCTCTAGGACTAAAATAAATCGCGAAAAACCGGAAAAATCGCCAAAATGAAAAAAATCCTTAAACAAAAAAATCGCCTAAATAAAAAAACCCCAAAAACAGAAAAAAATCGCCAAAATGAAAAAAACGCCAAAAAAACAGAAAAAATCGCCAAAATGAAAAAATCGCCAAAATAAAAAATATTGCGAAAATTAAAAAAACAAAAAGAGAAAAAAAAACACCGAAACGAGAAAAAAGCGATAAAACTGAAAAAAAATCGTTTAAACTGAAAAAACTTAAAAAAGGAAGAAATCTAAATAAAAAAAAAAATGATCAAAACCGAATGTGCGCGAGTCAAAGTCGCACTTTACTAAATTTATTTTAATTGCAATGCGTACACAACAACAAGAACATCAACAACTAAACGCTGAACAACAGCAATTAAAAAGTAAAAGTAAAGGCATTTACCATAGATGAGCACTGCAGTACCACTAAAGTTTCAGTAAAAACAATAAAAATTGTTTTACAAGTAAATTTTTACTGATTACTAAAATTTTGTTTCTACAATTTTTATAAATTGCCTAAATGATTTGTTATATGATGAGGTGCATTGAATTTTCAGTAATCAGTAATGCCCGTATTCATAATGAAATTCTACCAAGTGGCTAAATGTTTTTCATACAAAAGTTTCAAAATTTGAATGAAAAATCTTTGCCACTTGCTACAATTTTATTATGATTACGGCCCTACGATTTTACTGGTAATGCAAATTAAATTTCATTAGCAGTAAAAATTTACTGAATTTTTTTTAGTAATCAGTAAATTTACTGCTTACTGCAATTTTGAATGCAGTACATATACATATACTCCAGTGTGCCCATTTACTAACCAAATAAGTTTAATAAAACAAACAAAAACCAACAAATTCATATGTATTTACAATATTGAAAGTTTTGATACTTTTAATTAATTAATTTAAAAAAAGATACTAAAAGCATAAGTACTTCGAACTTAAAAAAAAATTTTCATTACTAGATGTTTACACATCTCCTCTGTGATCGGACTCACATTCTTTTTTTTTTTTGTTTGGAGCTGCTTCACTAAACAGCATTTGTTCAAAATCATGTTTCCGTTCGTGTACACACAAAAAAATATAAGAGGTAATATTAACTAAGCTTGAATAGGTAACTTTTTTTATATGAAAGTAAAAATCTTGGGTTTTATTAACTATGCAGTTAGGTAATTTGTACATTACACTTTACCTAAAATCCAAGTTAATACACCTACTACAATAAGGTATCTTCTTCGAAATTATTTTTATTGAATTGTTTTCTATTTTCTTGTCAAAAGAAAATTTTTGAGCAAAAGGGTATGTAACATGAAATTTAAAGTTTTATATTTGTGTAAATTGATTATTTTTTAATTATTATAAATAAACCAGCTAAGCCCGGCAAACGTTGTCTTATTTTGATCTTTGCTGTGTTTGTGTTTGTATGTATACAAATGCAAAAGAAGAAGAAAATTATGCATTTTTGTTATGTAGGAGTGCTCACTGTGTAATCAAATAGAAGCGGCTATTAGAGCTGGGGCCAAATCGTTCAGTCGTTCATTTTAGGCACAAATCCATGATCAAACCTATATAAATGTTTAAATGTTGTTGGACCAAGATCTAGTGGTTATGGGACGGTATTATTTTGGTATGTGAACATGGTGTTATCAGAGAGACTGTTGTGTTTTTAGACCAAAGTCAAGCAAACACATACATACATATGTATATGTATAATATAAAAGAGAGTAAAATGCATGCTTGTACGAACGCACGTCTAAATAAGAGAATAACTAAGTGCCCACGGGCGGCCTTTTGCTTCTCTCTGTGTAAGACTATCAGATCTTTTAAACGAGTATATATCATCACATCATGTTCACATATCAAATATGACCGTCTAATAGGCGGTTAGGTCAATAACAGACATAAACACTGATTATATATATGTATATGTACATGCATATAAATATAAATTAATAAATAATAATATATTATTCTCAAATGCAAAAATTCTTTGAATATTATTAGAAAAATTATCGAATTATAAATAGTTATTTTAACTCAAATCCATGATAATTTGCCGCATTATATATGTATAAATTTACTTTGCTACTTAGGTAATTTACCTAGTCGTCAAGGACTTTTAACTAAAATTTTAGTTGATTTTTCGAACATAGAAATCAACCAAAATTTTTGTTGAATTATCTAAACAACTTTGTAAATGCCATTCTACACTTTCACTTAGTTAAAATTATACCACAATTTTAGGAAATATAACCTATGAATTTTTTTGTGTGTACTACATGCAGAGCACAAATAACTATAAAAGAACTTTCGTTTGGCTTATCGCACTCGTTACTGTAAAGTTAAAATTACGTGGATTATTCAAAGAAAATATTTCGGTCCATTGAAAAGAAGTAATAACTCTTTTTGATTTTATTTTAAAAAGGCCAGCTTCAGTCTGTACCAATAACTTCTTTATCATATAATATATTTTTGTTTTCTCATAATGATAAAATTTATTTTGTATATGAAAATACAAACAAACTGAAAACAATGAAAACTTGCGATAACCAAGTGAGGGAATTGCAAAGCGTAGGCCCAATAGTCTGCAATGCCTACAAGTTGCGCCAAGTGAGGGCGTACTGTATTATATAAAAAATAAAATTAACAATAAAAAGTATTTAATATTCATGGTTTTCGAGTAAATTAATAATTGTAAAGAAAACAACTATCTCTATCTTAAAATTATGAAAAGTATCCCCTCGAATTTGTAAGGCTTTTGAATTACAAAACTTTAGATATTGTTGATTTCTTTGAAAGTTCACTTTTTTTTTGAAAACAGTAAAATCAACAAATATACTTGCATTAATTTTTCAACATTATTTTAATGAATTAAAAAAAAAATAAATAAGTACAATTAAAATGAAAGTCTGAAAACTTTATACACAAAAAATTTAAAATAAAAGCCATACCTACACCCTGAGAAAAAACTGCTTAAAGTCAATAAAAACCATATTGAATTAATAAGAAACATTAAGGAAAGTCGATCCATGTTGAAATTTCTTATTTCAATAGGGAAAAATATTAATTTACAGTACTAATTTATTAATTTAATTTATTTTTAAGTATCTCAATACACATTTTCTATTATTTCTTATTTTAAAGTTGCAGCTTTTCCCTGAGTGTATGTTGTGAAAATTTATGTACATATTTAACAGTTAAATGCATACATACATATGTATGTATTTGTGTATGTCTCTATATATATTTACCAATATATCAATATGCAAATTAATTACACATTTCAATATTTGATGCACTCGACGTCGCAATTTTTCGATTGTTAATCGATGTCGCTGCACAATTGATGTTGTCGATGGTGTTGATGCTGATGTTGCTGATATTGTTGCTGTTCTTGTTTTTGTTGCTGATGATGCTGTGTATATTGCATTCGATAAGCTTGGCATTGTTACATTCGCTTTCATTGTTGCTTTTGTTATAATATCTGGTGTCATTTTTAGTTATTGTTCAATTTTAAATTTTCGCTTTTCTTTATTTTACGTGGTTTATTATTTTTTTCTACCGTCATGTGCTATTATTTGCTTAAGTTTTCTTTTATATTTTTGTAAATTTTACTTTATAAAATTGCAATTAATTTTGGATTTCATTGAAAAAGTATTTTGGTTTAATTAACAGTATTATGTTTTTCAATTAAATGAAATGATTTTTTATGTTTTTAGCTGTGCTTAAATTAATTTAAAAAAATTATTCCACTGAGATTTTTCTAAATATAGTATTTATAAGTAACAATACAGGCACGGATAGGAATAAAATATAACCTACTTCAATTGAGTTTAAAAAAGAAATTTTACAAAACGGAGTAAAACAATAGTTTTTTTTTAAATTTATTTATATTTTTCTCAAAAAGTTATTACTTATTTAATCAAACTGAGTTTGTAATCAAGATCTTCCATTTACTCAAACAATGGGATATTTAAAAAAAGTAATTTTAATTAAATTTTTTTTAATAGTTCCATCAAGAAAAAAATAACTATTTCCCACAAAAAAAAAACAATTAGTTCGTAGAATAAACAAGTAGTTATACTTCTCAAGAATCGATTATTTTAGTCTCACGCCTTGTTAAAATCATTAAGTTGGTAATCCAGCAAGGAACAGCTTCCACCAACAGCTTAATTCCAAACTCGATTACATTTTTGCATTTTTTGCTGGGTTCTTTAGGAAAGGGATAGTGATAGAGAAGACAGGCGGTGAAGGAAGAGACAGAGAAAAGCTTCAGACTTTTACAACTCTGATTTTTTGCACGTTTTTTTTAAATAATGCAGTGTTGCAGCGCCTCTGGTGTCAATGAGATGTATTAAATTCTCGAAGCTGTATTTAAGTAGCCATTTCATAGGTTATTTTACTTCGCTGATGATTCTGCTACTCAATAACGGCGACGGAGGGCACTCTGATGTTACATTAGGATTCGTATCTGCTGAAGTCGGTATAGTTCACTGACTAGTCACTTGAACTTTTGTACAAATACTGACACAGAAAGACACTATTGCACATCAGAAAAATACGTGGTGTTGTTATTTAATGACTGTTGGATACAGGTATTGAACCCAGTACCTTCGGGTTTGTAGTCAACGTGCTAAATACTTGTCAATACAGTCTTGAAATGTAAATACGTTTTATTTTTTAAATGTATTCTCGTGGCATGTATTATACTAAACCAATTATAAATGCTGTCGTATAATAAGCGAAGCAGGATGGATGCATCGGTATTCGTGTATATGAGTGTTTGCAAGCAATGTAAAGAAGTAGTGTCTTAAGATGTAGATGGTAAGATATTATGTTTGTGTTTTAAGGGCTCATTAGTTTTTACTTTTTGTTGCCGTTCTTTTCTATATAAAATATTTTGCAATTACTTTTTCTGTGAAAAAAAGCAGCTGGCAACCTATAGAAATGACTACACTTGCACATACAAAATATAACAACACACTAAAAAATATACACTTTTGGCTATCACTTAACGCTGAATTCTATTTTCTACAGATTTGTCCGCAGCAGAACAACACGAAAAAGGAAAACAGCACGTACAAACTAATTCTGCCTTAAGGCTCAATTAGAGGTGACATAACCATAGCCATAGAAAACAGACGTTCGAACCAAACTAATGGGCAACACTGTATTTGGCTATAGATGTTTCGCCATAACGCCATAACTCTCACCATAGAAACCAATTGAATTTTGGTTTGGTTATGGCTATGGCATTATGACTATGTAACGTCTAATTTAAGCTTTAAGGGAGGTTTTTTAAAGCAAGCGCAGACAACTAATGTCAATGTATGTGCACAGAAAAATTAAAGATCACACACACAACGTGTGTGCGTATGTACATGCATGAGGTTTTTATACGCGCCCATGCGTGTGAAGAAGCAAGCATCACAAATTCTTCTGCCACGAAGTATTTTCTTTTTTACTCCTATACCTGCAATAACTGAAACAAATGTCTTGCCAACAGTGTTGTTTAGCATTTGTTTTAGAAGATTTGTATTAAAGCATTTGAAAAATCCCTCGTCTTAAAAGTTCTTGTAAGTGGTCTTTTGCAGGGGTCTAATTCGTATACACAGCTTGTAACACGTTACCTGCACATGTAAATGCACACATTGTACTTTTCCCAAAGAAAGACGAAGTAATTTCGTAAAATCATTATTTGCTTGAATGTTACTTCCCTCTCAAAAAACCTTAATTCTGCCCAGGGTTACCGTTGATACGACTAAAGCGCAATTTGACCCTTTTTTTTTAGAGGTGTGCGACTTTTGTGAGACTTTTTTTTATAACCGACTTTTTGCAATTTTTTTAATTTTGTTGGAATTTTTTACCCTTTTTTATTAAGATTCTCACAGAAAACATTTAAATTGCAGTAAATTAAAAATTTCCTTATTATTCTTATCAAAAAAAAAAAAAAAAAAAAAAAAAAAAAAAAAAAAAAAAAATCGACAAAATTTAAAAGCAATTCACAGATTATTGTTATTTATTGCAACTTTGTCACGTGTACAATGTATTTAAGAAATATTTCGCAAATTTTCAGTAGAAGTTTCAAAGAATACTTTTAGGAAAAAAACTTTAAATAAATAAAAATTGTGGGTTTGAAGTGCTGTGTTATGAAATATGCATTGTTTCAACTTACTTTTTTGTTGTGTTATGCTTTTTATTAATAAAAAGACATTAAAAAAGATGTGCAATTTTTTTTTTCTCAAACGACTTTTTTGTGCGAATTTATTTTTATAAAACGACCTTTTCTTTGTGCAACTTTTCAAAAATTCCTAACGGTAACCCTGATTCTGCCTCAAATTGCAAACAGGCATGTATAAAGAACACAAATTGTTAGTAATTGCTTTGATTAAAAGCCATTCTGACAAATTGATATCATCACTGCTCCTATCATGATATTTGATAGCAATTTTGTATTGTCTACTGGATTTTTCATTGTAAATTAAAAAATGTCTAAATTAAGCACTAATGAAAAAATTTTGACATAATGAAAATGTTACAATATTTCAATTTATGCAACAATGTACGCAAGTATGTATGCAAGTGCACACATGCAAACATACAAGCTTTATGAGTGAAAAAGTGAATGAATTTTAGTATCAAAGGGTTAATTTGTAGTTTTGACAAGAATTATAAGCAAATATATGTACATACATATAACCATGTATAGTATATGTATGTAAATATATAGTTCTATATGGTAATATGTACTTATGCATATGCAAATGATGCACTAAAAACCAATAGTAATTAGCAATGTTTAATATATGTCCATAAGTATATGTATGTATGTATGTATGTATGTATGTATTTACATACGCATGTGTACATAAAAACAAATTTGCATAAATGACATGTTTTACTTTTTCTGTTGTTGTCTATTTAGCACAAATTTTTCTGCAACATTATTAAATGGCAACAAAAATTTAATAAACACAAAAAAGCCATAGAAACAGCAGTCACTGAAATTAAAACAAAAACTTTTTTGAATGTATAAAAACCAACAAATGAACTAATAAAACTAAAAGAATTAAAAATCGAATTAAAATCACAGCAAATGAAACCGTTCACGTAAAATTTGCTTGCTAAACTGAAATAAAGAATCTCAGTGCAAAATGATTTTAATTTCATGCATTAAGTCAAGCCAGCCAGTCAGTATGTTTGGGTTTGTGAAATATTCTTTGTACTCATTTGTATAGAATTTAATTTTTTTTTGTTTTTGTTTGGAAAATCTCTCATTATCAATGGTTTGTAAATAGTTAGGGCTCCCCTTGACAATAAACTAACGAATAAAAAAAAAAAAAAATTTTATTTTATGGTAAAATTTTTATTATGCTCAAGATTAAATATACACGTATTATACCCCTGCACAATGCCACTTACAAGAACTTTTAAGACATTAGGGATTTTTCAAATGCTTTACTACAGCTAAATCTTCTAAACCGAATGCTAAACAACAATGTTTGCAGAGAAATTTGTTTCACTTATAGCAGGTATAGGAGTAAAGAAGAAAACACTTTATTCATACATTGTGTGCGCTTAATAATAGCTTACCATCTACATTTTACACACACACTGAAATGTACAATATGCAAAATAACAAGCATACACTCATCAAAAATAATTCTTTTGAGTATTTGTTACGTACAAGAAGTCTTCGCTACAGGGCTTGTAATCACTCATATACACGACAACATTTATTACTGGTTTAGTATAATACAAGGCGCACTTATTAGGTGGCAGCACTACACCAGGTGACTAATGTCATTATACCATTCTAAATGTCAAATTTGAATTGTGTAGGTATAAGCCTAAAAGCATGCTTTTATTTGGGTATGCATAAACACCTTTCGAATATTCAGTTTTGTATGGTGTTTGACATTTCGCATTTGAAAAGTAAGAAGGTAATTTATACCAACAAAGTACATGTGGTTGTTGCTGTTGTAATATTTGTTGTAGAATCGCGGGTACCTGATTGATGTGCCTTGGTATAATACATGCCACGAGAATATATTTAAAAAACATGACGTATTTACATTTCAAGACTGTGTATGCAGGCTTCTAATTCGTATGTATTTAATTATTGCGATAAAGGTCTCTAAATTATGGTTGCTACTTATTTCAACAACTTAAAAGATATTTTCTGCCTTTTTTAATACCAAAACAAAAGATAATGCTCTTATTGCATTATTAAACGCTCTTCTTCCAGAATTATTTAATTAAATATTTTCAGATATACTATACCCAGAAAGCTTGCGTATGTACGAGTATGTGGTTACTCGCATATGGGTAAAAAAATTATGCTTATTAGAGCAAAGTGCAGTTCCATTTCTTCCTTAATTTTTGTCTACCCTTAGATTATTTTTTTTTATATTTTTGGTTTTCATGTTAAAAAATATTGAAATTTTTTTATATTTAAACGTACATAGTATGAACATGTTAACTACTCATTTTTTTAATTAAGAGTGAAATATATCCAGCCTTATTTTCTATGTTATCGTAAGCGGCATGAGCAATCTACTGAGCTTACCAAAATGCCTAATATGATAGTGATCGCTGTTACTTGCAATATTCATCATTATTGCGTTTGTCATATTTCGACTTCGAGTAAGATATTTTTCCGTTCTTAATAAAAAAAACTGTTTCGGTTTTGTTTAATTTGGGACAAAAACATCGTATTGGACCATAACAAGGCTGATTATGATTATATTACTATTATCTATTAAGTAGTGTGAAATACCCGTGATAGTTTACTGGAACTTGAAAAAATATCTTTTATTAGTAACAATGGTACTGTTTACATTTTTTTTCCTTTGTATGTAAAGAATTTAAAGAATATTTGTGATTTGAACGGGCTAAGGTTCGTATTGCTTTTTAAGCCAAATTACATGTGACAATTATTAATGAACAAATAACAACAAAGGCTGTTGTAAATATTCTGACTAACAACACATAGTTGAACGGAACAGCCAGCCGTTTTCGAAGGCCACTAAACCTTCATCATCAGCGTTGTTTTGTGTTTGGTCCACTGTGTGGACCAAAAAGTAGAACAAAAATAAGCAAATTAACTAAAATGTGCATAATTAGTAAAGCACAAACGACAATGGTAAGACTATTGTAAATATAGAGATGGTAAAATTGAGCTTTCATTACAAAAAAGCTTTCAGCAAATTGAAATAAGATGAATCAAAACAATTCACACATTCCACTTGCAATAATGCTAAGTATATAAAGCAGAAATATACATCTACTGACACCACACACAGTGGACCAAACACAAAAGAACGCTGATGATGAAGGTTTAGTGGCCTTCGAAAACGGCTGGCTGTTCCGTTCAACTATGTGTTGTTAGTCAGAATATTTACAACAGACTTTGTTGTTATTTGTTCATTAATAATTATCACACGTAATTTGGCTTAAAAAGCAATACGAACCTTAGCCCGTTCAAATCACAAATATAGAAACAAATGGAGTTCGAATGATAATTAAAAATTAAATTAATTTAAAGAATAATTGCAAATATTTGGGTTCCATTGAACATATATTATGTAATATTTTTATTTATTTACTTTTCACGCAGTATCTTAAAAGCAAATTATTATCTAGTGGATCGTTTTATTTTCGATTAATGTTTATTATTATTTGAAATAAACAATTTGGCAATTTATTTCTTAAAAATAATGTTATCCAAATCATCGAGTAGTAAAATTTTTTATGGCGGATATTTCATTTTGAAATCGCCAGAAAAGTCTGGTTATTAGCGTAAACTTTAGTTGTGAGATAACTCCATGGGAAAAAGTTCATAGGGGCTAAAGCAAGAATGTGTGGGGCTAGTGTATGCCATCTTTTTCGGAGATAAATTTTTGCAGGGAATTTAAGCCTCTGTCTGATTGGCGTCGAAGGAACATCATTTTTGCACTCAATTTGCAGGGATGCAGTCTTAAATATTTCTGTAGATGAACATTTTAAGCAATTACAAGTTCCCAAATTGAAAGGTTAGTATCGTTATAAACGAATTAATTATAAATTTCTATGTTTTCTGTCATTCTTGATGATTCTATTTTATTTATTTTCTATAGTGTGTGGTCTCTTCAAACATTTTTCTTTAGCAATTTTTATTTTTTTTAAACAAACAACTCGCGAAGAGATTAGGTTGTCTGCGGAAAATATCCAAAGTCTATGGCGGGAATCGAACCCAAGACCTCTAGATTGCGAGGCTAGCATCCTTACCACTCAGCCACAAGGGCGCGGGTATTAGTGGTCCAAATCTCTAATACCCGCTACAGCTGAGGAACTACCAGTTTTGCAAAACACTGGCACGCACAATGCTTTGTCCCTCCTCAAGAATAGCTTCATAGCGACTAAATTCCTAGAGACACACGACCAATTTCCATACACCGCACGACTTTTAGATTTTTTGCGTTCACGCAGTTATATAAACAAATTTAAATTTTCTTTTGAGGAACCCTGTATATACAAGTATCTGTTGCACTAATGAGGAAAAAGATACAAAAATATGCACAAAGCAATTGTTTCTTTTTGGTGCGATTACAATTCATGCCCGAGTGTTTATTTGCTTCAAAAATACGCTTAACAATACAAATACATATGTATTGTTTTACATGTGTCAATGGGTGTAATGTAAACATTATTCTACAAGTGTAACCACCTATGTACATACATACGTAAGGTTTTCATATATGTGTATGACTTTACTCACTTTTCATTGCTACTTGAGTACTATTCTCTTAATAAATGTTGCAGCTATTATTCTCTTAAACTTTAAGTAGGTTTTTTTACAGTTCATTGTCTTAATTTTATTTATTTGTATCTGTATTCTACTATACAATTGAGGGCTCTCATCATTGTTTAAAATTTGTATTCTTTATTACATTAAATAAATGAGTGAACGGATGGATGGGTAATAAAGTAAAATTGTAATAACAAGATGAAAATGCATTTAATTTGAGTTGAGTTCATTGACGGACGGCTGGCCTATGGTTAATAGTTAAAGATTGATGCAATTAAAGTAAAGTAAGAGATATTTTTGCTTAAATTTATTTATCAAAAATGTTAAAGAATAATGAGAGTTATTAACTTAAGGTGCAATTAGACATGCCATAGCCATAACCAAACCAAAATTCCATTGGTTTCTATGTGAATGGTTATGGCGTTATGGCGAGTAACCTATAGTCACCTATTAACTTAAGGTGCAATTAGACGTGCCATAGCCATAATGCCATAGCCATAACTAAACCAAAACTCCATTGGTTTCTATGGCAATGATTATGTCGCTATGGCGAGTCACCTATAATCGGATACAGTGTTGACCATTAGTTTGGTTCGAACGGTTATGTTATGGCTCGTCTGACTGTACCTCTATCCTTTTGTGAAATATGCTTATAAGTCAGCAGTTAGTAGTTGTTGTTTACTAAAGTGCACTTTATTATTCCTGTTGTTAACTTTTATATATTTGCTTGATTTACACATTTTTATTTTAGGAATGTTAAAATTATGTATTTCTTATTTTTCAACTTCACTCTTAGGATATTTCTCCAATTTTCAAAAATCGAGTTTTCGTCGTATTTCGGCGTTTCGGCGTTTCGTTTGGATCGGAAGCGAATTCCTCGATTTGAAAAGATGTTGAGCGCAATTAGATGTTGTAAGACAGTGAATTGATTCGGTTCGATAATTTTTAAAATTTTCGAATATAACATTTTCACAAAACGGGTTTTTTAAACAAATTTTAAACTTCTAAGCCGATAAAGTTCATTAGGTTAATGAGCTTTTAATCTCAAAAAGGCACCTCATTTGCTGCTAGTTTGACTAAAATCAGTTGATTCGTTTGATAGATATCATTTAAGAAAGTTTTCGAAAAATAGTTGTTTTCTAATAACTTCGAAAGTGTTCGTGAAATTGATTTTAGATATTCACTGATATTTATTACCTTAAGAAGTGAATTGTATATCGCTAATTTGACTGAAATCTGTAGCTTAGCGCGAAGTTTTAGGGGTAACTTGCAAGGCCAATCGATTACCATATTTTCTTAAAGTAATTTACATTTCGGGCCGGTTTGTCTATGTTGAACACGATCGACTTGTCGTACATTTACATTTGAAACATAGACAAAAATTTACAATTTGGGTGTGTTCGTAAATGCATCACTGCTCTGCATCATACGTGCAAACTTTTATTTAAAATGCAATACAAGTTCGCTGATAATCTGTGTCAGTAGTAATCATGTTTGTACACCATATTTGACATTTATTTGTGCGTTATCTACTTCAGTGAAACAGTTTAGAGCATTTAAATTTCCATTTGCAACGCAGTGATGCATTTACGAACATACTCTTCGTTTTTGTTTTGAATGTAAGTGTGCGACAAGTGTAACGTTGTCGACATTGACAAATAGACACTTCATTTCGAACATTCGCCCGACAACAGAACATTTGTGATTTTTCATGTGTACTCTTATTTAAGGCGCTTTCTAGAAGAGCAGGCATCGGCAAAAACAAAGTTATATGTTGTTTATAAGTCTATTAAACTATTAAACTATTAAAAACATTATAAAGGGTGTCCCAACAAGAACGCAAGATTTAAATTTTGAATAAAACAAAGATATTTAAAAAAAATCGTGAAACTTTATTATATCGTAAAGTAGACAAAATGAGGTTATATGTGGAACAACAAATCGGGCAGATGACCGCCGCGGCTTTGCTGGCACACACGCGATCTTTTAATGAAATTTTCAATGGCCGTTTTGCATAAATGCAGCGCTATTTCATTAATGCAGCGTCCAATTTCGTCTTTTAAGGCTTGAGTCGTCATCGGCTTATTCGCGTATACCATCGACTTCAAAAAACCCCAAAGAAAAAAGTCTAATGGTGTTAAATCGCACGATCTAGGCGGCCAATTCTGGTCTCCAAAACGCGAAATAACACGACCGGGAAATGACTGATGTAGCAATTGAATTGTTTCTGTGGCTGTATAACATGTGGCGCCGTCTTGTTGAAACCACATGCCCTCCACATTCATTTCTTCAATTCTAGGCACGAAAAAACTGGTTATCATTTCACGATACCGAACGCCATTGACTGTTTGCGCTTGACCTGCGCTTGAGCGACATCATCACGTACAGCTGCGATATTTTCGGTCGATCGACCTGGTCGAAGGCGCGTTGTTGTCTTTACATCACTAACAGACCCAGTTTCGGCAAATTTATCCATTAATCTCTTTACAGTTGACTCTTTTGGAGCATTATTGTGACCCAAACTTGATCGCAAATTTGCGAACTGTAGCCGCAAAACTTTCACCATTTTGGTAAAACAATTTCACAATGAGAATGCGTTGTTCATTCGTGTAGCGCTTCATTTTTACTAACCTCGTACCTTCTACTAGCAAACAATAACAATTGTTCAAATGTCAAACAATGACACTTCGAATGGCTCCAAAATTTAAATCTTGCGTTCTTGTTGGGACACCCTTTATAAACTACTTCCCAGATAATGAGTTACTTTTCTGATTGCAAAATTTAAACATACATTGAATAAAATTTTAAGCAGGTAGTAATTAAAAAAAATCAAATAACTTTAAACCGTTAAATATCCTAAAGCGTCATTCGAAATGAAAAATCATAAGAAAAACTTAAAGATGATTTTAAAATACCTGTCGAATGATACCCATTTTAGTATAGTTCGCCGACTTTTTATTGTTTTTTCTTATTAACAAAATGGTGTCTGTTGGCCCCCATATTTTTTTTACTATTGTCATATCTTTAGTGACACTCCAAATCAATTGATGTAATAATCATCAAATTCGGTCCACGCGTTCGATTTATATACTGCCGCAAATGAACAAACATACTCACACGCATCCATCCATACATACATGCATACATATGTAATTAGCATGATAAACATAATACCCTTCTTTGCGTCGCGCAGTCGGCTAAAAAGGAAGAAAAGTTTGATTAATGAGAATACTGATTTACTTCAATAGATTACAAGAAATACCGCCAAACAAACAAAGTAACTAATTCTCAAAAATCGATTATTTCAGGCTTGTTAAAATCATTAAGTTGGTAAGTTGCATCAAAAATGCTCAATTTGAAAACCTGATTACTTTTTTGAAAATTTTTCGCTGGGTTACCTTTAAAAATATGCAATGCAAACTTTTACATTTTCTCTGTCAACCAGTGTAATTAACATATGTGTATGTATGTTTATTTTTGTTTACACACACACAATTGTAATCACTTTCATTTGATTGAACATAATTTTAATGTTAATTCTTACAAATTGTTTAAATAAATATTTTCGTTGATATCAACACACATTGAAGGGTCGTTTATAAAATAATATCGATCAATTGTTAAGTATTAAATGTTTACTGCATAAACAGAATAAAATTAACACACTGTAAATATATACTTGAGACTCAGTGGGCAAGGAAGCTACTTTATGCATTTAAAAATTGTTTTAAAAATTATTTACTATTAATATTGTTTATATAACCAAAAGGAAATATACTGGTTATACAACTATATACTGTAATATATACTATATATAATATAATTGAATTTAAATATAATATAGGGTGTTTTTTTAAGAGGTATAGAACTTTGAATTGAAATAAAACACAAGAAAATCGTTTTAATGTCCATCAATTTGGCTTTATTGGAAGGATAATTTTATGCCATTAATGTTTAAATATGATTTCGGGCATGTGGCCGCCGCGGCTGGCTCGAATAAAGCCAATTCTACAGGTCCAATTTTCAACCACTTTTTCGAGCATATGGGGCCGTATGTTGGCAATAACGCCACGAATGTTGGCTTCCAAGTCCCCTAACGTTTCTGGTTTGTTGGCGTAGACGAGCGACTTCACATATCCCCAAAGAAAATAATCCAATGGTGTCAAATCACACGATCTTGGTGGCCAATTGACAGGTCCATTCCGCGAAATTATGCGCTCATCGAATGTTTCCTGGCATGTAGCGCCGTCTTGTTGGAACCACAACTCATCCACATTCATGCCATCCAATTCGGGAACAAAATAGTCGGTTAGTCGGCTCCAATTGCTGTGCACGGTGGTGAATCGATTCATTCGGGTCCTCTTCAACACTTTGCTCTACAGCGGCAATTGTTTCTTCGGTGCGCACTGTTCGACGTCTCTGCGGATGCGTATTATCACATAGAGTAAACGTAGTGCGAAAACGATCCATGGTTAACCGAATTAATTGCTCTGATGGACGATTATGTCGACCATAAAATGGACGGAGCTTGCGGTAAACTTCGCGAACTAAACCATTATTTTCGAAATAAATTTGCACGATTTGCAAGCGTTGTTCTTTTGTCAACCTGTTCATGGTGAAATGGCAAACCAAACTAAATATTAATCACTTGACAGCTGACAAAATGGCCGCCAGTTAAAAAAGTGATTCCAACTTAAAGTTCTATACCTCAATAAAAAACACCCTTTACTTATAATTACTTAATTCAAATTAAGATCCAAGGGGTCCGTAATTTGATTAAATATTTACTTATTCACACTTTTTAGGGTTCCGTACACCAAAGGTGAAGGCTGTCCGTCTGTCCGTCACACGGTATTTTCTCATGAACCGTAAGAGCTACGGACCTGAAATTTGGACACAGTATGTAGAACCTTAGCCGCTACAACAAAAAATACATGAGAATTAAAAACTAAAGGGGTTCCAAAACGAGTAACGAATAATGCTAAAGTCCCATGTAATATACATACAATTGTATATTGAAACTTGAAATTTGTAAAATTAGTGTATTTTTATACAGACTACAACAATTAACACTAAAATTTAAAAAAATTAGAATTAAAGGGTGGTCCAGCAGTTAATGCAATTTTGACAATTTGCTATATCTTGGAAACCGTAAGAGGCAAACACTTGAAATTTTCAAAAACGGTAAAACTAAAAAAACCGAAAATTATAAAATCGCCAAACCAAAAATAAAACGCCAAAAATTAAAAAAAAAAAATCTCCAAAACGAAAAAAATCGCCAAAATTAAAAAAAATTTTTTAACACTAAAATAGATCGCCAAATTAGAAAAAATCGCCAAAATGAAAAAAAACGACAAAATGAAAAAAAAACGCCAAAAATTTAAAAAAATCGCCAAAACGCGAAAATGTCGCCAAAACTAAAAAAAATTTTAAATAAAAAAAATTCGCAAAAATGAAAAAAATTGCCATAAATAAAAAAATCGCCAAAATGAAAAAACGCCAAAAACCGAAAGAAATCGCCAAAACAAAAAAATAAAGTGTCAAAACTAAATAAATTCAGTAAAGTGCGACTATGACTCGCGCACATAAGGTTCCGTACGAACACTAGATATGTAATTTAATACAAACTTCATCCTATATAATATATAGTTTTGGCATTTTTTTCGTTTTTGGGGTCTTTTCGGTTTTTTTGTTTTGTCGTTTTTTGCGTTTTTTTCGGTTTTGGCGATTTTTTCAAGTTTTGGCTCTTTTTTAGTTTAGACACTTTATTTTCTTGTTTTGGCGATTTTTTCGGTTTTTTGGCGTTTTTTCATTTTGGCGTTTTTTTTATTTTTGGCGATTTTATTTAATTTTTGCGATTTTTTGTTTATTTAAATTTTTTTTTTAGTTTTGGCGACATTTTCGCGTTTTGGCGATTTTTTTTCAATTTTTTGCGTTTTTTTCATTTTGGCGTTTTTTTTTCATTTTGGCGATTTTTTCGAATTTGGCGATTTATTTTAGTGTTAGAATTTGAAAATGAAAAAACGCCAAAAATCGAAAAAAAAATCGCCAAAACGCGAAAATGTTGCCAAAACTAAAAAATATTTTAAATAAAAAAAATCGCAAAAATAAAAAAAATCGCCAAAACAAGAAAATAAAGTGTCAAAACTAAAAAAAGAGCCAAAACTTAAAAAAATCGCCAAAACCGAAAAAAGCAAATACCGCCAAAATAAAAAAACCGAAAAGACCCCAAAAACGAAAAAAATTCCAAAACTGGATGAAGGATGAAGTTTGTATTAAATTACATATCTAGTGTTCGTATGGAACCCTTCGTGCGCGAGTCAGAGTCGCACTTTACTGAATTTATTATTAATAATAAATATATGTTAGTGTGCTATCAATACTTATTTGAAAATAACTTTCAATAATATTTAATTAAAAAATTTAAAGAAAAATTTAAATTTATTTACTAAATTTGCAACACTGAGAAATGTAATACATTAGTGTTCAGCTATAGCGAACTCAGAGGCAATGGGGAATTTTATTTCTTTATTTATTATTATTTACTTTTAAGTTGGTAAGTCGTTAGACTTCTCATTTGTTTAAATGAAAGTTTGAAATAACATCTCTAGTTGAGTTTTTAAGCATAACTGATGATCTGTATTAGTGACAGTTAAATAGTCATAGATAATAGCTAAACCCCTCAATAAGTTAAAAAATATGTTTTACTAAATAAGTAAACTAAAAAAATTTAAAATTAGTGTTTTAATTGACTAAACAAATAACTGGTTCAATTAAAGTATGTACTTTATTCATTCATATGTTATATTTATTTAATTGCTCTTAATTATTTTTCATACATTAGTTTTTAGGTTTAGTTATTGCGTGCTCGCATCAAACCAGGACGCCAAGTTAATGGCGAACTACTTTTTGAATTCCACAATCTTACCACATTTATAATATTGCTGTGACTGCAGCGAAAAAGAAAGAAAACAAGAAAAAAATACTTCGTGAATGCTTATCAATTAAGTTTGGAATATTAAAACTATAAAATAATATAATATAATAGACAAGTACGCGTGATATTAACAATTTTGTATTTATACAATATATAGACGACAATTATATGAATGACAAGAAACAAAAATAACAAAAAAAAAACCCAATGCACAGAGGGAAAAAGTTGTGGGAAAATACCGAAGTAGATATCATTTGGTTTCAAAATATAATTAAGTCCGTTTGTGTTTACACTAATAAGGGTTAGTATCTATTTTAACCGTATTCAAAAAAAGGAGCAGGCTATCAGTTTGTCTGTATTTTTTCGCGTGTTTGTTACCTCAAAACTCAGTACCTTTTACACAGATTTTCAAAATTTTTATTTTTTGTCCATTTGGTCCCACTGTAATAAAGTTTTGGGGGACACGCCCATAAACTTTATCTTTGATTTTATAATATCCTACTAATCCGATTGCTAGCAAACATAATGGGCTCTTGTAACGACACAATTGCGAAGATGAAAAAATGGGCGGAGCTACGCCCATTAATACTTAATATTATATATCACGTGCTTCTATTTGACCGAATGTTAAGAAACTGGGCACACATCCTTAACTCTAAAAAATACACAATCTTGCATTGAAACAAGTAGGCGAGGCCACGCCCATGAAAATTTAACATTATATACCATGTGCGTCTACTTGATCGATTTTTACGAAACTTGTCACAGACTTTGAACTTTTAGAAATGAAAATGATTACATTCAAAAAAGTGGGCGGTAGCACGCCTATTAGAAATTTGGCACATACCTTGAGTTCTGAAAAATACTTCACATTGCTTATCCACATTTAATATTACATGCATATCACATGGTTATATTTTACTGATTTTAAAAATATATAATTTTGCATTCAAAAAAGTAGGCGGTGCAACGTCCAGTAAAATTCAATATTACATACATATCAGATGCTCCTGCATTATAAATTTTTACTAAACTTGAAACATATTTTTACGATGTTAAATTTAGCAAAGGGGCCAAACTGGACGTGACCACGACCCTAAAAATATAAAATTTGCACTAAAAATTAAAAAAAAACTTAAAAATTACTAAACCAACTTCAAAAATAAGCACTAAAAAGCAAAAATAATTTAGAGCCTAGTTTTAAATTATTTTTTTTTTAATTTTGTTAAGCGTTGACAAATTTTATTTGGAAAAAACTTAAATTACAAAAACAAAATGTATACAAAATTTGTCAAAGCTTAGCGTTGCGTTTTACAAAATAAGGCCCTTTATATTCAGTTAAATAAAATATTTTAATATGTGTTACCTATTTTTACTACAATTCATTTTTTGGTATTTTTGTACGGTTTGTTCTTAATTTGATAACGCACTAAGCCTGGTACTCTGTTCAACATTTCACGTGAAATGCTGCCAAAGTACACATAAAAAATAAAATTGGCAGGCATTTTTCATGAAAAAATGTTGCAGAAATAGTACTCTGTTTATCTTCGAAAAAACATTTGAAAGGTATCTTCAACATTTTAAGTTTTCATGCGAAATAAGTAGATTCCCACTTGTTTCGTGTGGAATTTACAACAAACACATGGGGTGTTTCTACAAACATAAGAAATTGTAGCATAGTTTCAAGGGCCAATAAATATTGTTTACATGTAAAATTTTTCGTACGAATTAATCAATGTTGATAAACATTTTCACAAATTTGAACAGATTGCCATGCTTTAAGCTTGATTTGATACCGAAAGTTAAAAATATTTTGTTCACGACTAGATTCCAAGAAAACTCTCCACGTGGCTGTGATCTTGAACTACATATGTCTATACTTTTAAAATGCTTTCTTCTGACGTGAACAAAATTTATGATTTTGTGAGGGAAGTATCCTTTATATCAGAAGTCAATTAACAGTGATATTAAACTCTTTTCAATCGGACTTAAAATGGCTGCGCTATATACAAGAAACAAAAAAAAAAAAAAATATTGATTTTAGCAACTTTTTTTCGGTCCACGCAGTTGTTGAGTACTTCATGTTGAGTGCTTCATACCACACACTATCAACAGGAACTTCAACTGCTTCAATACGCACTGTACTCTCTGAAGTGAACGAATATAATCCATAGTTGCATTAATCAATTGCTCGGATGGACCATTAAGCCGAGCATAAAGTTAACGAAAAGCGCAATAAGTTGACAGAACTGCTCAATTTGCAGGAGCTGTTGAGGTGATGAAATGTCAAATAAAATTAAATACCAAACAAGTTGCCAAAATAAAGATCTACCCTCTTATGCAAAAAAATATTTTACTTTAGCTTTAAAGTGTTTTTTTAGAGGTATAGAACTTTGAATTGAAATAAAACACAAGAAAATCGTTTTAATGTCCATCAATTTGGCTTTATTGGAAGGATAATTTTATGCCATTAATGTTTAAATATGATTTCGGGCATGTGGCCGCCGCGGCTGGCTCGAATAAAGCCAATTCTACAGGTCCAATTTTCAACCACTTTTTCGAGCATATGGGGCCGTATGTTGGCAATAACGCCACGAATGTTGGCTTCCAAGTCCCCTAACGTTTCTGGTTTGTTGGCGTAGACGAGCGACTTCACATATCCCCAAAGAAAATAATTCAATGGTGTCAAATTGACAGGTCCATTCCGCGAAATTATGCGCTCATCGAATGTTTCCTTCAATAAATCGATTGTGACGTGCGCTGTGTGGCATGTAGCGCCGTCTTGTTGGAACCACAACTCATCCACATTCATGCCATCCAATTCGGGAACAAAATAGTCGGTTATCATGGCTCTATACCGGTCTCCATTAACGGTAACTGACTCTCCAGCATTATTTCGGAAGAAGTATGGCCCAATGACTCCACCAGCCCATAGAGCACACCAAACAGTCAGTTTTTGTGGATGTAATGGCGTCTTAAGGGTCTCATGTGGATTCTCTTCACTCCAAATGCGGCAATTTTGCTTGTTGACGTAGCCATTCAACCAAAAATGAGCCTCATCACTGAACAAAATTTTGCGATGAAAATCAGCATCGAGATCAATCTCATTTTCGGCTCATACACCAAAATCACGACGCATTGCATGGTCTCGCGGCTTTAATTCTTGCACCAGCTGGATCTTGTAAGGTCGCAAGCCAAGATCTTTGCGCAAAATCTTCCATAAAGTTGATGGACAAAGCTCCAATTGCTGTGCACGGTGGCGAATCGATTCATTCGGGTCCTCTTCAACACTTTGCTCTACAGCGGCAATTGTTTCTTCGGTGCGCACTGTTCGACGTCTCTGCGGATGCGTATTATCACATAGAGTAAACGTAGTGCGAAAACGATCCATGGTTAACCGAATTAATTGCTCTGATCGACGATTATGTCGACCATAAAATGGACGGAGCTTGCGGTAAACTTCGCGAACTGAACCATTATTTTCGAAATAAATTTGCACGATTTGCAAGCGTTGTTCTTTTGTCAACCTGTTCATGATGAAATGGCAAGCCAAACTAAATATTAATCACTTAACAGCTGACAAAATGGCCGCCAGTTAAAAAAGTGATGCCAACTTATAGTTCTATACCTCAATAAAAAACACCCATTAGTTGACAAGCACTTTAAGGCTAACATAGCTTTATTAAAAAATCATATGCAAAAGACAACTTTAAATATTTTGTGATTTAATAATAAATACTGGTAACACCACCGTGTTCAACAACCACTTCACAGCTTATACAAAATTGAATACAATTTCATTCGGGTATTCAAATATTTTTTTTATTTTATTAGATAAATTTTTATTATCTTGAAGTAAAGCAACCTTATTTAAATAAATATGAGCTTCTGACTTAATAGGAAAACAGATAAACACAACCATGAAGTAAAAGTAAAAAAATGTGAAAAATTATCACGATTTGTTTTATTCGAATGAAACGAGTATTTGAATATCAAGCTTTTTTCGATTTTTTTTTGATTGTACGTACATCACTAAAACATTTTTGTATAATTGTATTTAATTTAATATTTTTTTTATGGATTTTGCTATGTATTTCGAAGCAGTTGGATAATTTGGTGATGTTTCCCATTACATGACAGAAATAATAAATTTAAGATAAGAGCAGGCACTTCTAGCTACATTTTCAGATGTAACATGAATCAGTATGTTCTATATTAATAAAAATATTTGAGGTACAAAACACACATTTTGGAAATATCAACTTAAAGTAGTCCTAACAAACGTGGGTGCCTACTTTAGAATTTTTATACAATAATTTTTTTAGAATACAACTTTACTTAACATTGCTTGGCAAAGCTTTATTAAGTTTTGTGTTAGCTCAACGGGCATGTCTCTCTACAACTACAACTATACAAAAATAAAATTCTTTAACTTCGTTGTCTGTTTGGATAAGCAACGTATATTACTAGGTTTATTTTCAAATAAAATTCTCAATTGTTGCCATATTATTGTTTTTATTGCGACTTACTAATTCAGAAAACTATACACGATTAACGCACTATTTGCAAATAAACGCTTGATAACAAAAAACAATAAGTCGATTAATATTGCACAAAAAACATTAAAAGAAGCAAATAATGACAATTAAAACAAATAATTATTTGATATTGTGTACATTTACAGTATTTTTTTGTCAACATAAGTAAGTTTTCTATAGAAGTGCTACCAAGTTTGTGTACTTTTGCGATGCCGTATAAACAGTAAGTTAACTTATTTGCGAATATTTGTATAAGCAAATAGTGCGTGTATAAACGTAGTATATATACACTTTGGTATTTCTTATATTCTTTAACTTATATTAAAAATAAATGAAGGCAAATGTCATTTAAATACGTTTTTTTTTGGGGAAAAGCTGTCACATTTATTAAAAAATATATTTAATATAATAATAAAATTCAAAATATATGCATACATACATATATTAAATGAAATAAAATTCAATTTACATAAGAAAAGTAAAAAAAAACCCCCGAGAAAACAACATTGTGAAAATAAAAATGTTAAAAATTTTCCAATAAACAAGTTAAAATAATGCAACTGAAAACAAAAAGCTAAAATATTTTATTGATTTGAACAGACAAAAAAAAAAAGACACAACAAAAAGAACAACTTCAACAAACTAAATGTATATTGTGCAAAATTAAAACTAATAAACTGTATGTAGAGTTAAATGTTATCGGTGAGCAAATTGCATTAAATACAGTAAAAACTCGAATGAAAATCAAATTTGGAAATTTAATTAAAAAGTTTTTAGATTTTAGCTAGAAATTTTATTCAAACCATTTTCCAAGTATTTACTGTATTTAGCATTTTTTTTGTGTACACTTATATAATAAAGTTGTTTACACATACAAAGTTATATTTCTAAATATACATATATTCGTTTTTATCTTCACTTTACTATTCATCCTTTTGTTCGTTGGGCACCTCCCAATAGAGTTCATCCTGATGATGTTCTTCCTTTTGTAGTTTACGGAAGCTGGTGTATTTTAATGCCAGACCTTTGGATTTTTTTTTATTATAAATAAATGTTGCCCCATGTTGTTGTATATTGCATATTTTTTAAAGGTTGTTGGTTACATATACATATATATATATATATATATATATATATATATATACACATAGATGTTGTGGGTTTCAGTCCAGTTTTGTTAACATTAAAGTTTAGTTCCAAAACAATTATTACGAACATGATGTTTAAAGTTGTTTGAGCGCAGTGTATGTATTTATGTGTATGCAAACCGGCATGAATAAAGTGTATATAGAATAAAAGCAAACATTTATATTTTTTTATCATTTTTTTTTTTTTTTTTTTTTTGTTGTTAAAAAGTCATGCAACTGATTTTGCAACCCACCTGCTAGTATGCCACCCACAATGGCCACTAAAACCGTAACACTAATACTTAACAATTGGTAGCCAGCCTGGTTGCCTGCCGCACGGCCATAGCCCTAGAATAATATAGATAATAAAGAGAAAAATTTATAAAATGTTAAATAAAAGTCTCTTCATGTTTATAAAAAGCAAAGATTTAGTTTATGAACAAACAGATTTATAAAGGAATGAATTGAAATGATTTCCTGTTTCTAAAATACTTAAATCTTGTTTCATAAAACATTATATTAAAAGCAAAAGTATTCTGTATTAAATTTATATTTACATATGTTACAAAAATACATTATGTAAAACAAGAAACAACGTACTGATTGAATAAAAAATTAAGTTTTAGGTGAAGTAGTTAGCACGTTGACTACAAAGCAAATGGCGGTCTTCGTTAGCCTGAGTTCAATCCTAGCAGGACTCAGTCATACCATAGTACAATTATACCAGGTACATGCACGACTACAACAAAATTACAACACCAAAAAACACATTCATTTTGTTGGTACATATAAACAAACGTATAATTGTCAGAAACAGATGCCTGACGCGGCATTCATGAATGATTATAGTCATTCAGTGTTGCCAATAGGTGTGTAATCACACAGAGTGTGCAATTACTCTCGTGTGTAGGCCATGTAATTACATTCATGTATAATCTGTTTGTAATTCTGCTTTATGTTCTGTTTTTATTTATTTTTGTTTTCATTTTAACTTACAAAAAACATTTGTAGTGTAATTTTCTTCCATATGTAATTGCAAACACAGCCATGTGTAATTTCATTGGCAACACTGCAATCATGTTATACACAACACATACACTAACATTTTTGTAACTTGTAAACAAAGTTTGACAACTGTATGGATTGTATACATTAACAGGCTGGGCTTGTGCATGTACCTGTTATAATTGTATTATGAGTCGTACCAACATCGATTTTTCTGATATGCATTAGTGCTTATGCTAATGCCCCCTTTAGAAGATGTAAAATGTAAAATAACTTAAGCCCCTTCAGAAGAACAAGTGCAATGTGCGCCATTTTGGCAGCTATTACTTTGATTTGAGATTAGTTTGGCTTGCCATATCCTTATTGATAGATCAGGGAGACCACCGGGCACTTGGCTAGAACTGAAATCGCTGTTAATCCCGAAATTTCGCAAGAAAATTTCGTTCAGCGATGACATTATTATTATTATTATTTTTTTTTTTTTTTGAAGTGAAACGTCAATATGCAAAGAAGAGCATTCTCATTACATAGTCGAAACATCCTCAAAAAAAACCCTGTTGTTTGCTTTATGTACCGTGGGGATAATCAGGGTCATTACCAAAGACTCTTTCATTCCAAATTTGAATTTTATAAAACATTATATATATAACATTATTGTAATAATTATTGTCCTAATATCAAATTAAAAAGATTTTCTTGCTATAAATTTTATGAATGCCCTTATTATGACTTGCATTCGCTTTTCGAATTGAACATCGAAAATCGAATGTTCAATTCATATTATAAGCATCGAAAAACAGAATTCAGCTTTCGATGAAGTTTTGTAATATAAAAAAATATTATAAACGATTGTTTCTTATTTTTAATAATAAGGGCCAATGAAATACAGCGCTATGAAATAAGGCCCAAAGAAATAACTCCCAAAATAAGAAAATGAAATAAGGCCCAATAAAATGAAGGAATTTTTAATAGGGCCTTATTTAATTTTTTGGGGCTTTATTTCATCTTGAGTTTAATTGGGCCTTATTTCATTTATATTCGATGCTTTTTCATAAATTTTCTCTTGGGCCTTATTTAATTTTTTGGGGTTTATTTTATTGGTCCTTATATCATTTTCTTATTTGGGCGTTATTTCCTTGGGCCTTATTTCATAGCGCCATGAAATGCATATAGACATGCTTAACCATCAGCAAATAAATTTCACTTATTATTGTAATAATTCATTCTATGAACTTAGTAATAGAAATTAAAGTATTGCAATTTCATATTTAACAAAAAAAAAAAAAAAAAAAAAAAAATAATTGAGAACTTCTTGTTTTTTTGAGGTCGGATAAAGTTAATTTCATTTCGAAGAAAATATGCGTAAGGATAAGTTTGAATGTACCTAGCAGAGACACAAACCATTATGTTTAACTTACCTTTTTTTTCACGTAACAGAGCGCTGTTAATTACTTAACAGTAATCGGTAAATGGATATGGAATGCCATTAATGATATGATATGTTGGAAAACTGTATGCTTGCCAAAGTAAAGAAATTTGGTTTAAGAAGAAACAATTTTTTTGAGAAGTTCTCGAGCTAGTCTCCACGATCCTAAATGTGGCCAAATGATTGTTTCAATTTTCTAATTCTAATATACATTTATAACTCTTTGAGCAATTTTGCTATAATTTTGCAATGTGCCTCCTCCATGATTTGGCATTCCTAATCTATTGGCAATTACTGTGCTCCCCCTGTTAGGTTCAGAATAAGTTATGTTAGACATTATGGTTTGTGTTTATCTATCTTCACTAATTCCCGCGATGCCAACTTAATGAGTGTTTGTTACAAACAAGAAGTCTTAGCTACATCGCTTAAAATCACTCATATACACGTACATCAATACATTCATAGTGATGCGCTTATTAAACGACATTATTTATGATTGGTTTGGTATAATACATGCTGCGACAATACATTTAAAAAAAAGACATATATATTCCAAGACTGTTTACTCAGGCCTCTAATATGTATATGTAAAAATAAATTTTTTATTCGCAAATTCAATAGTATTTGTTTGTACTTCTTATTTTATTTTTGGCTTGAATAAAAAAAATATCCTTAGGGGGCATAAAAAAAAACATTAACTGAACATCTTCCTAAACTAAAACCAAATAACTGCAATGTAGCAGATTCACACACCGTTTTATATACACAGGCTGACTTTTTAGTACAAATTTTAAAAAGACCATAGTTGTTTCACTAAGTTCTACTAGATTTTAAGTAGATTTTGACAAAATCTAGTGATGAAGTAGATTTTGTTTTGCATTGGAAATCTTCTGGATCTTGCTCAAAATCTAGTAAGTACTAGATTTTGCTTTTTTGAGATGGAAATTACCCTTAATAGTGCTTTTTTAAAGTTGGTTATGTTGCTATATGTTGACGCCGCGTCAATATAATACCAAAAGAATTGGCTGCTGTCTACTTGCAGTAGAAAGCAACTGAATATTAGTGGTACGCTCACGCTGTCTGACTGTCCATAGCGTACAACTGCTCGCGAGAGGGAGTAGACAAGCGTCACATTTTTGGTATAGTATTGATGTAATATCGACATATATTTACAGTACAATAGGAAATATTGAACTTGTTCCCAAGTAGAAATATGTATCCTTCAATAAATAAATAAACTCCTTTAAAACTCTTTCGTCTGTAAATTCAATTTTTATCTTATTCTTGTGTTCATATTATTGCTTAGACATTGCTTACATTTTAAACTCTATATTATTTTTTATACTTTATTTTCTAGCCAAACAGTTTATACTATTTTGTAACATTGTGTGCACTTTTCTCTGCTACTTACCCCTAGTATTATTGTTGTTTCGTTATTTGGTTGACTTAACATTGCCGGAAAGATATCACCCAAATCCGATTTGTATTGTTCTGGTTTTGCCAGAGATGCATAAATGGCGGAGGCAATGGCTGATATTAAAGCTGGCATACCGTGTAGATTGTGTACACCACAGGTGTCGTGTAGACGTAATTTTGCTGTTAAAAATGGCTATTGGAAATAAAAAGTAAATAAAATGTTTAAATAGTTAAGTCAAAGACTTAGTAAATTATTGCTTTAGAAAAACTAAAATTATTATAAGAATATATTGAAGACATTTTTTTCATAGCAGCTTAACTTTAATTTTAGAGA
Source organism: Tachina grossa (assembly GCA_949987645.1). Taxonomy (NCBI): domain Eukaryota; kingdom Metazoa; phylum Arthropoda; class Insecta; order Diptera; family Tachinidae; genus Tachina; species Tachina grossa. The sequence continues at coordinate 38,294,291 of OX465276.1, read as the reverse complement.
AACTTATGTACTTGATAGAAATACTTACTAACAACAAAATCCAATTAAATTTATTGTGTATGCTAAAATGTACACCTAAAGCTTTTACTCTACTTTGTTAAACATTTCTCAGAATTCATTATTTTCCTGGCCGACGGTGATGGCCAAACAATAAAGCAGAAAATCTTCTTCTGTTCAACAACAAACATCCATTAATTTTCTAGCCTAAAATACCTGAGGAATTAAAAGAGAAAGACAATTATGCCACAATAGGAGTATTTGTGAAATCTTCAATGTCTATTGAATGTTTATTGCATACAAATTGGTACCCATATGGAAACAATAAACTGCCATTAATAATACAATATGAGTACGTTTTAGTCATAAAAATGTCTGTCTAAATAACAATTTAAAACTATTCCTACTACAATGAACTGAAAAAAAATAAATAAAACCGAAACTACAACTGTGTACAGAATTAAAATCTGCATTGAATTGATGAGGGGTAATAAAACTCAGAATGATGTAGTAATAAGGAACAAAGATAGTTAACAATAAATAATATTGTGCAATAAAATCAAACTTCTTGCAAAAGAACAAAATTCCAATGACTGATTGTAATGGAGCGGAACAAAAAGGTATCAACGGTTATCGGTGTTTTAAAAACTGCTGTTCGCCTTGGCACATTGTCATGGTGAATTGCATATAAAATAAATGCATTTAAGAGCATATTTCGCACATTTACAGCAGCATAAAATCTAGTAGATTTTAATTGAAATCTTTATCAAAATCTATACCATTTACACAAAGTTTTTTTTACACTTATCAAGATTTCATATCCAAAACAAAAACCATTGACTTGAATTTCGCCTAAGCTACAACCAAACAACTACAATATAGCTAATTTACACACCTTTTAAAGTACAGCAATTGATATTTTAGTACAGGTTTAAAAAAAAACGCAGTTGCAGTGCTACTCAAATTAAAAAAGATTTCAGCAAAATCTAGTGACGAAGTAGATTTTGTTTTGCATGGGAAATCTAGTCGAATTCTACTAGGTTTTACTCGATATGTCGTAATGCGTATGCACTATTACAAACATATTTTTGTTTATTAAATTTTTAAATATTTATTTCTATTTTATACATTGCAAAGTTTGCAATTCAAAGTCTTCAATCAATTTCATTTATGCTCAAATATGTATACCTTTATTATTGTTTTTAACAAATTGTTTGTTCTAGGCAATTTATTTTTTGTTTAAAAATTAAAAAAAAAACTACTTTAGATGCATTGTTTAACCTACATGTAGGGGAGGAAAACTTATAACTGAATGTTGTACGAGGGCGATTCCAGAAAAAAGTCAATAGAATACTTATGCCACAATTTTCAAAGTTTTCGGCTGATAATTGAGTTTAACTTGATAAGGGGAAGTCATAGAAATCAAATAATAAACCAGAGCTGTTAAATTACGATTACGATTAGTAATCAATTAGATTACATTTTCAAAAGAATTGTAATGATTATATAATTGCCTTCAAAAGAATAGCTGATAAATAATTGATTACGATTACTAAAATCGAAAAGTAATCTGAATTACTTGAAATTACTACAAAATAATCTAAAATAATCAAATTTAATCAAAAAGTAATCCGATTACTTTCAAAGATTACTTGATTCTTTTTGATTATTTCCAAACATTCTTTTTTTTTTTTTTTTTTTTTATAAAAGAGAAGTAACACTCAGGCAATTAATGCCTACTACTATTACTAGGTGTTACCTTCTTTTAGGAAAGTGATAGTGATAGAAGACAGGTGGTGAAGGAAGAGATAGAAGAAAGTTTCATTCTTTTTACAACTCTCCTTTGCACGGCTTTTTAATAATGCAGTGTTGCAGCGCCTTCTGGTGTTAAATGAGGCGTATTAAATTTTGAAGCTGTGTTTAGTAGCAATTTTATTGGTTATTTTACTTCGCCGATGATTTTGCTACACAATACCGACGAAGGAGGGCGCTCTGATGTTACATTAGGATTAGCATCTGCTGAAGTCGGTATAGTTCAGTGACCAGTGACTATGCCTTCATCACTTGAACTTTCCTACAACAACTGATGCAAAGGGACTCTAATGCACATCAGAAAAATGCGTGGTGTTATTATTTTAATGACTGTCGGATACAGGGATTGAACCCAGGATCTTCAGTTTTGTAGTCAACGTGCTAACTACTTCAGCCAACGCCACCCTCTGAATTAAGATTACTTTATTTTGAAAAAGTTCTAACGAAATGTATATAATTAGATGTTTTTTGTTTAAGAAATTCTTAACATATTCGTTTATATAACAGCATTAATAATATCAATGTGAGAAAAAAATATAAATAAAAACATAAAGTGAAATTTTTTGCTGGCGGTTAAGCATTGTCTGTATGCATTTCACAGTCGCTTCGACAAAATGTCAGTAGACTGCAAACCACACAATTTGAACAGCCACAAACCTCTTATCTTATTCACAGACTTTTAAAAAATGATTTGAGAATTCACAAAAAATATTTTTGAAAATCACAAAAGAAAAAAAAAATATATGCACGCCAATTTTTTGAAAGACTATAAAAATGTATCAACAGATATCTTTCAAGCTTTCATCAAAATTTCGCTCATTTGTCAAATTATTAAATATTTTAAATTTTAATATAAGTGAAATCCAATAAACTTAATAAATAATCAAAAAGAATTAAAAGTAATCCTTAGAAGTAATTGGATTATTTTTTTTAATACTTTTGATTCTTTTTGATTATTTTGTAGTAATTTCAAGTAATTCAGATTACTTTTCCATTATTAGTAATCGTAATCACGATTACTAAGTACGAAACTGAATATAATCGTAATTTAATCATTACTTCACCTTTCAAAAAAAAAAAGTAATCAAATTAGTAATCATTACGATTACTAATCATTACTTAACAGCTATGTAATAAACCATGAAGTTTTGACGTAACACAATAAATAAAATATAAGCGAGTTAAGAAGGCCTTGCTTTATTTGAATTCTATTAAAAATAAAAAGTCTAATGATCAAAAATCTTATTTTCTTTAAAATTCTAAAATGTAATTTAAAGTGAAAACACAATTGTCCATTATCACTTTCAACAAAAAAAAAATAAAATAAAATAATCCAAGAAAATGCATTTTAAAGAAAAAAAAAACAGGATATAAATAAATATTAAAATTGATATTAAAATTAAATCAAAAAAGTTTGCTGCATACTTTTGGCGCCAACCAATAAACTTTTGCTTTTTCAAAACATAAAAAATTTTAAGTGACTCCCTAGGATATGTGAAGTTTTTAGCAACAAAATTTTTTTGAATAGTAAAATCTGTGATTTTTATGAATAACAGCTTATGCCCAAAAATCAATTTTTTTCAGTGCAGCCAAAAAAGTTCTTTTTGAAGCTTATTTAAAAAAAAGTAGAAGTTGTCGTGTTGTTTTAGGAAAAATGATGTATGTATATACACATACGTCCATATTTTCTAAATTTTCATAGACCTTTTTAAAAAGCATTTAAAATATAATGTTTCTATTCGATTGACAGTTTAAGAGTTACCAATTTTTTACATTACCAATTTTTTTTTTATTGGAACCCCTCTGTACTAATTTATTAAAAGTGAGCATATCTCAAAAACTAGCCATAGGATATCAAAATCCTTACCACATTTGGGTTTAGTTTGCCAAATGCAATAAGATATGAGGTATATTTATAATAAATCACTAATTTTTTAAAAATATTGGAAATTTACATTTTTCACCAAAAAAATTATACTTTGGGAATAAGAGAAATTGATATAAAACGGTGAAAAACTAATTTTTATACTACAGATGAATATTGCATAGGGGGAGCTATTTGCCATCAGAAACTTATTTTGACCAAATTTGAGTTGACGTATTTTGATTATAGACTCTCGATATGTACATATGTATATATTACAGATTTTTATTCATTAAAACCACAGAGATATGCGTTATTTTTACTTTCACACAAATTCTATGTAAGACCCTTATACTTTTGGATAATTTTAACACCGTTCTCGTTTGCCAAATGAATGCAAACGAATATGTACTATATACATATATATTTGTTTGCTTCAATAAATTTAATTTTAATTAAAAATATTTACTAAAAATGGAAGCAATATTTTGGCATAAGTCTTCATTAAATATTTAATATACTATTTAATTTTCTTAGCTACATATTTTAAAAATACAAAAAAAAACTCATGCATGTATGTAGTTATAAATAAATTAAATAAATGAAAAAGTTCAATATACAATAAGAATTGATGTGAGTACTAATAATGATGCTAAATAATGCAAAAGGTCACTTTGGTGGGCTGGTAAATGCATTTGGGTCATGCAAATTGATTTGGAAATTGTTTGGAAGTACAAATATTTTTGTTTATAAAACTATTTATTTTTATTATTATTATTTCTTAAGGTCACAGAGAGAAAGTTGTAATAAATTAAATACATACAATGTATGTATGTATTTGACAATTCAAATGTTCATAATAAATGTGAAATGTACCTTGAAAGTTTTGCTCGTTAAATATACTAAGAGAAATTATTTGTATTGAAATTAGTTAAAAAATAAATATATTGTGAAAACAATTTTTTTGGAATTTAGAATTTTTAATTTTTATCCACATGTTTCTTAAAGTATTTCGTCTTAAAGTCTTATTAAAAACAAAATCTTTTGTTTTATAAAGGCTTTATAAAATGTGGAAATGTGTTTTATAAACCTTTTTTTTTATAAATCAAAAATATTTTTTTTTATTAATAAGGTCTTTAATATATAAAAACATTTGAAATTAAAATTAGAAAAAATTCAGTATTCATAAAATTTATTCATATTTTCTCTACAAAATTTTGTAAGTTTTTTTGTAACTCATTTCAGCACGAAATATAATTTAAATTACATTATTATTTATGTGTGTGCAGATAAATTCGAATTTAACTAGCAGAGACAAAAACCAAAATTTTCAACATACAATTTTATGCACACAACAGAGTAGTGTTACAGTGATGCCAATTTTTTTTTTGGCTATAAAAGCACATCAAGATTTAAAAAAAGCACTAAAAAGCGTAATTTTGATATCCAAAAAGCGTAAAAAGCACTTACGTGAAAAAGGAGTGAAGATCCATAACATGAATTCATGTGAATTTTAATAATGTTTAAATTTTTCTAACCTAATGTCTATTTAATGAAATATATCAGACGAAAAAGATATGCTATACACTGAAAAAATAAATGCGAAAAGTTTTTATTAAAATAATTTAACAAATACACAAATTTCTTAAAAGCACTACTTAGTGCTTTTCCTTAGTTTAGCATTAACGCTCAAAATTTGGAGTTTTGAGTCTTCAAAGGGCACTAAAAATAGTGCCAAAAGCACCAAGTCGCCATCGCTGTATCTTATCTTTTTAACAGTAGTCGCTAATTAAAATTAGGATTCAATATCTTTGGAACTGGAACGCGATAGAATTTTTTTTTTTGAAAAATTGCTCTAGGAGGTATTTTATGAAATATGAATTAGATTTAATAAAACATAATTTAGTCGACAATATTAGTGGTCATTTTGGTCAAATATGGAAGAGCACACGTACTACACTACACTCAACTCTTTTTTACGCGATTTTTTTTTTGATGTGTAAACATCTATACGCTAGGGGGTAAAAATCTTTTGACTTTGATTTCTTTGCTGAGATTTCTTTGCTTTTCTTTCACAGCATTGTCAAATCGATGTGAGCTATGTATGAGTGTATTAGTGTTTGAAAGAAGCAATACCAAGCAGAGAAACAAGTCGACCGGCTCGAAGCCGACGGTGTGCCGCCGCCGGTTATTTTTCTGTATATTTCCGTACACCAAAGGTGAAAATGAACCGTAAGAGCTACGGACTTGAAATTTGGACACAATGTGTAGACATTTGGCCACTACAACAACAAATACATGAGAGTTAAAAACTAAAGGGTGTTCCAAAACGAGCAACGAAAAATGTTAAAATCCCATGTAATATACATACAATTGTATGTACATATATACACTTGAAATTTTAATAGTTAGTGTATTTTTATACAGACTACAACAGTTAACACTAAATTTAAAAAATTTAAATCAATGGGTGTTCCATCAGTTAATGCAATTTTGACTTTGCAATTTTGACAACTTGCTGTATCTTGGAAGCCGTAAGAGCAAAACTCTTGAAATTTTCAAAAACGGCCAAATATAAAAAAAGTCGCCAAAAACAAAAAAATTCGTCAAAACGAAAAAAGCACCAAACTAAAAAAAAATCTCTAGGACTAAAATAAATCGCGAAAAACCGTAAAAATCGCCAAAATGAAAAAAATCCTTAAACAAAAAAATCGCCATTATGAAAAAATCGCCTAAATAAAAACACCCAAAAAAAAGAAAAAAATCGCCAAAATGTAAAAAAGCCCAAAAAACAGAAAAAAATCGCCAAAATGAAAAAATATCCAAAATGAAAAAAGTTGCGAAAATTAAAAAAACCCAAAAAGAGTAAAAAAAAACGCCAAAACGCGTAAAAAGCGATAAAACTGAAAAAAAGTCGTTTAAACTGAAAAAACTTAAAAAAGGAAGAAATCTTAATCAAAAAAAAAATGATCAAAACCGAATGTGCGCGAGTCAAAGTCCCACTTTACTGAATTTATTTTAATTGCAATGCGTACACAACAACATGAACAGCAACAACTAAACGATGAACAACAGGAATTAAAAATTAAAAAGTAAAAGTAAAGGCATTTACCATAGATGAGCACTGCAGTACCACTAAAGTTTCAGTAAAAACAAAAAAATTTTTACTGATTACTAAAAATTTGTTCTACAATTTTTATAAATTGGCTAAATGATTTGTTATATGATGAGGTGCATTGAATTTTCAGTAATCAGTAATGCCCGTATTCATAATGAAATTCTACCAAGTGGCTAAATGTTTTTCATACAAAAGTTTCAAAATTTGAATGAAAAAACTTTGCCACTTGCTACAATTTTATTATGATTACGGCCCTACGATTTTACTGGTAATGCAAATTAAATTTCATTAGCAGTAAAAATTTACTGAATTTTTTTAGTAATCAGTAAATTTACTGCTTACTGCAATTTATAATGCAGTACATATACATATACTGCATTGTGCCCACAGAGCAAAAATTACACATTACCATTAGAACTACTTGCCATATAATGACTTACTTTTCTGATTGCCAATTTTCATTACTCGCTTACAAATCACATTACCTAAAATTACAAAAAATGACGTGCAAGTTGCTAAATGAAGAGAATGATTTTTTTAGACGAAATAGATTACATGAAATTTTGACAAATAAAAAAATGTAAGTACTTCTCAAGAATCGATTATTTTAGTCTCACGCCTTGTTAAAATCATTAAGTTGGTAATCCAGTAGGGAAGTGCTTCCACCAAAAATGCTTAATTCCAAACTCGATTACCTCTTTTGAAATTTTTTGCTGGGCATTTACTAACCAAATAAGTTTAATAAAACAAACAAAAACCAACAAATTCATATGTATTTACAATATTGAAAGTTTTGATACATTTAATTAATTAATTTAAAAAAAGATACTAAAAGCATAAGTACTTCCAACTTAAAAAAATTTTCATTACCAGATGTTTACACATCTGCTCTGTGATCGGACTCACATTGCTTTTTTTTTAACAAGATTTTGAAATAACAAGGTTCAAAAATTAGAAAAAATTTTTTTTTGCACTTGCACTATATTTTTTTTTAAGTTTTTACATATAAAGGGTGATTTTTTAGCAAGTTTCTTTTTGACAACACTATGATTGGCAACTCAGTTGTTTTCATGTATCATGTTACTATTAAATATATTCAGTTTGGTCATTAATTTAAACATGAATCGACAACGCTTGCATATTATTACATTTTATTATCAAAATTTATGCTCGATGAAGAAAATGCATCCGTGCACGGCTTCCATTTTATGGTCAGTTTGGGCGACCTTCTGACGCGTCTATTTGGAATGTTGTGTCTAAATTTCTTACCAAAATTACATTATGGAATATTAAACCACCAACAAGAGTTATAAATGTGACCCGATTGGTGACGTTTCTGAAAATATTTTGGAAATTGAAATAATCGTTTTGGAAAAATATGATTTTTTTAGTGAACTTTTTTCAGAAATTAGTTTATCTCGACTTAATCAGTTTTTTCTTTTGGCCACAGATTTGAAGATTGTGAAATATTTATTACACTTATGACATCTTCTAATGTTACAAATGTATTATAGTTCGCAGCAAGCAAATAAGTTTGAATATATACAATTCTCTAATATACTAGTATGTATTCTTTCTTCCTTGTGGTCTTAAGACCTTTTAATACATATTTTCAAAAAGCAAAGTACCTACATACATACATACTTCTGTAAGATATGTAACATCTACAAGTATTTTTTTTCTTAATTTATATGTATATGTATAGTTTTTCATGTTTGTGTGTTTTTTTTTTCAATTTTTGTCTCTTGTACTTACGGTAATATAACGATAACCCAACACCGATACTGTGCCAGCAATAATACCAATTAAAATTGCACCATGAGCACCAATCAGTAGATTGCAAACAGTACCAACAGCAACACCTCCTGCCAATGTAGAATTTTGCACATGAACCATGTCCAATTTATTCTCGTGGCTGACAAGTGCCGATAAAACAAATGTTGTAACTGTAACACATAAAACATAAAACAAAAAAAATTAAAAAAAACGACCTGAAAAATATAAGAATAAAATAAAAGAAATGTGTTATATATGAGTTACACAAAAAAGTGTGAGCAGGCATACAAATTGAATTGAGTGGGGAGAAAATGAAAAAAAATGCTTAATAATATTTGGGGGAACGTTACCTTTTTTATTTTTTTTTTCAGATAAAGGCAATGCTAAAAAAATGTCTCATTTAAGGGCAATACTTTTATAAAAACTTAAAATTAAATATTAGTTATAACGCTTTGTATAATGGAGCTTCAAATTGAAATAAATAAATGGCTTTAATTATCATCAATTTATTCGAAAAATTATTTTTTGCCATTTTTAAATGAATGTACTTTCGGTCATTTGGCCGCCACGGCTGAGTCGGGGGAAATACAACTGGAAAGTCAAATTTTCATATCTTCTTGCAGTAATGAAGGCCGCATGCAAGTGATAATATTGTTGCAAACGTAAATTGTTGATTAAAAAAATATTTGGTAAAGAAAAAGAACTATCCAGAATTATTTAGTTAAAGAACAGGCAGTCATTAAAACTCTAGCAACAACAATATTTTTTTAACTTCTGCTTGTAAAGAAAATACACATACAAACACACACATACATGGTAGTGCAGACAAATATAAAAATAAACTAAAATATACACCAGCAAACAACCACTATGAATTCCCTCTATAGTAATGTAAGTATGTATATATGCACATAAATACTCGTAGTTAATACATGAACTAATGACGCGATCGAAAGCTAGCATTCGAGATGCTGCTGATATTGTCTAGACGTTGATGTTACATTCTGGTAGCCTTGTGCGAAGTATAAAAAGGGCGACACATCTGCTGGTAGTTCAGTCTATCATAAAGCCAGTTTGAATAAAGTTTAGTTGTTTTTTGTGAAGAGTTTTCTATCAAGCTTTCAGTTCATTATTGTGAAGAAAGAGTAAATCTCAGTTAAAAGCAGTTTATTGATAAAACTATGCAACAAATTTTTATCTTTTTGCTATTAACTCAAAAATTAGATGTTTTCTTAATTAATTTAAGGTCGCTGAACGCGAATATTTTTTTTTATTTTTTTTGGCTTAAGAGCGCAACTTAAAATACTAAATTAAGATTTTTTTAAATCTAAAGGGCCGTAACTAAATGAATTTTTTCATCCGATCAACACACTATAAACATGGGGTGATAAAATAAAAACATATCTTTTCAACAGTGTAAAATTTGCTCAATTTAAATCAATAGTCCTCAAACACGCTTTTCCCGAATACTCAAAAACGATTTTTAAGAAAAATAAGTGAGTGCCATATTCGTGTTCAGGGCCGAAATTAGCTAAGAAAACATCTCATTTTTGAGGTTAATTTTTTAGTGGTTACGCTTTTTTGGGCAAATATTTGTGAAGTGTGACCGTACCTTAAGTCATTATTGTTGTACAAACAGTGACCGTCGCCAGGTTGAGTCTTGTGTGAAGAAGAGTAGATAGAGGGCGTTGCTTCGAGACCAGCACAACCAGGTTTGTGTTATATAACCAATCTAAATTGTGTGGTTGTGTATTTAAGCTCTTGACTTGATGAGTATAAGCCAATTTAGTAAATAAAGTGTCAGTTTTATTTAGCCCTAATTACTGCACTGGGGTGTTTTATTCACAGAAAAGTCCACAGAAAAGCATTTTTAATGGGTAAAGATAGCATTTTTAAAGGGTAAATATAGCCCATTTTAGTGCTCAAAACTGTAAATAAAACGAGTTTTTAAATACATAATATTATATTATTTTCATAAAGATTCTTGGAGGATATATTTCAACGATTTTTTAACGGCAACCTTCCTTAAAAACCATGTTTTCCAATTCGGTTTTTATGAATTTATCAATTAATTTGTTTGCGGTTGCAGATGTATGTAGTTGTTTTTTCTTTTTTTTTTTTTTTTTTTTTTTTTTTTGGCAAACAGAGTCAAATGGTAGTTGTTTGAAATTAGTTTAACTTAACCACAACTAATCTGTAGATTAAATAATTTTATTAAAATATATAAAAAAAATTGAGTCAAAAGCTGTTAATATTCGAAAGGACTGTGATAAATAAATTTATATAAAAAATGTCTTATATTTCCAAAAAATAATATATAGAAACTTGCCTTTTAAAAATATATTTCCATTATTTAAAAACAGATTTGGAGGTTTTTTAAATAACCAAACCTCATAAAAACTACTGAATAAGTTATGATTCAAATAATATTGAACTCACGGCTAATTTGCTCATTTTACAAATATTTGTATGGGAAATGGCACAAACGGAATAATTATTTACGAGTGTGATACCTTTTCTAAACGCACGTATTTAGTCACACACTCACACACAAACATTTACATGAGTTTCCTGTAGATGCAAGGAAATAAAGCTAAATCATATACATACATATATGTATTACTAATAGTAATGTAAACAATTACACATTTATGTAGAGATAACAAATAAGAACATGTCTGCTTTGCAAACATATCAATTATTCATACACTTGTTCACCAAGCGAATTTAACAAATTGGTTGTAAATTTATACAACTACAAATAAAATAAACAGTTGTGTATTTGTATATATGTATATGTGAATGTATGTATTTGAGAGTATGTGTGCAAACATGTGTAGTTAGGTATTTGCATGCCTGCATATTTATTTATTATTTTTTGGTATAAAATTAAAACATATTTTGCTCAATTTATATTGTAAATAACAAATAGGAAATAATACACAATATTATCCATTTTGCAACTGAATGTTTTTTTTTTTTTTTTTTGGTATTGCATATAATTGTGTATTTGTTGTTATTAAAAGGATGCTATTAACTACAAACAAAATCAACAAATGAAATATGTATGTATGTATTTACATATTAATATTGTATACATGTGTAGATGCATGCATAAATGTATGAGGAAACCCCAAAAATTGTTATGCCACAAACATATGCGTATTAATATTTGTTTGTATATTTTTGTATCAAAGTGGATACATTGATGCCACAGAAACCTCTAATAGTTGATACAACAGCAGGACAACAGACCAATTACATGGTGATATAGTTGGAGGGAATTATATAGCAGATTCTGGACATTTACATTGACATATAGCACAAGCACAGAAAAACAAATGGTTTAATGAGATTTCTTTCAGGTGATATAAGATTCTATAATTTTCTTGAGAAATAGAAGCTTAAGTGGTTAATAATCCTTGGTAGAAATTGCACTCGTTTTATGCTTACTTTGCCTGACTTTCATCAGGAAAAGTCTAACACCTTAACGACTCAAAAGAAAATTGTTTCTGATGGCGAAGTCCATAAGACAATTTTGTTCAGCTCTTAACTTCACTTTTCGTTAAACGAATGCATCAGTCAGCAAACACACAAAAATATTTCACTTTAAAATCTACGTAAACAAGGTTAATTTAACACTTTTCGACAATGACTTTGCTTCATATGTATTTCATGTTAATTTGATATGATTAAAAATAATCTTCAAAAAAAAATTTTACCTTTTGAAATAACTTTATTTCATGTTGATTTAACATTACATTTAACATTGTTTAATCAAAATGAAATATGATATTGAATCAAAGTTGTTTTGAGTCATAACAACGTAAATTCGATATTGAAATAACACGAAGAACCATGTTGAATGAAAGTTTTTTCAAGTTGGAACAACATGAATTTAATTTAATGTAGTCATTGCTTCTTCGTATTATCTCAGTGACATATTTACGTTGTTTCAACTTTAAATAATTTTTATTCAACATGATCTTTCATTTTGGTTTAACATTGTGTTAATGTTAAATCAACATGAGATAAAGTTATTTGAAAGGTGCATTTTTTTTGAAGATTACAATAAATCATGTTGAGGTAAAAGGAAGTAAAATCAATACCGAAAAATTTTAAATTATTTCGTAGATTTTAATATACAATTTTTCTTTGTATGCGAGTCAGCTGTATATTCTGTATTCATAACACGAGTTTTGGTGATTATTTTCAGCACTTCTGAAACACCGACTATGTGCTACATATGCACAAATGCTAATTGGACAACCTCAGCTGTATGCTTAATATTTTCCTCTATCAATTTTATCTAAGAAGCATACATGAATATTATGGATGGAATACAAGCAACAGCTAAAATAATATTTTTGTATTCCACTCACAAACTAATTAAATGTCAAATAGTTGCGTTAACACATTTCACAACATAAAACAGAAAATAGAGCAAAATTATTTTAAACACGTACTTACTTTAATTCATTTATTCGTTCGTACTCTCTAATACATTTGCACCTTCAACAGCGGCATGCAAAAATAAACACTCACACGCACACACACATATATACACACATACATACATATATAACAATTTTGGTTACAAAATTACAACAATAATTTAACGCAATCTGACAGACAAACAAACAAATTTGGTGTCACAACAGCCAAATAAACAAACAAAGGATGTAAACAAACACGTTGCTTATATTTACATTTAGTCACACAGATGCCAACTAAGCTAACACACACAGAGAAGAATATACATATATCTATATAATTGTATGCCCCACATTCATACATACATACTCATACATTTACATAAACAAACACATTATTACATTATTGAAAAATCAAATGTTTAATACATATGTGCGGGAGGCAAGTGTATTGAGGGGCAACGAAGTTTGTCACCAGTAAGTGATCAATATTTATAATGTTAGATTAAATATTTAGAATAACAACAGGGATACTGATAAATGACAATATGTTACAATAACTTGTAGACAATAAAGTGATTGAGACTTAAGCAATATGAGGATAATAAAACTGAAATCTCTCTTTCACAATTTTAAAATTTTATAAATCATGAACGAACTTTCAGGTAAGAAAATACTAGTAAAATAAAAGTAGTTAAAGTACAAGTGGAGTTTAAAAATTAATAACAAATAACACTAAATTGTATTTATAATAAGCAGAAAAGGGGATTATTCATTACTCTGAGATTTAACACATGTACATACTAGAGGTGAGCGCAAAACCCCAGTGGGAATTTGAGTTAACTCAAAGATATTGAATTATTAGCCAAAAATTAGTCAGAGGTGGTTAAAATTAGCTTTCATTCTGCATGTTAAAAGTGATCAGTTTTAGTATTGAGTGGCTGCAGGACGAGTGCATCAGTTTTCAACTAACCATGAGTTAGCTCATTATGAGTTAGCTTATGCCAAATAAAAAAAAAATAAATAAAAAAAGTGTTATTTTTAGTTAATTATGATTTAGCTTATTATTTATTAACATACTTAGTCAGCTTAAAGTTTAAACAATTTTAAATTATTTGTTAAGAAACGAGAACTGGTATCGAACTGTGATCACTTTGTTTGTCAGTCCTCATACTAAACACTTTGCCATCGCGCCATATAAAATATAAACGGCTCTTTGAACTCTGACTCATCTCTATGTCAGCTTTGAGTTAGCTAAAAGTTAGCTCAAAACTTATCGAGATGAAGTTAGTTGTACAAAAACAACTCACTAATATCGGCAACAGTTTTGAGTTAACTTAAAGTTAGTTCAATACTTTTCGGGAAGAAGATAGTTGTGCAAAAATTAACCGACTCACATCTGTATCATTTATGAATTAGTTCAGAAGCTGGTTGCAAATGAGTTATCAAGAAGTCATCCATATTTTGAGCTAGCTAATAAAAATCCCACTGGGACATTGAAAATTTCACACACAGTATTGCATATTTTCCAGTACCGAATATTGATTGTAGTAGTAATTGAAAGTGATTGTGAAGCAAATGTAGAACACAATCACCCTTATTCCAGTTGTCAACATCGACGTCGATTCAACACAATACTAAAGAATTTGGGGCTTGTCTAATCGTTCTTGAGAACAATTTTGTGCTACTGACAGTAAATTTATGTTCCCTATGGTCTAGAAAATAGTATGAGTGTGTCAGTAACAGTCAGATGTTTCTGACAACGGGTAGGCAAGCCCCAATGTTTTGCTATTCTGTTGAAGTGACGTCGATGTTGACAACTGGAATAAGGGTGAATGAAACAAAAACCCATAAAATTGTTGTAGAACAGTTGAATAGACAGTTGCGCCAAGTGTGCAATATTTTTATTGCACACTTCGTAGTGCAGCATAGGTACTTCATTGCATAAATTAAAAATTTGATAAAATATTAAATGACAATAAAACTTCCTACAAATATGTACATATATCCATGATGAAAAATATTATTTTGATTCTTTGTGTGCATTACACATATTGTCACACTATAAATAATATTTCATTTTATTTGACGGTATTGTCAATCGGTATGCATCAGTGAAATTTACTTCGACACTAGCGACGTTGCATCATGCTTTTGATAAAAGAGAATAACAGTTTGAGTGTTCTATAAAATAAAGAAACGGAATTTTTAGTCTGCAGCTTTGATAAAATTGATAAATGTCAGCTAATAAAGAGAAGTGTTAAGGAATAACATCTGGTAAGGCACATGATGGATGTGGATTGCTCCATCCATCCATCAACCCTTTATTGAAGGTTTTTTTTATTGGTCGTTAGTTGTAATCTTTCTGCCTAATGACAAGAGAAATGCTCTGCATTTCACATATTGTAACAAAAAGGCGCTGAAAGCTTGAGAAAACGGAGTATAGACGACCTCTTGATCTTTTTTCGGTGATCAGATTTGGCTACCAATGTCATGTAACTTAACACCATTTCTATGCAGTTATGTCAAACAGAATTTCGACATACACATGAATATATTGAAGTACGTGTGTATTAAAAGTGAAAACTTCGAATTATACGAGTAGCAATTCAAATCATTGGTAGTATATAAATCCTCACAATGTCTTCGTGCCATAGAAAATCCACCTCAAATAATTTTCTTTGCTGCTCCACAAACATTGGTGAATAATTATTTGTTTATTTTGTTAAGACTAAAAAATCCTGCTTGGGCGTTTTTAAATCAAAAAGGTCTGCCGAAACGAATCCTTTATATTGTTAAAAAATTATTCTCTTTGACATTTAATTTCATTATGTATTTAAATATTCATTAGACAAAATTACTTAATTAATTATGCATTAGCATATAATGAACATTGTTCGACAGAACATAATGATATTACAATTTGTCCAGAAACTTGTTGCTCAAGGGACTTTAAAAGATTTACATATAACATAACAGCAATGCATAATGCAGTCAGTAGTATACTGAAGGTTTTTATGGATAAAACATTTTAGCAAAAACTCATTTCATTTGCAAGTGTACAGTGGCACAAGGCGACCACTTGCGTTATAAGGAGGAGTTACTGAAACAGCTGATTGTTGCAAGCACTCTACTTTGTTTTGTATGAAGAAAACATAAAAAGTATGTAGTAAATTATTATGTGCTGTCATCGGCGAAATGACAAATCAAAATTAAAGTAAGCAATTTTAATTTAGAATTTTATAATACGATTTAAATAATACCAGCGAAAAATTTAAAAATCAGTTAAGGCGATTCGAAAGCTTAAAGCTAAAAGCATAACACAATAGAAAATATTTCATACTTTGACAACAACTTTTGAAATAATTTCTGAGTCAGACCTTTAGTAGTTCTCTAAAACAATAAATTAAAGTGTTTGCTAATTCAAACGATGCATGTGTACTTTATTAAGAAAATATTGAAATTCAAATTCTTAGCTTTAGAAATCTTAATAATAATATTTTCTTAAAAACAGAAGTTCCCAGCAAAAAATTACATATTACCATCAGAAGTAGTTGCCATATATTGACTTACTTTTCTCGCTTACAAATCATCATTACTCGCTTACAAATCACATTACCTAAAATTTAAAAAAAAAATGATGTACAAGTTGCTAAATGAGAAGAATGATTTTTTTAGATTAAATAGATTACGTGAACAAGTTGTCACATAAAAAAGTAAGTACTTCTCAAGAATCGATTATTTTAGTCTCACGCCTTTTTAAAATCATTAGGTTGGTAATCCAGTAGGAAAGAGCTTCCACGAAAAATGCTTAATTCCAAACTGGATTACCTTTTTTGAAATTTTATGCTGGGTTACACTCCGGCAAATAATTCATATTTTTTTACAGAGAAGTAACACTCAGTGTCTAATACTATTACTAAGTGTTACCTTCCTTTGGAAGGGGATAGTTATAGAGAAGACAGGTGGTGAAGGAGGAGATAGAGAAAATCTTCATTCTTTTACAACTCTGGTTTTTTAATAATGCAGTGTTGCTGCGCCTCTGGTGTCAATAAGGCGTATTAAATTTTCGAAGCTGTGTTTAGTAGCAATTTTATTGTTTATTTTACTTCGCCGATGATTTTTGCTATACAATACCGACGAAGGAGGGCGCTCTATTTTTACATTATGATTAGATCTATTAGAAATAGAATAGAAAGTGAAGTGAGCAACCTTAATTCTGATTTTTTTTTTGAGTTTTCTACTGTCAAGTATTTTCGAATTTTTTCTTTGTTAATTGTGCTATTTTGTTATTATAATTATTTTTATTCTTTTCACAAATATTGGCATCTAGTCAGTGGTAATTGTTTGTAATTTATTATTGTCGATGTCGTTTGTTGCTATAAAACATTTGAGTTTGAGGCATGATTATAGATTCAAGCCTTAACATTAAATATAGTAACACTATCATTGTTAATATAAATAACAAACTACAAATTAAATGTACACATGACAACCTTAAATAAAATTATTAGGGTGTTGCGCATTTGATAGGGGGATCTTTATTAAAAAAAGTTAAAATATTCCAAATTGTATCTCATAAAAAAGTGCAGTTTCGAAGGTTTAATACGCCTCATTGACACCAGGGACGCTGCAATACTGCTTTCAAAAAAAAAAAAATAAAAAACGTACTTAAAGTAGAGCTGAGAGAATGAAGATTTTTTCTATTTCTTCTTTCACACCTCTCTTCTATATCACTATCACATTCATTGGCTGATAAAAAATTATAATTTGCAATCAAGTTTAACGAAAAATTCTTTTTCTCGCATTTTAACTCCCACAACCTTAGTTTATACTTTCTGTTGTTAAGAAATGACATAAATACATTCCGTTCTGTTCCATATTATTAATGTTATTCTTGAGATGTTACCACAGAATACACAGAAGTGAAGAAAGTGACAGGTCAAAAGAGCTCCACTCAGGTTTTTAAAATTCGTGAAAAATAGATAATAGTATAGTGTATTTGATACTGTAGTGTATTACTACTTACCAATTAACACAGCTAATAAACAGTGTTGTAATTTTATCGCACTAGAAAAATTAATCAAAGCAAAAAACACCGACAAAATGTGAGGGAAAACGAGACAAACAGAAAAATATCCTTATCTTCCGTCTTGTGACACTTCTGTATATTTTGTGATGTTACTTACATCAAAGATAGTTCAAAATAACATTTTTTTCTTTACGAAGGAACTAGTTCCAATACGTTTTTAGCTTGTCGATTTATTTTAATAATCAAAATTTTTTACCACCCTAATATAAATACTACATATGTATGTATGTATATATATATATATATATATATATATATATATATATATATATATCAGTTGTAACTACCATGTAGTCCGATGTCATAAAAAAGAAACTTTAACTAGAAACCTTAAATCCCAAACTAGTGTAGTTAGTGTTGCCGTAGTTGCAGTTTATTTTTGGTTTGTGTTGTTGCCTGTGTATCAGCACTGGCCTTTGTACACATGTCGAGTCGTAAACAGTATCTATTTACAATTGCATTTGTTCAAGTTGCTTTAAAATGATACATTCTTGTTGTTGCTAACATAATATTTGTTGTTGTTGTTGTTATTGTTTTATTGCTAATGCCAACTAACTAGTGGTCGTACTAAAGTAAACCATTTCCAAGCCTGAAAGAGGCAAGTGCAAAGGAGCCCCATATCGAAGGCCTTATTTAGTAGACATAAAAACTTGCATTTATTAGTTATTTTACTTTGTCGATGAACGAAGGAGGACGCTCTGATTTTACATTAGGATTAGTATCTGCTGTGACCAGTGAATATGCCTTCATCCCTTAAACTTTCCTACAACTGTTATAAAGAGACACTAATGAACGTCAGAAAAATGCGTGGTGTTGTTATATAATGACCTTCGGTTATGTAGTCAATGTGCTAACTACTTCAAACAATGACACCTTCACTCTCCTATGAAGGTGGGGTTCGTTTTTAGTTCACATGAGAGCGCGCCACAAGCATGTACATGTGTATATTCCCGAACATTTCCGTAAAGACTCCACTCGTCAGACTAACTTAATTTAAACTTATATTTTACCACCTGGGGGTCGATTCTCGTTCTGTGAAACTATGAAGTGAAAAGTTTTTTTTATCACGATTTCATAGCATTTCTGATTCCTGTTCAGTGAAAAATGAAAAGAATTTAAATACATTTTCATTATGAAAAAAATGGGGGAATGGAACAAAACTTTTCACAGTTACATAACTCTGTCGATTCTCGTTTAGTGTAACTGTGAAAAAAAAAAAACTAAAAAACTTTTCATATGATAAATTATTTTACATAAAAAATATTTCCGTGAAAAACAGTAGAAATGCTAGAAAAAACAAGACCAACAGCGAAAATCAGATTTTTTTATTGTTAATTATTTAGAGGATGTCGGGATCTTAAATACATAATCAAAAATAATCACCTTTATTTCAGTTTTCGACATCGACGCCACTTTAACAAAATACGAAAAGATTTTGGCTTGTGTACTCGCTCTCAAAAACAATTTTGTGTAACTGACAATCTATTTCTCTTCCCTAATGGCCTTTTCACACTTATCAACATCTAACATCTACCATCAATTTGCGATGATGTTGAAAATTTCCCATAAGAAATGTACAGGGCTAAAAAACAACATCTTTCAACATCTTTGTAAAATGTTCCTAACTCATTTTGTTCCACTCAACATCTTTTGATTATTTTAGTGCCATCACTGATAAATGACAAAAAATTGTAGTGGCATCACTGGAATTTTTGACATTTAATGACATTAAAAAATATTTACAAAGTTATTAAAAATAAGCGAAACATGTAAGTATTTTGATTTTTAAATATTTGTACATAATTATTCCTTGTATATACAAACATTTTGTTGTATGTACATTCTTACACACATATGTATTTATTTTTTTGCCGTAAAAAAGAAAACCAGTCTCCGAATTTGTTGTACGGAAGAAATGGAAGCTATGTTGCTGGATGAGATTGTCCAAAACTATGTCTTTTCATCATCTTCTTCCTCCAGTAAGCTTTTTATGGATTCTACACACTGCATTAATAGTAGAGATTGCTCTTGCAAATTAACAACTAGTCATATTATTAATTTCTCTTCATTATCCATTTTTTTTAAATTTTTATTATTTTTTTTTTATACAAAATGTAGCCTTATTTATTTTGACAGCTAAATATGATGGTTGATGTTAGATGTTAGATGTTGTAATGTGAACGTATGTTTCACATTTTCAATATCTTCCACACATTCCACGAAAATGTTGGCAAGTGTGAAAAGCCTATAAGGTCTAGAAAATAGCATAAATCTGCAAACAGCAGTCAGTACACAATCCCCAATTTTTTAGTATTGTGTTAAAGTGGCGTCGATGCCGATAACTGGAATATGGGTGAATACCTCATGAATTATTTAGGGGTGGATGTCGAAATTGCAAGCGACAATTCCGAAATTCAGTTAAAAAAAAAATACCGTAACAGATGCGTCTGCAGACTAGAGCTGCAAAACTATCGATAGTACTATCGATAGTATCGATAGTTTTGTTGTAAATGAAATATCGATAGTTTTTTCCACTAACAACAACAAAAAAACAAGTAATTAATAATCGAAGTCAGTAAAGGCGGTTTCAGACTATAATACAAGTATTAATACTTTTGACGAAAATGCATCCCTGATCTAATTTCTGTTTAAAAAATTCCAAAAAACAATAACAACTCAACATGTCAGAGTTGCATTTTCCACAAAAGTATTAATACTTGTATTATAGTCTGAAACCGCCTTAAACAGTAGCCGGCAGCTTTGAAGCAAATTATCCGTCGTTGATTTAAGCTTTTGTACAGCGATGCAAAAGTTAGTACAATTGTATAATTTTGGCGCTATTTGAATGCCAAAAGTACCGTAGCACTACTGGAATCTCTTTACATTTATTACATGCCAAAAATAGCATTAAAATATATTAACCCCCTTATGCAAAAAATAATGTGTACTTGAAGTGTACATTAAAACAAAATTTCCATAGAAAAACCGGTTTTAACGTTCACTTATTTTTTTGCACAAGGGGGTTAATCTTTAGCTCGAAGGTATTAGAAAATTATGTAAATCAAACAATGTTTTCCGGTACTTAAAGAATTGCTGGAGGAATGTTATTTATTCTAAATTCATCTGCAAATGTGGAAATTTTATTTTTGTACCAAAGGGAGAAGCCGACTATTTGCATCGACTGTGAACAATCGAATAAAAAAAAAGGTTATAAACGTAGTATATCGTAAATGTTACTTTTATATTCAGATCCCAGCAACTAATATTCTTTGTGCACCTTCTGGCGTGTTGTTAATTGATTTTTAGTTAATTAAAAAGTACAAGTATTAAAAAAATATAAATAAAGAATTAGGTACAATCGTACTGAAAAAATTAAATTTTTTTTAAAAGTTAGTACAATTTGTAAATATCACATCGCATCCCTGCTTCTGTATACACAAGTACTTAAATACATATGTATGTATGTATATGAATTTATTTATAAATCCAAGTGTTATTCGACAAATAGTAGTCACAAGTATCTTAATAAATTCAACATCGTCGACACAAAGATAAATTTTGGTGGTACTGATATCGCGACGGCCGCCAATCGTCTCGGATTTATTTTGACATACCCTAGCGTGTTTCCCTACAAAATTTTTTTTTAATTGTACCTACATACCTACATATCCAGCCTAATCTTCGATGTAATCGTATGCGATAAAAATTAAATTTTTAGAAGAACGTTAAAATTGTCGCTTACGATAAAACTTTACAGTTAGTGTCTTAAAAGTTATCAACAATTTTCGCATTTTGATAATTCTAAACCATGGGTAGGCCCATAAAATTATAAGTTCAATAAAAAAGTATATTTTCGATAATGTGCCGCTTACGATAAAATCGAAAAAAAAGGCTGAAAATGTTGAGGACTCTGGATTTTTTTTTCGAGTCAAATGTAGTTTATGTGGCAACTTTTATAAAACTATTCGATACTATCGATAGTATCGATAGTTTTACATAAAACTATCGAAACTATCGAGTGGAGCGACTATCGATAGTTTTGCAGCTCTACTGCAGACAGTGAGTGCCAAGTTCAGAGTAGAAAAGTGCAGAGGGGTACATATATGTATATAGATCATGCCCTTGGGTCATGCTAAAATTTAAGATGATAGAATGTGTAAAATTAAATGCGGTGGTTTATGATGTGCGCGGTAGCATTTAAAGAAGGAAATAATAACGTTTATTATGTCACGATGGGCATCATTTGCCTTTTGCAAAAACATAAGATTTGACGAGCATATCAAACAGTAGCTTCATAAGTTTTTAGCCTTCAAAGCTGTCGGCCGGACTAAAGCGGTTTTTCTTCTAAGTATGTCGAATAACGACTTTGCTGAGTAAATATTTTTGCGTATCCAGCCTTCTGCAGAACTTAATGGCTGACAAAGGTTTTCTTTATTAAAGGCTTCAGGCAAGATAAAAAGAAAACCTTTACTCACCACAGCCACTGTTCGATATTTCAGCTCGACAGGAGACGTGCACGGCATAACACATTATCCTATTCCTAGAGAAGAAACGAATAATAACTCCTAAAGGTTAAAGTAAAGTTTGTCCTAAGTTCTGCTTATGACGATGATTCGGAACAAACAGCGGACGTAGCAATTGAAATCGTAAATTTTACCCAATCTATAATAAAGAATAGAAAAATATTAAGTTTAATTATGTAGCGATAAGCTTTTAAACACTTTTATCTATGCTCATACCGAGTTCCTTGCAATATGTACATAAATAATAATTAATATTATTTATTTACATGACATATTTCAATAGCATAAAAACAGAAGTTTCATAGGCACAACGGAATAAAACAATGTTTTCATAATAGCAACGAGAATCGCATTTTATGTAATTGTGAAAAGTATTATGAAAAATGGTTGTGAAAATGAAAATGAAAAGTTTTTTTTTTCATTTCATATTATCACAGAACCAGAATCGACCCCCTGTTCTCTCCTCATCATCACTTTCCTATAAGAAGGTAGCTCACATATACATATATGCATTTTGGTAGCTATATTGATTCCTTATAACCGAAAAGTTGCCGGTGAGGAAAGTTATTTTGAACATATAGTTATTTGTGAATCTATGAAAGCCCTCCATTGGGCCCCAATTCCAAACAACTTTTTAATCTTACCACTAGAAAACTACATAGACTTCAAGCACTTGTACACAAATAAAATAAATACAAGCACATGTAGAGAAAAGGTAACAACCCAACAAACACAATTTCTAATATCTGATGATACACCATGACTAAGAAATTCATGAATAGATACCATCTCAAGTAATGTAACAATATATATTTATTTTGTTTGTTGATATTTATATTGGTGTATGTAACATTACAACTTTCATTCAGTTAACGAATGCAACTGTATAAGCGGTTTCAAGTTCTGAAGCCAATAAGTGAGCTGGATGCGAAGCCGTTCAGATGGTTCTTGTTCCCAAGTCGTAAGATCTTTAAAATTTTTCGTACATATCCGCCTTCGAATTTTTATTGCATTAATATATAGTCGTATATACAGGGTGGGCCAAAAGAAACCAAGGGGTGTAAAAGTTTAATAACTTTTTTGTTTATTAATTTTTTTTTATTTTTTCTTTCAGATTATATAGACAACACTTGGAGAATTTATAATGGAGAGGTTCACAACAGAGAACCAGAACAATAGAATTTTATTATTTAAACCAGAGATGAAAATTTGATTATGAGTGATGAAGCTCATTTTCATTTGAATGGCTTTGTTAATAAGCAGAACTGTAGGTTCTGGGGTTCTCAAAATCCAAGAGCCATTCATCAACGCCAATTGCACCCCATCAGGTGTACAGTATGGTGTGGGATCACATCTGAAAATGTCATTGGGCCCTACTTCTTCGAGAATGAAGATGGAAGTGCTGTAACCGTAAATGGAGAGCGGTATCAGTTTATGACAGAAAATTTTTTACGTCCTGCTCTTGAAAACAGACCTGGTATGTGGTTTCAGCAGGACGGAGCCACTGCCCATACTGCCCGAGACACAATGGCACTTTTAAGTCAAATTTTTGGAGAGCGAATAATTTCTCGAAATTCGGAAATTATTTGGCCAGCGCGATCGCCAGATTTGACAGCACCCGACTATTTTCTTTGGGGTTTTTTTGAAGGAGCGAGTGTATGTGAACAAGCCAGAGACAATCCTTGAACTCAAGGCAAACATTGTTGCAGAAATTCGCACGCTACAGCCACAAGTTTTGAAAGATGTTGTGGAAAATGCTCTAAAAAGAGCCCATCAGTGCGAAGCTGAAAACGGTGGTCATTTAAGAGACATCATTTTTCATACTTAGTGAAAAAAAATTTCCATTTTGTATATTATATAATCTGAAAGAAAAAATAAAAAAAAGTTAATAAACAAAAAAGTTATTAAGCTTTTACACCCCTTGGTTTCTTTTGGCCCACCCTGTATTACAAAGCAACTAACAAATCTGTTGATTGTAAGGAAAACGTGCTTAAGTCATAACTGCAGTAAAATGTTTTGAAGGAGAGTACTTTATTTATTTATTTATTCAAGTCGATTTGCAGAAATTTATTTTTTTTTTTTAATTATGTTAATTCTCTATTAACCTTTATGTTTTGAAGCAAACATCGTTCTGCAGAGTATAAGTAATACATTTAAGTTGAAAAATACCAAAGTGTAACATAAATTTAGCTGTTACTCCAAATTTTATTAGAAGTCTAAAAAAGATAAGCCGCTAGTCATTTTGCTTCAACTTCCTGAAAAATCACACAAATCAATTGAAATTTTGAGCACGGGTACTTTCAAATATGCAGATTACTCATTAACTCAAAACTAGCTTATATCGACTTAAGCACTTTTTGCTACAGAAGTATAAAACTGTAAGCTATAACTGCAGAAACGGTTTTGGTATCATAAAAATTAGCATTACTCCTATAAGTTGTGTTGTTATGCTGTCTTGAATATCAGGCGGCGACTAATTATGGCTTACCATACCCTAAATCATTCTCAAGATGATATTAAATCCGATTGTATGCTGGGAAGTTATTGTTACAACGACACTTGCATGTACATATGTTGTATGCAATGCGTATATTTTTATTCCACATCAGTGTATGTGAGAGTTAGATTGTTTAAAGGATAGTGGACTTTAGATATTCGTATGTATTATGGTTTTACTGCAGACATAAAAAGTACTTAACGTTGGAGTACTTAGAAGTTTAGAGAGATTTTTTCAATATATACAACATATAATTTTTTTTTTCAAATATTCTATGTCCGTGTATGTATAAGCCGCGTGGCCTTAACTATAACACCTACATTGAAAATTCAAACTAAAATACACTGATAAAAAAAAAAGAACTGAAAAAGATTGAATTTGTTTTTGGATTATTAAATTCAAAATGATAAAGTTATTAATTGTATTTCAGCAATAACTATAAGATATGATTTGGTTCTTGTTCTCTATAATTTTTGAAGAAGTGAGGACTGATGAATCCATGAATTCAGAATGAGATTTCCCGTTTGGTTATAGCAGTGCTAAGAGAGTGCATTTTTGTTATACACCCAGTGCTTTAAGTTCTGCTGATCTGTGTATACACCGCACGGAACGCTATCAATTGATTAAGATCTATCGGTGATAACATTTAGTCCCGGTCCAGACTTTGACATTTTTGTTACAACAATTTTCTATATCTTAGTAAAAAAGAGCGAGAGAGAAATATAAAATTCAAGAAACGCTGCAACAACAGTTGGAAGTCTGGACCTGGGCCTATGGATATATCAGTTAAGCTTGGATCACACGATTGGCACAATGTACCAATTTTCGGTCGGCTCACTGAAATAAATTCATAAATAACCAGGTAGCCGATCGTGTAATCCAGGCTTTACACTCATGACAAAACCTGTATCGAAGCTAGATTTCCCTGGCCACACAAAGCAATAGAGATAGTTTTAAATACAAGGAAGTTTTTTTTTAACAAATACAAACTGCGAACGATTTGCTTGTTTGCAGAAAACACCCAGGGTCTATATTGGGAATCGAACCCACGATCTCTGGACTGAGAGGCTAGTATCGCTACCAATCAGGAACAGTGTCATACAAACATACATAAAACTAAATTGTGGACTATAGTTCGATTGTGGAAGTGTACAAAACTATATGATCTCAAAGACTTCCAAAGTTCTAATAGAACACCTTCCACGAAACCATTTTGGAATGGAGTCTTAGAACTGTAGAGTTTCAATATTGTTTGCAGCGTTCTCAACTTTTAAATTTCAAAAAGCACTGAAACCAGGAAAAAACGCGTAATTTAAGTAAAAAAGCACTAAATCAAAATTTTTTGTTGTATAAAAAAAATTTTGTATACATATAAAAAATATAGAAATAGGTTGACCTTGCATGTTATCCCTAAAACTTCAAATTTGAAGCATCCGATACACATTTTGATTTTATAAGAATCAGTGAATTCTAAAATCAATTTGACGAAACCTTTTTAAGTTATAAAAAATTTAATTTTTTTTCGTCAACGAAGAAACAAATCACCTGAAATTAGTCAAATTAGCAGCAATTGGCAAGTCTTTTTGACTTGCTGATTAGATTTTGAACTCGATGGGAGTAGTAGTTAATTTTTTTAAAATCAAGACTCAAAATTTGATTTTTATTAAACAATGCTGTGGAAACATTCTTTCACATCAAACGCAATATTCACAACAAAGCTACAAAATTAAAAAAAAGTAATTTGCAAGTTAACCAAGTTATATAAAATTAAATTATATGTACTATTATTTTAGAAAAAAGGAATGAAGTAGGTTATAAATTATGTAACCTAAAACGGCAGCTCTATTAGCAACACAATTTTCTCGTTTCAGACCGCTTTTATATAAAGCCAAGTGCAAGGATAATTTTTTACGTACTTTAGACTTAAATAATGTAATAATAAAGGTAAAAACGTGATCAACTTCTGCGTTTAAACATTAAAGTTTGATGGGAATGCAATTTCGATAATGCCCCAAACGAGTTTATATCAAATGAATCGTTATAAGACTTTATTTCTGCTCAAAACTCGATAGCGAACTCAAAGTTTCTCCATTGCATTAAGTGAATTATTCTCTATTTACTATATATACTATACTAGAAATTATTTCGCTATTGGACTATACTTGCATTATGTCTTCTTTGTCGTGTGGCAAAACACTGTTTCCATTAATTGTGCTTAAAATGTGAAAGTTTGAGAATAAAATGCACGTATTTCTTTAACCAAGTTTTGTACAATCTTATTACAATATTTTGAAATGTTCCATTTAACATCACTGCTTATGTTTTTTAAATGTTAGACTTCTTCTTCAAAATATATATATATATATATATATATATATTATATAAGGAAAACTCTTTTTGAATTTTGGGTTTAGTGCCACCGCCAAGAAATAAAAAGCACTAAAAATTAGTTTAAAAAAGCACCGAGCACTAGCTTCAAAATTTTTCGCGTCGAAAATTTCAAAAAGCACTAAAAACGGTGCGAAAAGCACCGAGTTGACAACGCTGATTGTTTGTAACTATGTTCTCTACATATTTTGCGCCTCACTTTGTCCTTGCTGAGCAGATTTATTTAAATTTTTTTCATTTACACTTCTTATTTACTGTCGTATTTTTCTCTCTGTATTTAGTTGCCAATTTATTTGCTGTTTTTTCTCTTGGTTTTATTTTATAGTTGTTAGTGTCAATGTTGTAATTAAACTAAGGCTAGATGGTATTTTTTTGAATGATTTTTTTGCTGTTGGAATTTTCGGTTACAAATCGTTATCGTGTGTGTAGTTACAACTATGAAAACTAAATGCAACATTATGTAGCGTTAACTAAAAAAGCTTGTTGTTAAAGTGTGTTTTCTTCTGCTAGAATACGTACTGACATCAATATCAGGGCTGCCAGAATTGATGGCCGGCTCAACCACCAGTTTGGGTAGTTTTTAAAATGCACAGCATTCGTTTCATATATATACATATGTATATACGTATATATATATATATTTATATGTTTCAAATACATGAGCCAAAACTAACAGCTCGTGACTAATTGCGTTAAATAGATAAAAAATGTTAATTATTAATATATAATTAATACGGGATTTTTTTTTTGGGAAACATTTTAGTTTTCGGAGTATGGAAAAATATCTGGCAGTCCTGAGCTGCATTAAAATTGCAACAAGAGAGAAAAACAAATTGAAAAAAAAACATGGAAAAAGCTAAAATTTAAACAACTCATTATCAAAGAGTGTGTGATTGTGTTTTGTGCAGTTAGTTTCTTTTTTTTTTCTTCTTTCTAACAAGAAAACGACACCTTTGGTGTTAATTTGAGCAAACTATGCACATTAGTAACAACAACAAACAACAACAACAACAACAACAACAACAACAAACAACAACAGCAATTGCAGCCAGCATTTAGCAAACACCAACTGCAATATCAACAAGCATCATTAAAAATAGTTAAACCACTGGCTTGTATTCAGAGAAGTTAAACTTAAAATCATGTAATTTTTGAAAAAAAAAAAAAAAAATTAACAACTTCAAATAATGTTATAGTATGTAGAGTGAATAGTTAAAAATGTTTGTAGAATAGATACACATTACAAAATTTTCGGCTTAAAATTAAATCTTTATATAGCCGTACACAGTTAAAGGCATATTCTCTAAAATACAGTGGAACTGATGAAACTGTTAACAAGACAGATAAGAGTTATGTATTAATAAATTGGGGTATAGAGAGAGAGAGAGAATGCTTAAAAAAGTCCTTAAATAGGTCAGTGAAGTTTAAAATAATGACAAGGGATCTTGTTTTCTAACAAAAATTAAAACTTTGTAAATATATTATATATCTGTGGCAATAAGGAAAAAATCCTTAAGTCGTATTTACTGTTTTTCAGGAGAGTACTTTTAAGCGTTCAAGTCTATTTTCAGAAATTTATTTCTTTTACAGTTAAATTGGCAAATTTCCTGTTCACACTTATTTTTTTAAGCAAACATTGTTCTACACACCATAAGTACAGGGTGGGCCAAAAGAAACCAAGGGGTGTAAAAGTTTAATAACTTTTTTGTTTATTAATTTTTTTTTATTTTTGCTTTCAGATTATATAGACAACACTTGGAGAATTTATAATGGAGAGGTTCACAACTGAACAGAGAACCAGAACAATAGAATTTTATTATTTAAACCAGAGATCAATTATTTTAACGCAAAGAGCATATCGTCGACATTTTAACATCAGAATTTCGCCCTCTGAAGCGATGATTCGTTGCTTAGTTAATCGTCATCACCAACATGGCAGCGTAAGAGATTTGCCTCGAACCGGTAGACCACGTTTAAGTCGCACTGCGGAAAATATTGAACGAGTACAGCAAAGTGTTAACGAAGCACCAGAAACATCTGGCAGAAGGCGTTCTGCTCAGCTAGAAATGTCTCGTACGTCACTACGGCGCATTTTAAAAAAAGATTTACAGTTATACCCATATAAGGTGCAATTGGTCCAAGAATTAAGACCCGCAGATCATCGGCAACGTCTAAATTTTGCAAAATTTTGAAATTCGGAAATTATTTGGCCAGCGCGATCGCCAGATTTGACAGCACCCGACTATTTTCTTTGGGGTTTTTTGAAGGAGCGAGTGTATGTGAACAAGCCAGAGACAATCCTTGAACTCAAGGCAAACATTGTTGCAGAAATTCGAACGCTACAGCCACAAGTTTTGAAAGATGTTATGGAAAATGCTCTAAAAAGAGCCCATCAGTGCGAAGCTGAAAACGGTGGTCATTTAAGAGACATCATTTTTCATACTTAGTGTAAAAAAATTTCCATTTTGTATATTATATAATCTGAAAGAAAAAATAAAAAAAAAGTTAATAAACAAAAAAGTTATTAAACTTTTACACCCCTTGGTTTCTTTTGGCCCACCCTGTAATACGTTTAAGTAGAAATATACCAAAGTAAAATTAAGCTACGATTATTATTCCAAATGAGATAGGAAGTCTAAAAAAGATAAGTTCCAAGTCATAGTGCTATAACTTCCTAAAAAATCACACAAATTAATTGAGATTTTGACCAGGTTTACTTTCAAATATGCAAATTATGCTGGTCAAAATCAGCCTATCTCGACTTAAGCATTTTTTTCCTTTTTGCACCAAATATATCGCTCATTTATTTCAACAACGTCATAGCTGAAGAAATAGAATTTTTGTGTCAATGACGCAGAATTAATATTTATATCGTTCTTCATATTGTGTATAAATTTCATACAAATATCTTGTTTACTCAACTCTTGAAAGCACAATAGAATTTTCTTCTTCCATTAACTTGTGTGTATATTGAAAACTTTAATTTCGTCTTGTGGCAAACTAGTTTTTTGAGTTATGACATTGTTTGAGTAAATTAGCGATATGTATTTTCTTTGCAAAATATGTGAGCAGAAATGAGAAACAGTTTACAAAATTTCAACGCTTTTAAAGCGCAGCTTGAGTTTTTGGTCTATTTAAATACGATAGTTGATTTTTTACCCGACTGCGCAACGCAGAGAAGGTCTTTAGTAGCTCGTTTTTCGACACAAACCAATGATCAAACTCACGTAATTTAAATGGGTTTGATCATAGGTTTGTGACAAAAATGAACGAATGAACGAGTTGGACCCAGCTCTACATGGGTATGATCATTGGTTTATGTTAAAAACGAGCTATTAAATTAGTTCGATATAAGTCTACTGTGTAAATCAAATGTCAAAGTATTATCTCTCAAATAATTTCTTTTAAAACTGTATACCTTCAGAAAGACACTCGTTATTTAGATATTAGTTAGTAGTTGTAGTTGTTAACTCTTTGGTTTTAATTGATTTTTGTACGTTTGGTTTTAGTTTTTTCTCTTATATAATTTTTGTTACGGTTTGGAAATTGAAACCAACATGTTTGTTGTTGTTGCTATTCATACAATCGTGTTAGTATGAGTTGAGTTCAAGAGAGATTGTGTGAGGTTGTTATATGCTTGTGTGGGCAATTAAGTTTTAGGGATACTTAACTTTAATTATTACTATGATTACGAATTGTTTATACATACGAGTACATACACTTTTGTTTTACGGTATACACTCTGGCTTGTACTTGATAAAGGCCCAGGCATATAGAGTCCGACACACGATAAAGTTGGCTCAATGAGTACTTTATTGACGGAAGCATTTGAACAGCTTCAAAAGGTCGGTTCTCCATTTTATTTATTAAATTCAACTTTTTTTTTTTGATTAATTTCATTTATTTCTTTTGTTTGGTTTGCCACAAAACAGAAAAACGTCGATCAAAACATACCAAACAAATCAACCAATATCTATCAAACTACTCCACGTACGCAAACAGTAAAAATGTTATCTTCTTTAGGAAGGATATAGTGATTGAGAAGGCAAGATAGAGGAAAGTTACATCCTTTTACAACCCTGCTTTTTGCACGTTTTTAACAATGCAGATTTGCAGCGCCTCTAGTGTCACTGAGGCGTATTAAATCTTCAAAGTTGTTTTTAGTACCCATCTTATTTATTATTTTACTTTGCGTTGACGGACACGTATTGAATGTAACAGATTTCGTAATAAACCATGTATTTTCATGTCAGCTAAGACAGTTGAAAAAGGCAAAGTTTAACTTTTGACGAATTCTATGTGCACCGGCATTAATAAAGTCTTTGTTTAAAATGTTGTATTAAAATTTAATTTTATTAAGTTTAGCTAAAAATATTCTTGGCTTTAAGATGATGTTACTGGTAAATTTCGTTTATGTTCGCTTTCATCGCTGATTTTTATGCGTTCAAAGGTGTGCGCGTAGCACATTGAACTTAATATTTTCAAAGGGTTATAATACTTTCCTTAAGTTGTTTTTACACTTATCTGAGTTCTAGTCCGATTTCATTCAATATCTACTTTTAAACGAAATTTGAAAATATTTTTTTAGAGACGCTTTGTAACTTTTTGAAATTGCAGTCGGAAGAGAGTTCGGATTATGTAAACGCTATTCACATAATAAAGGGGCTATTCACATATTTCGTAACGCTCCAGGGGGTTTAAATTTTTGTTACGACTTAGAGAATTTATACTGAATTTTGTAAAACGCATAACTAAAAACTCCGTTACGTAATATGTCAACAGCCACAAAGAAGTGTGCGAGAAAATTTTAGGGTGTGCTTATAATATATCATTTTACTATAAGATGTAGAAGTGCTTGTATTGCGGAGATGGAAAGTAAGTAAGTTTTATAATCTTCTAGAGTTCCATTTTACCCTAATTATTGGCGATCTTTTATGGTGATTGTCTCTTGTTCACAGTCTCTCATATGTTCTTTTGATATGCTCGACGTGTGAATAGAAAAATGGACAGACATATATACATATGTAAGTCTTTGCTTAAATCACTAATATTGATATCACATCTCTGAATACAGAAAATTATAGTTTGCAAAGAGAAACGTAATCCACTATATTGTCTGCTGCCATGAATATTACCAATTATTTCACAATCATTAATTAACTGGTATAAACATATTTTTCCCTTTAATTTGCTGGCAAATTATTTAATATTTACTCGTATCCTTATTACAAGAATGTAAAAGTTTCTTACCCTCACTAAATTTTCTTTATACTCTAATTGCTGTTGTACAATGTACACGAACGAGTGCGTAGTTGTCGTATAAGAAAATAATAATTGCTACAATTTTATGCCATGTACAACTATGAGCAAATACATATATCTTGTCGCACATGTTTTCAAGAAAAATAATAAAGAAAAAAGAAAAGTAAGATACACAACCGTATGAGCAAGCAATAGAACCAACACATAAGCACAGTAGGAAATATCATATTATGCGTTTATACGTTTCCTTATCTACTTACACATGTATGTATG
Organism: Tachina grossa; assembly: GCA_949987645.1. Taxonomy (NCBI): domain Eukaryota; kingdom Metazoa; phylum Arthropoda; class Insecta; order Diptera; family Tachinidae; genus Tachina; species Tachina grossa. The sequence continues at coordinate 38,261,256 of OX465276.1, read as the reverse complement.
TAAATGGCCCCTCAAATGCTTTCTAATACGTGCTTACCTGTTGCAGCTGATAATGACAAATACGTGTTTAGGATAGCACGCTCTTGGCCAGTGCCGTTGGCTAAAACAGAATTGAAGCTGGGCCAATAAATCCATAAGAATAATGTACCAATCATTGCCAATATATCTGATGTGTAATTGGCACCCTCAAATTTGCCAGGCTCATTTTGATCTTTAGATGGACGCATTATAAGACTCGCAGCCAAACCAAAGTAAGCGCCAAAGGCGTGCACTGTTATTGAGCCACCAACATCACAGACCTGTTAATTGAAACATGTGAATGATTCAGAAATGATTTAAAAAAAGTTTGAATTATTTACTAGAAAGAACTCAGCTTCAATTTGCTGGCTCATTTTGCTTAAAATATCGGGGGTCAAGTCCATTTTGTGAGAAATAACTAATTTTATTATTTAACAGAGGTGTAATTTTTTGTTAACAGAGCTCTGTTAAACACGGCAGTTTGTGTTATAAATTTTAAAATTTAACTTCCTACCCACATTTCAGTGCCGTTTAAGTAAGAGTAGCTGAAAAAACAATATTTTATTTAGGCATGTGTGCCAAGTTTCATAAGAAACTGTTAAGTATAAGTAACTAAGAAATATAATTTATTTTAAATGGGCATGGTGCTGCCCACTTTTTCATTACATTTTTTAATTTCGACGTGTCTCAATGAGCATAGAAAATTTCACTGAAATCGTCGCAACATAAGTAATTGAAACAGAAGGTTAACTAGGTATGGGAGTGGCTGTGCCCAATTTTCTAACCATAATATTGTATTGTCACAGAATCGGCACAGGGCAACTAGTATAAAATTCTATCGAAAGTTCTCCCATTAACAAACATTTTGAATATAAAGTTAAATAAAAGCATTTAATGAGTTTTCAGGCCAAACTAAAACATTCGTCATCAATCTAAATTTTAAAATATTGAATGAAAGTTCCAATTAAATTGTCATTATCTTAATAAAGAAAGGCCCTAACTCATTTTTTTTGTATCGAAATTTTTGCAGTTTTCGATATATTAGATGTTATTCAATCGAGATATACAAAACACTCGATTTAAAAAAATTATGAATTAGAACCTTTCTATATTAAGGCGACGCTATACATACATATATAGAAATTTAATTCGATATTGAATATTCTAATATTCCTAATATTGGGCAATTTAACTTGAAGTATTTTAAATTTCTTTATTTCAATTTAATATTTCATACTCATTCCTCTACTTACACTAAATATGTGAAGAGCCACATATTCATTAGCAGCAAATAATGCAACCTCAAACAGGGACATAAATAGCAGCTGTATGGGTGTTGTGCGACCCAATAAAGCGCCCATGCTAATTAAAGGTACAGCTGCTGCAATATCAGCATCAATTATATTTTCCAATGAAAGGCTGCAAAAGAAATAGAAAGAAATTATATTTGAAAGGAAATTACATCCTTAAATAATTTAATGATTGAATAATAACTTTAATATGTGCAATGAGAATCGAAATACTGAAATTATTTCTGATTAAAAAGAACTTTTTTATAAAAGATACTTTTTATAAAATTTACTTTTTATGAAATATACTTTTTATAAAACGTACTTTTAATAAAGGTACTCTTTTAAAATGCAAATTTTGTAATAATGAGTACTTTTTATAAATGGTATTGTACTTTAAAAAAAAGGTACTTTGTACAACAGGTACTTTTGATGAAAGAAAGTTTTTGTAAAATGTACTTTTTATAAAAGCAATTTTTTTATAAGAGGTAATTTTTATAAAAAATGCTTTTTCTAAAAGATACTTATTATAAAAGGTACTTTTTATTAAAGGTACTTTTTATAAAGCGTACTTTTTATAAAAGTACTTTCCACAAAAAAGGTACTTTTTATAAAAGATACTTTTATGAAACACATCTTTCATAAAAATTGCTTTTACTAAAGGTACTTTTTTTAAAGGTACTTTTTGTAAAGATACTTTTTTAATATTCACATTTTGTCAAAGGTACTTTTATATAAATGTTATTTTACTTAAAAAAAAAGTATTTCATACAAAAGTTACTTTTGATGAAATATATTTATTTTTTTATAGAAGTTATTTTTTATAAAAAATATTTTTTTCTAAAATGTACTTTATATAAAGGATTCTTTTTAAAAAAGGTACTTTTTATAAAAGGTACTTTTTATTAAAGATACTTTTTATTTTAAGAAAGACACTTTATAAAAATTACTTTTAATAAAGGTACTTTTCGTAAAGGTACTTTTTGAATATTCACATGTTGTGAAATATACTTTTGATAAAAGGTACTTTTATATAAATGGTATTGTTTTTTTAAGAAAGGTACTTCATACAAAAAGTACTTTTTATAAAAGGTACATTTTATAAAATGTAATATTTATAACAGGTACTTTTTATAAAAGGTCCCTGCAGAAAATTTGGTGACAATTGATCCAAACGTACTCGTCCTGTGACTTGAGAAAATGCGAGTGTTATCAAAAATACGGAGAAGTGTGTGGTGAAAAAAGACATATCGTGTAAATGGTTACATATTCACCATTTTCGTGATGTATCGTCTTGATCTTGAGCCAATTTAATTTGGACTCGGTGCAATATTGCAGTAAACGGCACTGAACATGTTCGATCTGGTTGAATACATGGACCTATCAAATAGTGTAAATATAATGTTAATTGCTCCCTTCAATGTGACTCTGGAAACAGTGCCACAACTATACTGATATATTAACCTAAGCTTAACTGGTATTTATACTTTTGAAACATGAGTGGCCCTGTGGCTGAATGGGTAGTGTACAAGCCTGTCATGCACGAGGTTGTCGGTTGGAATCTCAAAAAATTTTCTGCTTAAAAATAAATTGTAATATCATTTGTAACAATAAAAAAAATTATAAGTTTTCATTGTTACAGTTAAATGTCGGAATGACATTTATATATAATTTATATTTATATTATTCTACACCGAATAGGTCCCCATGGGATAGTTCAGTGACAAGTCACAAGGTGCATAAAAAGTATTAATTAACCCCATCCTAGGCCATTCCCATGTAAAAGTGACTGGTCCGCTTCATAGGAAGTATTATAATTCGGACTAGTCCCTATCACTTCGGGACCGGTCACGTGACTAGTATTGTGTCAGTTCAATTTCCTGCGGGGGTACTTTTTATAAAAGGTACTTTTTGCAAAACATATTTTTGAAAATACACTTATTATAACAGCTACTTTTTATAAAATGTACTTTTACACAGAAGACTTTTTATTGAATGTACTTTTTATGAAAATTATATATTTTAATTATTTAAAAGGTATGTATGTAGGTTCTATATTATACATCTTTGCTTTCGTACAGGTTAAAATTATTTTATTTACCTTATGATGCCATTTTCCATTGCGAAAAAACCTTTTGCTAGAACCGACCATTGTACAACCAAAGCAGCTAAAAAGAGGGAAAACCCAGTTGCGCTGTAACCGTATTTCCGCAAAAATGTCATTAAGAAGCCAAAACCAACGAATATCATAGCTTGGATATCTTGAAAATCTAAAAGTGTAAAAAGAAAATACTTCAAATAAATAGAATGCTAATCCAAATTAGACAAGATTTTAAAATTTTTGAATTATTGAAATTTTTATTGCCCTGTTGGTATAACAATTGTCATATTTTTACACTTAATAGTGTTTTCACACTGAAAGTTAAAACCAGGTTTTAACGTTAAAATCAACTTTTATTAAAACCATGTCAGTGTGAAAACACTATAAATAAAGACTTTGATTCAATATACAGGGTGGGCCAAAAGAAATCAAGGGGTGTAAAAGTTTAATAACTTTTTTGGTTTTTTAATTTTTTTTTTTTCTTTCAGATTATATAGACAACACTTGGAGAATTTATAATGGAGAGGTTCACAACTGAACAGAGAACCAGAACAATAGAATTTTATGAAATGAACTTTATTGAAAATTTGATTATGAGTGATGAAGCTCATTTTCATTTGAATGGCTTTGTTAATAAGCAGAACTGTAGGTTCTGGGGTTCTCAAAATCCAAGAGCCATTCATCAACGCCAATTGCACCCCATCAGGTGTACAGTATGGTGTGGGATCACATCTGAAAATGTCATTGGGCCCTACTTCTTCGAGAATGAAGATGGAAGTGCTGTAACCGTAAATGGAGAGCGGTATCGGTTTATGATAGAACATTTTTTACGTCCTGCTCTTGAAAACAGACCTGGTATGTGGTTTCAGCAGGACGGAGCCACTGCCCATACTGCCCGAGACACAATGGCACTTTTAAGTCAAATTTTTGGAGAGCGAATAATTTCTCGAAATTCGGAAATTATTTGGCCAGCGCGATCGCCAGATTTGACAGCACCCGACTATTTTCTTTGGGGTTTTTTGAAGGAGCGAGTGTATGCGAACAAGCCAGAGACAATCCTTGAACTCAAGGCAAACATTGTTGCAGAAATTCGAACGCTACAGCCACAAGTTTTGAAAGATGTTATGGAAAATGCTCTAAAAAGAGCTCATCAGTGCGAAGCTGAAAACGGTGGTCATTTAAGAGACATCATTTTTCATACTTAGTGTAAAAAAATTTCCATTTTGTATATTATATAATCTGAAAGAAAAAATAAAAAAAAGTTAATAAACAAAAAAGTTATTAAACTTTTACACCCCTTGGTTTCTTTTGCCCCACACTGTACATACATACAAACATAATTATTTGCCTTACAGCAAGGTGCCAACCTCTCACTCACTTTTAGATAACAAAGTTTAGGAGGTTTGCTTGTATGTACCTTTAGTTATGAAAACCAAAGATTTGTACAGCTTGTTCGTTTTGATGTTTATTCAAATCGTTTAATACGAGTAATTTCTTTGACACTATAATGCATCAATTGTAAATAATTAACTAAATTTGACATTTATTAAATATAAATGTCAAAGCTTGTCTATCAATCAAAACTTTTTTTTAACCATGCTTGTTAAATATTTATTTATGTAATTTAATATTAGCTTTATTTAAGCTATAATAAAAATTAAAAATTGTTAATTATAGAACACATTTACATATAAAAACTCTTCCATTACAAGCTAATCCATTAATTTATAAATAGCTTTCTTATATGTTATATGAGTATGTTGTGCACGCCATGTTATTATTTTCCCAAAAAATTAAAAATTTTAAATAATTTAAAATATTGCATAATTGGAAATTTTTAAAATTTTTCGAATTTGCATTGCAATTTAGTGAAAAGCACTTTAAGCGCGCGTGTGTGTGTGTTTGTGTGTGTGTTGTCTGCAGCCGTATTTTAAAGTCATTAAATGGATTTTCTCTTTTGAACATTAATTCTCATTTTGAACATTTTAATAATTATTCGACAATATAAATTTATTTGTATAAAATTAATGGATAAATAAATAACACTTTCAAATTGGGCTTAAGTTCATGGACACACATGTGTGTGTGTGTATGCGTGTGTGTGTGTGCGCGCGTGCTGGTGTGCGTGTCAACATGCATGCTCCCAGCTAGCATTTGGATGATCGTTTTGGCAAAAATCATCTACGCGAGTCTTCCTCGAGTCCCCCGGATGACAAAAAGGGGATTAGGGGATTAATCAGCTGCGTGCGTGAAACGCGACTCGAGAGGGATTCGTGTCTATGCTTGAAAAGTGATTTCAGCAAAATTACAATAACAATAACAAAATATATAATAATAAGAAAAAGAGCAAATAACGGGTAAACTTGCTCTGTGCACATCTGGCATTCAATTTGTAGTTGCTAATTTCGAGGAATTTTTTGACAAAATATAGAAGAAATCAAGAGGAAAAAAAGAAGAATTGGTTTGGTTTCTTATTTTCAGTCGAAGCGTAAACACAAGTGGATCAGCTTATTAAAGTGAAGTTGACAAAAGTATAAAACATATTATTAAAAGTGATAGATTTAAAAATACAAGAAAATAAATACCTTCAAATAAAAAAATACCTTCAAATAAAAAAAAATGATAATTTTCTTGAAGTAAATATTTTAATTTTATATTCCTTTTACTTTAAATAACATGTGTGTAATAAGTGAGTAATTTACTTTAAATAAATATATAATATTTTAGAATGAGCGCCTATATGATCATTTTAATCGCGCAGGGGAGTCATAGAAGACGCATATACGATCAGAAAATTACTCGAAAATGACTCGAAGACAATTCGAAATTGATTAGATGGGGCGGCTCATAAAAGACTCTTTCAGATGAGTGGCGGCTAGGGTACCATTTTCTCCCGACAAGGGAGTCATTTATGATCAGAAATTGAGCGCATATTCGATCATTTTAATCGCGGAAGGGAGTCGTAAGCGACTCATCTATGATCAGAAATCTCGCAAAATGCTAGCTGGGCTCTCGTGTGTGGATGTATTAATTTTATTTTCGTGTGCGTGTGTGTGTGTCTGTTTGTTTTTGCAATTGTAATCATGCAAAACAATATAAATTAATTAATATCTCTTTTTGCATATATTCACACTTCATTAGACTTAATCATTATTGAACTCTCGATTTTTGTGAGTGAGTGAGTGAGTTATGGGGCGGGAGGGGATGGTCGAATGATATATTAATATACATATGTGTATGCATGTATGTAAGTTAGTATGCGTATGTATTCATGGACATGTGTATGTTAATGAATATTGTTTTACTACAGTAAAGAGAAAAAATTACCAAAATTTTTAACGATTAATTTTTGGGATTATGTAGTTTAAATTTCGCTTAAATAAATGCATTTTAAGTAAGAATTTTTTTTTTTTTAATTTTATATCATTCAAATCAGCAATACTTGGCTCAAATCAGATGGTATAATGAATCACCCTGCTCTAAAGCGAGAACTCTCTCGTTTCGTCTCAACTTTAAAAGAACTAGGCAACTTCCAAACTACTTTCTACTTTTGAAGCGCACACCAAACGCATGGTTATGCTTATTAATGACTGCTGCTTCAATTATAACAACGAAGAAGAAGAAGAAAATGCCTAGGCAAAATATCCTGCAGAAAGGGAACTCAGAAATATAAGTAGTAATGGGTGGTTTTCTCGATGACTTCCCAAGTCGCGTCATACCTCATTTTTCTGCTCTATACAGTTAAAGCTTTCTACTTAAGCCTACCTTTCTATCGTCCACTCCTGCTTATCTTCTTATTTGATTTTCCACATGTATTACAAAAAAATCATACTCTTGGACTCAAGTTGGCTGGAATTCCTTTACTTGCACTTCACAATTAATTGATTAATATGTTACCTTCGTTAAGAAAGGGATAGAGTAGATAGAATAGATGGTGAAACTAGATATATAGAGATAGAAAGCTTAATTCTTTTACATATCTGCTATTACACGCTATGTCAATTGTCCAGCAGTATTACAGCGCCTCTGGTGTTAAGTTGATGCATTAACTCTCTTGAGATTTATTTGTAGCAATTTTATGATTTTTTTTACTTTGCCGACGATTTTGCTAACATTGCCCCGTTAGCATAGAAGGATGCTATTATGCCTTCATTTATATACGGAATCTGATTTTGGGAATCTTTCCTTCTAATGACTGATTGTTTTTTCAAGTTACAAGTAATGAAGGCACTGGTCATTTAACTATACCGATTTCAGCAGATATTAATCCTATCGTAAGATCAGAGCACAATCATTCGTTGTAGAGCTGTGCCAAGTCGTTCTTTTCAGTGACCGGTCATTTTCGTTCAATTAGCAAAAAATTGACCCGTTCGTTCAATCGTTCACTTTTGAACGACAGTATGAAACAATACTATTTGAATGAATTGAAGAATTTATTTAAAAAAAAGTTGAATTATTTATTTAAAAAATTATGGGCCTAATTGTGTAAAACGTAACGCCAAGCGTTGTCAAATTTTATATGGAAAAAATTTCAATTACAAAAACAAAATACATACAAAATTTATCAACGCCAAGCGTTGCGTTTTACAAAATTAGGCCCGATATTTAAATTCATTTTATAAATAATTTCTTGTTCTTTCGACTAGAATATTGTACATTTTATTTTGGCTTAATATTTAGTTTAATATTAAGATTAAGAAAGGTACTTTTTATCGTTATTTATATATCAAAAGCGCATCAATGGTTGAATGTTACTTCTCAAAGTTTAAGTTAAAATTTTGTCCTCAAAAATATTTTACCGGAAACAAAAAAAAAGTATCTGAAGCACTACAAATTCAGTTTAGATTGTAATGAAGTGTATGGATAAACATATAAAGGGTGTTTTTTATTGAGGTATAGAACTTTAAGTTGGCATCACTTTTTTAACTGGCGGCCATTTTGTCAGCTCTCAAGTGATTAATATTTACTTTGGTTTGCCATTTCATCATGAACAGGTTGACAAAAGAACAACGCTTGCAAATCGTGCAAATTTATTTCGAAAATAATGGTTCAGTTCGCGAAGTTTACCGCAAGCTCCGTCCATTTTATGGTCGACATAATCGTCCATCAGAGCAATTAATTCGGTTAACCATGGATCGTTTTCGCACTACGTTTACTCTATGTGATGATACGCATCCGCAGAGACGTCGAACAGTGCGCACCGAAGAAACAATTGCCGCTGTAGAGCAAAGTGTTGAAGAGGACCCGAATGAATCGATTCGCCACCGTGCACAGCAATTGGAGCCGACTAACCGACTATTTTGTTCCCGAATTGGATGGCATGAATGTGGATGAGTTGTGGTTCCAACAAGACGGCGCTACATGCCACACAGCGCACGTCACAATCGATTTATTGAAGGAAACATTCGATGAGCGCATAATTTCGCGGAATGGACCTGTCAATTGGCCACCAAGATCGTGTGATTTGACACCATTGGATTATTTTCTTTGGGGATATGTGAAGTCGCTCGTCTACGCCAACAAACCAGAAATGTTAGGGGACTTGGAAGCCAACATTCGTGGCGTTATTGCCAACATACGGCCCCACATGCTCGAAAAAGTGGTTGAAAATTGGACCTGTAGAATTGGCTTTATTCGAGCCAGCCGCGGCGGACACATGCCCGAAATCATATTTAAACATTAATGGCATAAAATTATCCTTCCAATAAAGCCAAATTGATGGACATTAAAACGATTTTTTTGTGTTTTATTTTAATTCAAAGTTCTATACCTCTTAAAAAACACCCTATATATAGTTAAGGTCTAACATCTTTACTTTGTACAAACACTTTATAAAAACACTAGTAAAAATACTTCTTGTGAAAAGACTGTTAAATCAAATTATAAAAAGAATGATGGCAGTGCCACAGCCATGTTAAATAGAATTTAGTATACACGTACCTAAACCTTTTAAAACACAAAAACTCAACTCAAACAAAAAGTCATAACATAAATAGCAAACATGAACGAAACAAATTTGACATAAAAGACTTGAAACACAAACTGAATGAAGGAAAACATGGAGCGGTACACTACTGATCCAAAAGCGTTCAGTAAAATCACCGGATCAGTTCGTTCAATTAAGTGATTCGTTCAATTTAACCCGTTCGTTCATGAGCTACACAGCTCTAATTCGTTGTGTAGCAGAATCATCGGTGAAGTAAAATAACCAATGAAATGGCTACTAAACATAGCTTCAAAGAAATTTAATACGCCTCATTTAACACCAGAGTCGCTGAAACTCTGAATTATTAAAAACGTGAAAAAAGCAGAGTTGTAAAAGAATGAAGCTTTCCTCTATTTCTTCTTTTACCACCTGTCTTCTCTGACACTATCCCTTTCCAAAAGGCATTCATTGCGTGAGTGTTACTTCTATTTAAAATAAAATTAACCACTTTGCATAAGGTAGGTAAATTTGTATTCAACGCACAAGGGTGATTATTTTATTATATGAAGGAAAGTATTGCGCTATTTATGCATAATAATAGTCAATGTTATTAATAAAAAATTGTGGAAAAATTTTTAGAAATCACTTCAAAAATTAATATAAATTATTTTTATGCATATTGTATAATCAAGAAGCATGAACAAGTCATAGATTGTGAGGTAAAATTTAGATTTTCTCTAGCTATTTTCCACTAATGAGGTTCGAAGGACCATAAGCAATTGCTAACATCAATCGAAAATCGCTGTTTAACTGTTCAGAATGGATTACGAATTTGAGTATGAATGTGGGAAAGTAGCATTTATTTTGTTAATTAATCAAAGATAAGTTGGTCGCGCTTCTTCATAACAAGCGAGCTGAGACTCGTGCGGACCAATTACTGGAATGTGTTTGAAAGTGGAAGTCAATCAACAAATATATTTATATAAATATTTATTTTAGAAGTTTTCTACGCACTTTTTTATGCCTTACTGTTTAGACGCTCAAGCATAATGCATGCACTTAAGTAGTAGGGAACTGGCGGTTCTGCCCCACAGTGGGACGGTTCGCTAACCTAGCAGGTCAAAATTATTTGATGGTCGTCTATACGGTTTTGAGGATGCTGAGTTCGACAAAAATAATTAAAAAATTCTAGCTCAATTTGTTAGGAAATATTACAGAGTTTTGCTATTGCGAACTTCGGTAGTATTAATTTTTCATGTAATATTTTCAATATTTAATTTTTCATATAATATTTTCAGTACTTTTAGAACAAGTTCTTAGCTGTCCAGAAATCCTTTTATTTTTTTGATATTGAAATGGTAATATTTATGGTTTTAGTCCAGATAAATTAAGCATTCATTCCACTGTGCACCCCCAAATTGTTAAATTTGGGTAATTAAAATTTGAAAATTGTTAAATTCTTGGAAATTTGTGTTTTTTTGTTTACATAAGGAGTTTTTTGTTTATATAAGGAGTTTTTTGTTTACATTATGAGTTTTTTGTTTACATTAGGAGGTTTTGTTTACATTAAGTGTATGTCTGTCTGTCGGTCTGTCTGTCTGCCTGCCTGACCGTGGGAAGTTTGTGTGTGGAATATTTTGTGTGAATGTATTAAGGCGGTTCATAGTTTGGCGGTTTTTATGTGTGTATGTGACGACGGGGAAAATCATGAAAATGGTTTTTCCTAATGCTGACGGAAAATCATCTAATGATTTTTCGTAATACCGAAGGCAAAACATGATAATTTTTCCTAATGCCTACTGCAATACATGATAATTTTTCCTAATGCCTACTGCAATACATGATTATTATTTTTTTCAAATGCCGACGGCAAAAAATGAATATAATTTTTTCAAATGCCGACGGGAAAATGATTTTTCCTAATGACGATGGGGAAAACGTGAAAGTTATTTTTTCTAATGCTAATGTAGGTGTTGCTAGACTGTGGGAATTTAAGGTTGACCGTGATTTGAGTGGGCGGCGTTGTTGCCGTAATATGTAACCATAGGAATTTGTGGATGTGTCTGTCTGTCTGTGAGAATTTAGGTGAAGGTTTGATTGGCAGGGGGCGGGGTGTAGTTGAGGTAGATCAATTGCATGTATATATATGTGTGTGTATGTGTGTGTGTGTGTGTGTGTGTGTATATGTGTGTGTGTGTACGTTTGTAGGAATTTCTATAGGAGCTTAAGGCTGATTGCGATTTATGAGGGGCGAGGTGTACTAGTAATATGTAACCGAGGGAGTCTGTCTGTTTGTATTTCTGTAGGAGTTTAAGGCTGACCATGATTTGGGTGGGCAGGGTTGTTGACGTAATATGTATCCATGGGGATTTGTGGATGTGTCTGTCTATAGTAGTTTAAGGCTGATCGTGATTTGAGGTGGGTGAGGATGTTGTTGAGGTAAATTGGTTATGTGTATGTATGTATATATGTATTTTTGTAAGAATTTAAGATGATTGTGATTTATTAGGGCCGAGGTGTTCTTGTAATATGTAGCCGTGAGAATCTATGTGTATAGACGTCTGTAGAAGTTTAAGACTATCTGTAATTTCAGGTAGGTGAGAGTGTTGTGTTGTTGAGATTAATCTTGTATATTGTATATGTACCTATGTATGATCATGGGAATTTGTGTATGTATATCTGAGGGAGAATTTAAGGCTCGTCATGATTTGCAAAAGGTGGGGTGTTGTTGAAATTTTCTTGGATATTTCTTATATGAATTCTGCTATGTGTGTGTATTTGAGCTGGTATTTATGTGTAGGTAGAAATAAATTGTTTTCAATATCGACATATGGTACTATAAAATACTATCATATATCTGGACTCCCCTAATCCTAGTATGCTTTTATACTTACGATTGCTTTATATTTTCTCATGCTTAAATTTGTCTCGCGTTGAAGTCAGTCTGTGTGAAATTTGTTTATATTACAGACTTTGTTTATTTAACTACATTCGTCTTCTTTGACTGAAAGAGTTATCTACACACAGAGAAAAGCCAACTTGAAATCAGTAAGAACCATGCTGAATTAATAAGAACCATTAGCGAAGGTTTAGTCATATTGAAATTTCTTATTTCAATATGGACAAAATATTAATTTACAGTATTCATTTATTAAACTCATTAGTTTGTAGATATCTCAATATACATTTTCTATTATATTAAAAATTATTGAATTAATGTGATGAATTCTTATTTTTAAGCTGCAGATTTTCCCTGAGTGTATGGATTGTTTATATTTGCATTGTGCTTTAACTAAACGACGCTTCATATATTTTCATGATGTAGGTCTAATAAATACTTAAGCATTGATAAGAAATTTGATATGTATACATACATATCTACAAATTGATTTTATGTATGTATGTATGTATGTATGTATGTATGTATGTACATATATATGTACATACAAATAAGTGTTCAATTCAATCTTTGAATACATTTTTTATTTTATTTTTTGTCATGTGATGTCTGTTGTTGGTGAAATTAAAAACATTTTAATTTTTATCTGCGTTTACTTAAAAGTTTGTGAGGATTTTCTGTTGTAAGTAAAACTGAATTCTTGAAGATATGTGCTTACATACTCTATAGTAATAGTAACTATAATAGAAATATTTCTTATACTTAATTTACAGTTTTTTAAAGTATAGGGTATAAAATTTTTTCTAGCTATAGCCTTCTACATTTATTTTGGAAAGCTTGCTTTGCTTTTTGAAAATGTATAAACATTTTTAAATGAAACTGATCCGGCACTCCAGCTTAGGTACTGATAGTTTTTTTTTTTGTTGTTAGTTAACTTACTTATTTTTTATTTTTTATTGATAAACATTGGAAATCAAAAGGGAGTTTTATATTGTAATTATTATTTTCATAATTGTTGAAAACAATCGCTGCTTTTTGTTTGTTTTTTGCGATGAAATCATTTGAATTACTTTTGCAACTTTACGCGTTTATAAAAATTATGTTATTTTCTATATTTCTTAATTTATAAGACTTTTAGACTTTGTCCTTTAGGGGTTATATATTCTATTATACGATTATGAATAAGAATGCAGTAAGCTGATGTATTTGCTTACTGCTTCAAATTAAAATTTTATTAAATTGAATAAAAGGAGTTTTTTTTTCTTAAACTCTGATGCAGTTAGAAGCGCTGGAGATTCTTTCATATAACAGCTTTTTTGAAATTTTTGATACATAGTATAATATAGAATTGGATAACATTTATTTTTAATTTTTATGTTAAGAAGTACGGGTATGAGACTGAATTTAAATGTACTTTTAAATTAGTTAAATCATAATGAACAAACATATTTTCTTCTTTAATAGCGATCAACAGAAAACGAACTCGTTTTCATATAATTTAGGTATACCCTATCGACGGGTCCTCTAGGATACAAGATGACTTTGTATGACGAAATTTCTGTTGCTTTATACTGATAATATGTTTACATTAATAAGATACATATACATATGTTTATTTTATGAACGGTGAGCACCTATGGCTTTTATTTAATGTTCTATATGACTTTTTTTTTTTCATTTTCTTTAATAATTTTCTCCCCATAATAGCATTCTAAATATTTCAAGGGCTCAAATGCTGTGTAGTCTTCTTCTGCAAACTTAACTAAACGTCTAACTTCTTCCAATGCTTCTTTATAAGAAGATATTTTGTTATGGTCTTCTTCTACGATACGTGCCCATCGGGCAGAGTGTACGTATTAGTTGGTCAGTCAGTCTCTATTTTTATTTATTTTTTTTTTCTTCTAATGTGCCACTCCTTTTTTTTTAGATTTTACTACTTGGAATAGAGAATTTTTGTCTAATTTTTTGGTGGGTATATACATTAGGTATGTAGAAATTAGTTTAGATACAAAGAAATGCATGTTTAATATACAACTATTGTATCAAATCGATCTCAAATAACTCAGTTACCTCTACCAGCAATTCACCGTTGGTGTATTCATAAAGTGTTAGAAACAATGAAATATCTATGTTTTGAGAGAATTTTTCCCCTCAAGTATTTCTACATGAGGTTTGAGGGGTCAATCACTGTCGCATTCATATGTAATGATTATTCACTTAAAAAACGTCATCATCACCATCAATCATCTCCGTATACAATACATTCATGAGTTGGGTTGATCCAGATACAATTGCTGTCTCATCACCTTCTAACAGCTTTATATATTTTACTAGTATGCATGCCTTAGCATGCTTCTATCGATAGTGACGTAAGAGTCCGAGATGTAGAGTGTTACAATTAAAAATCTTCACTATTAGAATATACCAGTTCGCTCTTTTGAATTTTTACAAAGTAGATACATATGTATGTATTTCATTGACCACAAAATCATAAAATTTCTTTGCTTACAAAATTGTATGACGTGAGGATTTTTTTTTTTTTTTTAAATTATACATGCTTCGGCATGCTTTCATTTTTTTTTCTATAAATTTATGTAATACTCATACAGATACAGATATAAAGTAAGATCTGTTTACTGTACATTTTAAAATTTATGCATGCTTCAGCATGATTCTAGTTGAAGCGTATATTCATTCACTAAGTTTGTTTGATACTTATTCATACACATGTACATTCTTAAAGATTGGATATCAAAGTCCAATTTCCGTAGTTTATCTATATTTTCTAAAGATCTGATAGCTAAAGAAATAAATAGAGTGAAGATCTTCTATAATAATCCCATTTTCATATTGTAAAATTTTGCGTGCTAGCGCTTTCGATGGGAAAATATACATACAACTTTATAAAAAGTGATAATATGATGTGCTGCTGAATATTGCACTATGTTATAGTTCATTTTAAACACTGAAGTTTTAGCAATATTTCATTCCGACCAGAATTCCACTACATTTAGTTAATTATCTTTCTTAAGACTCATCATTCCTAATCAATCCTGCAAAAACAACACAAACTAGATTTTTCGTTTTAATTTTATTTTTTTTAAATTCAACATTCATTCTTCAAATTACTTTATACTATATTAAGTAGCTTTTCCTCATTTGTTGAGTTGACTTTAATAGGAGACATTTTAATGGTACGATGAACTTTTCTATTGCATGCATTGAGTAAATCTTTATACATACCAATCCACTTATATGAACCATTAAAGCTAATTCTTTCACATCATACCTTTCAATGATCTATTAAATCATTCTAATATTGATGCTTTCATATTAAGTAATCTTTAATCTTCTATTTATGTATGAGTTTTCCCAAGTATTTATTAAAAAATTCTTTAGAATCATCTGTTTGTAAGTTTTTTGGTACCCGTACCACTTCAAAAATATTTTCCATTGCCTTGGTTTTTAGAGTGCAGCTTTTATTTTCAGCTGTACTTTGAGAATGTGTCAATTACAGTCTTCAAAAATCAACATTTTCTATTTTCTGTAGAATAGTTCTACATTTCACCTAACTTAGCTCCATAAAACACCATATATTCCTGTCATTACATCTCTACAAGCACAAACAGTTGTTGAAATTTAATATGGACTTCGTTAACTAAATTCCTTTTTAAAGACATTGAATTGTTTCACAGATTTTTTCGAAAGTGTTGTGATCTACATCTTGCACTTTCAGCTATTTATACTAACATGTAGTTAATTTTCTAATCTATATATTTAACCGTAAACTCTTCAATTTGTTTTTAATTATTTACTTTTTAGAATTGCTTTTTCAATTTTATAACTGTCTTCTTTCTCTAATTTTATTTCACGTTGTTGTTCCTCAATTTGCATTTAAATATATTCTTGAATATTAATGCTTTAAGCTATATTATTAATTTGTCTTGTATTTTATCTTCATTCAGTTTAATGTAACTATCAACAATAGTTTGTATCTAATTCATTTATGCCTTCCAATACTGATAAGTCAGTATAAATGTCTTCAGAATTGGAAGTCTATGAGTAAAATCATCGTCATCATCATTCTCAGTATTAGCATCATTAAATATGATGGTATTATCAAATATTGTTCCTTCTACTAGTTTCTTTTGGGGTACTTGTCTATATCTTGAGTGAAGGTTTCTCAGGCTTTAAACTTGTATATTTTCAACTTCTGTCTTGATTTTACTTTCTTCTTTCATAAGAATTCTTTTAATATTTTTAGAACTATTTATGAATTCTTCTGCTATAGGTTTAAATGTATCTTTTAGTTGTTCACTTGTATCTTTTTCACCAGTTTTTATACTACGAAGCTTTTTCTTCAACACATTTCTTGTCAACACCAACTGTTTTAAAATTTTCTCATCCAGGACAAATAACAGGTATCAGCAATCATATCAGCTTTTCAGGAGCTGGTCTGGTTTTCAGATCAGCTTTTAAGGACCTGGTCTGGTTTTCAGATCAGCTTTTCAGGACCTGGTCTGGTTTTCAGATCAGCTTTTCAGGACCTGGTCTGGTTTTCAGATCAGCTTTTCAGGACCTGGTCTGGTTTTCAGATCAGCTTATCAGGACCTGGTCTGGTTTTCAGATCAGCTTATCAGGAGCTGGTCTGGTTTTCAGATCAGCTTATCAGGAGCTGGTCTGGTTATCAGATCAGCTTATCAGGAGCTGGTCTGGTTTTCAGATCAGCTTATCAGGAGCTGATCTGATTTTTAGATCAGCTTATCAGGTAACAGATCAGGCTATCAGGAGCTATTCAGATTTTCATTTCAAGATATCTGAGTTAGATTTAGTTATCAGTGTACAAGTAGCTAGCCATTTATAACATTTATATACATGAAGTTTAAAGTCAGATGAAATACGAAAAAGTAAAGTTTTATCTAGTAAAATTATTTTCTATAACGATCATCGTTTAATTCACTATCTTTGCTTATAATCAAAAATCCATATTTATCCTTTCAACATGCTTTTTATTTTTCTCACCTAACTTAAACATTAAATATACATTATGATGATCTCTTATTAAATGTTTGGTGATTCTGGTGTAAGTTTTACATAAGTAGAATGAATCAACATTCTTATCTCTCCCCATACAAAAATATGCTTCCCACACGCATCATCGTTAAATATCATATTGGAACTACTTTGGACTGAAATAACAGATTCACTATCGGTAAATTTTGTAATATATTATTATTTTAATTGATGTAATTAATTTCTTCAGATATTTATATCTGGGGTGATATAAAGATTTTGAGTATAAATAAATGTTCTCAAAATTTAAGTCCATTAGGACTTTCTAGCAAGCCAATCATAGCGTTTTTTTTTCGTAATTTGACAGGTCAACTATTGTTGCACGAATAGAATTTGATATAAAGGAACTATGATTTATTTTTGAACTATCGTTCGATGAATCATCAATATTTCGTACCAAGGTATTTTAGGTTGTTTTACTAACCGCATTTATGTAGCTAAATACATTTTATAAATATTATCTCTTATTATAAAAAAATAAACTAATACAGCTATACCATATCAGAAAATATTTTCTGAAATCGTATAGCTGCATTAGTTTATTTTTTCTATAATAAGAGATAATGATCCACACTCATAATCAAAACAGCATAAAAATATCCTTTTTTTGACTATGAGTATGCATCAATATTTATGAAATGCGTTTAGTTACAAAAATGTGGTTAGTAAAACAAAGTATATTTTAACAGCCTTATTTATAACACTTATTAGGGCTTTATAAAGACTTTTTAAGAAAAAATTTTTATAAAAAATTTGTTTTAAAAAGCCTTTCCAAAGCCTTAATAAGTATTATAAATAAGGCTGTAAGAGTTTAAAATCAGTATTTTTTATGATAATACTGATTTGAAACTCTTAAAATATTCTTTGTTTTGACTATGAGTAGGGGCCATTATCTCTTATTATAGGACAAATAAAATAATATAGCTATACGATTTCAGAAAATATTTTCTGATATCGTATAGCTACATTTTTAATTTTTCTATAATAAGAGATAATATTTATGAAATACATTTCATAAATATTGGCGCATACTCATAGTAAAAACAACCTAAAAATACCTTGGTACGAAATATTGATGAATCATCAAAATTTCATACCATCCTATATTTATGTTGTTTTACTAATCGCATTTTGTAAATAAATGCATTTCATAAATATTATCTATTATTATAGAAAGAATCAAATAGTATGGTTATATGATATTAGAAAACATGATTTCTGATATCATATAATCATACTATTTTATTTTTCTATAATAAGAGATAATGACTCATACTCATAGTCAAAACAAAGGATATTTATATGCTGTTTTGATTATGAGTATGCGTCAATATTTATGAAATGCATTTAGTTATAAAATGCGGTTAGTAAAACAAAGTATATTTTAAGTGTTTAAAACCACCATTTTTATGGTAATAGCGGTTTTAAACACTTAAAGCATACTTTGTTTTGACTATGAGCATGAGCTGATATTTATGAAATGGATTTTATAAATATTGACTCATACCCTTAATCAAAACAACATAAAATACCTTGGTACGAAATATTGATGATTCATCGAACGATAGTTCAAAAATAAATCATAGTTCCTTTATATCAAATTCTATTCGTGCAACAATAGTTGACCTGTCAAATTACGAAAAAAAAAAACGCTATGATTGGCTTGCTAGAAAGTCCTAATGGACTTAAATTTTGAGAACATTTATTTATACTCAAAATCTTTATATCACCCCAGATATAAATATCTGAAAAAATTAATTACATCAATTAAAATAATAATATATTACAAAATTTACCGATAGTGAATCTGTTATTTCAGTCCAAAGTAATTCCAATATGATATTTAACGATGATGCGTGTGGGAAGCATATTTTTGTATGGGGAGAGATAAGAATGTTGATTCATTCTACTTATGTAAAACTTACACCAGAATCACCAAACATTTAATAAGAGATCATCATAATGTATATTTAATGTTTAAGTTAGGTGAGAAAAATAAAAAGCATGTTGAAAGGATAAATATGGATTTTTGATTATAAGCAAAGATAGTGAATTAAACGATGATCGTTATAGAAAATAATTTTACTAGATAAAACTTTACTTTTTCGTATTTCATCTGACTTTAAACTTCATGTATATAAATGTTATAAATGGCTAGCTACTTGTACACTGATAACTAAATCTAACTCAGATATCTTGAAATGAAAATCTGAATAGCTCCTGATAGCCTGATCTGTTACCTGATAAGCTGATCTAAAAATCAGATCAGCTCCTGATAAGCTGATCTGAAAACCAGACCAGCTCCTGATAAGCTGATCTGATAACCAGACCAGCTCCTGATAAGCTGATCTGAAAACCAGACCAGCTCCTGATAAGCTGATCTGAAAACCAGACCAGGTCCTGATAAGCTGATCTGAAAACCAGACCAGGTCCTGAAAAGCTGATCTGAAAACCAGACCAGGTCCTGAAAAGCTGATCTGAAAACCAGACCAGGTCCTGAAAAGCTGATCTGAAAACCAGACCAGGTCCTTAAAAGCTGATCTGAAAACCAGACCAGCTCCTGAAAAGCTGATATGATTGCTGATACCTGTTATTTGTCCTGGATGAGAAAATTTTAAAACAGTTGGTGTTGACAAGAAATGTGTTGAAGAAAAAGCTTCGTAGTATAAAAACTGGTGAAAAAGATACAAGTGAACAACTAAAAGATACATTTAAACCTATAGCAGAAGAATTCATAAATAGTTCTAAAAATATTAAAAGAATTCTTATGAAAGAAGAAAGTAAAATCAAGACAGAAGTTGAAAATATACAAGTTTAAAGCCTGAGAAACCTTCACTCAAGATATAGACAAGTACCCCAAAAGAAACTAGTAGAAGGAACAATATTTGATAATACCATCATATTTAATGATGCTAATACTGAGAATGATGATGACGATGATTTTACTCATAGACTTCCAATTCTGAAGACATTTATACTGACTTATCAGTATTGGAAGGCATAAATGAATTAGATACAAACTATTGTTGATAGTTACATTAAACTGAATGAAGATAAAATACAAGACAAATTAATAATATAGCTTAAAGCATTAATATTCAAGAATATATTTAAATGCAAATTGAGGAACAACAACGTGAAATAAAATTAGAGAAAGAAGACAGTTATAAAATTGAAAAAGCAATTCTAAAAAGTAAATAATTAAAAACAAATTGAAGAGTTTACGGTTAAATATATAGATTAGAAAATTAACTACATGTTAGTATAAATAGCTGAAAGTGCAAGATGTAGATCACAACACTTTCGAAAAAATCTGTGAAACAATTCAATGTCTTTAAAAAGGAATTTAGTTAACGAAGTCCATATTAAATTTCAACAACTGTTTGTGCTTGTAGAGATGTAATGACAGGAATATATGATGTTTTATGGAGCTAAGTTAGGTGAAATGTAGAACTATTCTACAGAAAATAGAAAATGTTGATTTTTGAAGACTGTAATTGACACATTCTCAAAGTACAGCTGAAAATAAAAGCTGCACTCTAAAAACCAAGGCAATGGAAAATATTTTTGAAGTGGTACGGGTACCAAAAAACTTACAAACAGATGATTCTAAAGAATTTTTTAATAAATACTTGGGAAAACTCATGCATAAATAGAAGATTAAAGATTACTTAATATGAAAGCATCAATATTAGAATGATTTAATAGATCATTGAAAGGTATGATGTGAAAAGAATTAGCTTTAATGGTTCATATAAGTGGATTGTTATGTATAAAGATTTACTCAATGCATGCAATAGAAAAGTTCATCGTACCATTAAAATGTCTCCTATTAAAGTCAACTCAACAAATGAGGAAAAGCTACTTAATATAGTATAAAGTAATTTGAAGAATGAAGGTTGAATTTAAAAAAAATAAAATTAAAACGAAAAATCTAGTTTGTGTTGTTTTTGCAGGATTGATTAGGAATGATGAGTCTTAAGAAAGATAATTAACTAAATGTAGTGGAATTCTGGTCGGAATGAAATATTGCTAAAACTTCAGTGTTTAAAATGAACTATAACATAGTGCAATATTCAGCAGCACATCATATTATCACTTTTTATAAAGTTGTATGTATATTTTCCCATCGAAAGCGCTAGCACGCAAAATTTTACAATATGAAAATGGGATTATTATAGAAGATCTTCACTCTATTTATTTCTTTAGCTATCAGATCTTTAGAAAATATAGATAAACTACGGAAATTGGACTTTGATATCCAATCTTTAAGAATGTACATGTGTATGAATAAGTATCAAACAAACTTAGTGAATGAATATACGCTTCAACTAGAATCATGCTGAAGCATGCATAAATTTTAAAATGTACAGTAAACAGATCTTACTTTATATCTGTATCTGTATGAGTATTACATAAATTTATAGAAAAAAAAATGAAAGCATGCCGAAGCATGTATAATTTAAAAAAAAAAAAAAATCCTCACGTCATACAATTTTGTAAGCAAAGAAATTTTATGATTTTGTGGTCAATGAAATACATACATATGTATCTACTTTGTAAAAATTCAAAAGAGCGAACTGGTATATTCTAATAGTAAAGATTTTTAATTGTAACACTCTACATCTCGGACTCTTACGTCACTATCGATAGAAGCATGCTAAGGCATGCATACTAGCAAAATATATAAAGCTGTTAGAAGGTGATGAGACAGCAATTGTATCTGGATCAACCCAACTCATGAATGTATTGTATACGGAGATGATTGATGGTGATGATGACGTTTTTTAAGTGAATAATCATTACATATGAATGCGACAGTGATTGACCCCTCAAACCTCATGTAGAAATACTTGAGGGGAAAAATTCTCTCAAAACATAGATATTTCATTGTTTCTAACACTTTATGAATACACCAACGGTGAATTGCTGGTAGAGGTAACTGAGTTATTTGAGATCGATTTGATACAATAGTTGTATATTAAACATGCATTTCTTTGTATCTAAACTAATTTCTACATACCTAATGTATATACCCACCAAAAAATTAGACAAAAATTCTCTATTCCAAGTAGTAAAATCTAAAAAAAGGAGTGGCACATTAGAAGAAAAAAAAAATAAATAAAAATAGAGACTGACTGACCAACTAATACGTACACTCTGCCCGATGGGCACGTATCGTAGAAGAAGACCATAACAAAATATCTTCTTATAAAGAAGCATTGGAAGAAGTTAGACGTTTAGTTAAGTTTGCAGAAGAAGACTACACAGCATTTGAGCCCTTGAAATATTTAGAATGCTATTATGGGGAGAAAATTATTAAAGAAAATGAAAAAAAAAAAGTCATATAGAACATTAAATAAAAGCCATAGGTGCTCACCGTTCATAAAATAAACATATGTATATGTATCTTATTAATGTAAACATATTATCAGTATAAAGCAACAGAAATTTCGTCATACAAAGTCATCTTGTATCCTAGAGGACCCGTCGATAGGGTATACCTAAATTATATGAAAACGAGTTCGTTTTCTGTTGATCGCTATTAAAGAAGAAAATATGTTTGTTCATTATGATTTAACTAATTTAAAAGTACATTTAAATTCAGTCTCATACCCGTACTTCTTAACATAAAAATTAAAAATAAATGTTATCCAATTCTATATTATACTATGTATCAAAAATTTCAAAAAAGCTGTTATATGAAAGAATCTCCAGCGCTTCTAACTGCATCAGAGTTTAAGAAAAAAAAAACTCCTTTTATTCAATTTAATAAAATTTTAATTTGAAGCAGTAAGCAAATACATCAGCTTACTGCATTCTTATTCATAATCGTATAATAGAATATATAACCCCTAAAGGACAAAGTCTAAAAGTCTTATAAATTAAGAAATATAGAAAATAACATAATTTTTATAAACGCGTAAAGTTGCAAAAGTAATTCAAATGATTTCATCGCAAAAAACAAACAAAAAGCAGCGATTGTTTTCAACAATTATGAAAATAATAATTACAATATAAAACTCCCTTTTGATTTCCAATGTTTATCAATAAAAAATAAAAAATAAGTAAGTTAACTAACAACAAAAAAAACTATCAGTACCTAAGCTGGAGTGCCGGATCAGTTTCATTTAAAAATGTTTATACATTTTCAAAAAGCAAAGCAAGCTTTCCAAAATAAATGTAGAAGGCTATAGCTAGAAAAAATTTTATACCCTATACTTTAAAAAACTGTAAATTAAGTATAAGAAATATTTCTATTATAGTTACTATTACTATAGAGTATGTAAGCACATATCTTCAAGAATTCAGTTTTACTTACAACAGAAAATCCTCACAAACTTTTAAGTAAACGCAGATAAAAATTAAAATGTTTTTAATTTCACCAACAACAGACATCACATGACAAAAAATAAAATAAAAAATGTATTCAAAGATTGAATTGAACACTTATTTGTATGTACATATATATGTACATACATACATACATACATACATACATACATACATAAAATCAATTTGTAGATATGTATGTATACATATCAAATTTCTTATCAATGCTTAAGTATTTATTAGACCTACATCATGAAAATATATGAAGCGTCGTTTAGTTAAAGCACAATGCAAATATAAACAATCCATACACTCAAGGAAAATCTGCAGCTTAAAAATAAGAATTCATCACATTAATTCAATAATTTTTAATATAATAGAAAATGTATATTGAGATATCTACAAACTAATGAGTTTAATAAATGAATACTGTAAATTAATATTTTGTCCATATTGAAATAAGAAATTTCAATATGACTAAACCTTCGCTAATGGTTCTTATTAATTCAGCATGGTTCTTACTGATTTCAAGTTGGTTTTTCTCTGTGTGTAGATAACTCTTTCAGTCAAAGAAGACGAATGTAGTTAAATAAACAAAGTCTGTAATATAAACAAATTTCACACAGACTGACTTCAACGCGAGAAAAATTTAAGCATGAGAAAATATAAAGCAATCGTAAGTATAAAAGCATACTAGGATTAGGGGAGTCCAGATATATGATAGTATTTTATAGTACCATATGTCGATATTGAAAACAATTTATTTCTACCTACACATAAATACCAGCTCAAATACACACACATAGCAGAATTCATATAAGAAATATCCAAGAAAATTTCAACAACACCCCACCTTTTGCAAATCATGACGAGCCTTAAATTCTCCCTCAGATATACATACACAAATTCCCATGATCATACATAGGTACATATACAATATACAAGATTAATCTCAACAACACAACACTCTCACCTACCTGAAATTACAGATAGTCTTAAACTTCTACAGACGTCTATACACATAGATTCTCACGGCTACATATTACAAGAACACCTCGGCCCTAATAAATCACAATCATCATAAATTCTTACAAAAATACATATATACATACATACACATAACCAATTTACCTCAACAACATCCTCACCCACCTCAAATCACGATCAGCCTTAAACTACTATAGACAGACACATCCACAAATCCCCATGGATACATATTACGTCAACAACCCTGCCCACCCAAATCATGGTCAGCCTTAAACTCCTACAGAAATACAAACAGACAGACTCCCTCGGTTACATATTACTAGTACACCTCGCCCCTCATAAATCGCAATCAGCCTTAAGCTCCTATAGAAATTCCTACAAACGTACACACACACACATATACACACACACACACACACACACACACACACACACATATATACATGCAATTGATCTACCTCAACTACACCCCGCCCCCTGCCAATCAAACCTTCACCTAAATTCTCACAGACAGACAGACACATCCACAAATTCCTATGGTTACATATTACGGCAACAACGCCGCCCACTCAAATCACGGTCAACCTTAAATTCCCACAGTCTAGCAACACCTACATTAGCATTAGAAAAAATAACTTTCACGTTTTCCCCATCGTCATTAGGAAAAATCATTTTCCCGTCGGCATTTGAAAAAATTATATTCATTTTTTGCCGTCGGCATTTGAAAAAAATAATAATCATGTATTGCAGTAGGCATTAGGAAAAATTATCATGTATTGCAGTAGGCATTAGGAAAAATTATCATGTTTTGCCTTCGGTATTACGAAAAATCATTAGATGATTTTCCGTCAGCATTAGGAAAAACCATTTTCATGATTTTCCCCGTCGTCACATACACACATAAAAACCGCCAAACTATGAACCGCCTTAATACATTCACACAAAATATTCCACACACAAACTTCCCACGGTCAGGCAGGCAGACAGACAGACCGACAGACAGACATACACTTAATGTAAACAAAACCTCCTAATGTAAACAAAAAACTCATAATGTAAACAAAAAACTCCTTATATAAACAAAAAACTCCTTATGTAAACAAAAAAACACAAATTTCCAAGAATTTAACAATTTTCAAATTTTAATTACCCAAATTTAACAATTTGGGGGTGCACAGTGGAATGAATGCTTAATTTATCTGGACTAAAACCATAAATATTACCATTTCAATATCAAAAAAATAAAAGGATTTCTGGACAGCTAAGAACTTGTTCTAAAAGTACTGAAAATATTATATGAAAAATTAAATATTGAAAATATTACATGAAAAATTAATACTACCGAAGTTCGCAATAGCAAAACTCTGTAATATTTCCTAACAAATTGAGCTAGAATTTTTTAATTATTTTTGTCGAACTCAGCATCCTCAAAACCGTATAGACGACCATCAAATAATTTTGACCTGCTAGGTTAGCGAACCGACCCACTGTGGGGCAGAACCGCCAGTTCCCTACTACTCACTTATATGCACTCGTTTCGCTTAGAATATTTACTAACACAACTTTATTATTTAAACACGTTTTATATAGACACAAACTAAATTGTCTGTAACTTAATCTAACTATGGAAATAATATCTTTGGAAATACTGTTAAAAAATGTTTAATTCTTGCTTTCTTGCTGCCACATAGACATAACTCAATAAAGCTAGTTTTACAAAAATAATCAGCCTAAGTGAAGACTTATGGCTATTTCCTTCCCACCTGCGAAAGAAAACGTTCGACTTACATCAATTTATATTGAAAACAAAAAACAAATTTTCGTATTTTATTGTTGTTTTCAATATAAATTGTAAGTCGAAGGTTTTCTTTCGCAGGTGGGAAGGAAATAGGCCATTAATAAAAAGTTTTCTTCTCGAGACTTAAATTTAAAAATAGCCTCTAAACATAAAGGCGCATATTCATAGTTTTTCGATGAGATTAACTGCTATATGATGAACTATTTTGCGTTATTAACTCCAAAACCGGATTTCTAACTTATGACTATGTTCCAATAAACGAGCGATATTTTGATATACTGCTTTAAATTATTAATTAACATTAAAATATGTATTGTTTAAATTTCCCATACGTGATTTGTAAACATTATATGGATTTTTATTTTATGCGAAAATCTTAGCGAACCGGAAATATAGTATTTATTTTTTTGTTTGCTTAAATTTTACTAATTAATAATTTTAAGCAATTTGTTAAAGCAATTTGCTTAATTTATCTATGTGTCAGTTATAATTTTGTTAATTATAATTTATATGTATGTATACACACATTATTTTAAATTGTTTTGGGATCTAAACTGCTTGCAATTAGATCAAATTAAAAGTATTTAGTTTGAAACATCTCATAAATGAAAATATATGTTCAATTTGTTTTTATCTGTTTCGCTGTATACATACTCGTATATATGTAGTTATTTCTGTAATTTAGCAAATATGCAGTTCATATAAATCCATTAATAATGAGTGTTAAGTGTTTATTTATTTATTATTAATTAACTGTTTGTTGGGAATAATAAATGAGAAATCATAGTTTTTTTTTATTTTAAAATACTTATGATGCAAAGTAAATATTAAGTGGACGTTAGAAGTTATAGATGATGCCATGAAATTGGAAAATTTTTCCAATATATATATATATATTCGTATGCACTAAAAAGTTTTAATAAAATATGACCATAAGTTGTGTGTGTTTGTGCGCGTTGAGTTGGTTTCTTTTATTATTAATGTTTTCCTTAATTTACATGTAATTATTTTTTTAGTTCGCTTCTTAGTTAGAAGCAGGGCTGCCACATATGGCGATTTCTCGCCAAACGTGGTGATTTTTGAAATTGTTTGGCGTCCAAATTTTTGGTTTGGCGACATGGCGATTTTTCTGACGATAAATAAATTTCTTGGCGATTATAATGGCTATTTTTTTTTTAACAAAATTGAACTTCAATTTCATTCTAATTCAGGAAAATTAGTTTGTTGAAGGAGTAGTTTCAAAAATAAATCCTACCAAAACTCGCCTCCAAGAACTTAAAACAATTTGATTTTGATGATTTTTCTTATATTAATTATAGTCATTCAATTTGTATGAGAAAAAATTACAAGAAATAGTTTTTGGCGGTTTTATTTCTAACTTTGGCGATTTTCTGATAAATTTTGATACGATCATTTTTTAAAAATTGATATTAAAAAAGTGTTATATAAAAACAAATTTATTATCAAATATTTACTAAGAAAAGCTACATGAAACTGATTTTGGGCGACTTTTGGCGATTTTTAAAATCAATTAGCCGAAATAGGTCGGAAAAAATCTGACAAGCCTGGTTAGAAGTGTTAAATATTTTTAAAGTAATTTTAACGTAAGCTTATAGGCAATCAGCTGGCTACAAATACCTGAAATGTTATGTTAAATTTTGTTAAGCATAGATTCCGCGAAGTTTTCATAATAAATATCGTAGCTAAGCCTTCTCAAAGAGAAAAGTAATTTTCCAGATCGGAGTTTTAAAGTAGCAGAAAAAAACCGATCAAAATCGAGTTTTCATCAGATCTGTCTGTTTTCAAGTCATGGCTATTTTTATGTTAATTTCCGTATAGGTAGATGAGTGTGTGCGTGTGTTGAGCTTGCAAGTGTGTTTGTGTAGGTATAAAAAAATATTGTCATTATCATAAACAATTCGTACGCTCGCATATTTTCCCTCAAGCATCTATGAATATAGCCGATTCCAACATACAAGAACATCTCTACTTCGTTTATGCGAAAAACTAAAATACTATACAATTATGAATAAAAAGTCACAGGAGTATCAAGCGTATTGGTTCTCCATCACACTTCTTTTCTGACTGTGCTTATATTCAGCGTATGGAAATTTATTCAGAAACAAAATATACTCATAATACTCAGGATATTTATTCATCATTCGCCACCTTGTATGTAACATTTGTGTATATAAAATGTGTGGGTGTGTGTGTGTGCGGCTGTTATAGAACAATCTTTCTGTGGGTGTGGAAACAAAATAGCCCTGTATATACGCTTGTATAGCTGATTAATAGTCAGAGTATTTTTATACTCAATGCATATGACTGCAGCTCATCAGTCTATAAATTTTAGTCATTATTATTTGTGCTGCGTAATTTAAAAAATGTGTATAAAAGTAGTTTTTGGATGCATATACGTATTCGGTTTAAATGTAATGCGTGTACTTGCATATGAACTTGTTTTATATTTTTAGCTATACGCATTAATAGGTGTTGGAAGGCCAATACTCAAATAAAACGATACTTTTGTCATTCTCTGGTATGTCTGTAAAGCTTTCATAACATAAAAATAGCTTTACCGATATGACCCAAATCTACGGCGATTTAAAGACATATTGACCTCACTTGAGTTTCGTTATATGATGAACGATTTGATATAGTAGATTTTGAATAATTTCAAAATTTAAGCTTGAAAAATTTTTTTTCAAATAAATTTTAAACTACTGAACCGATCAAATATAAAATCTAATCAGCTTTTAAACTAAAGCAAGTGCAGCTGCTGCAAATTTGATTATAATCGATTAATTCGTTCGAGAGATATTGTTGAGAAAAATTTTTGAAAAAAGGAATTTATTTTCATGGCCCTAATTACGAGTGTCGTGTTTGGAGTTAGACTACCATTTTGTACTAGTAATACAAAGTAATTAATGGACGAAAAAGTATGGCAACATTTGTTCTTTAATTAAGTAAATATCATCATGGTCGAAGTTGAAATACGCCACTCACTTATTATTACAACTCCAAAAGTTTTTGTGGAAACGGTTTTTAGGCCCCATTTACTTCATTGGACTTGAAAAAACGGCGTCGAATAGCGCAAATCTGTAAAATGGTTGAAGAAATATCATTGTCAAAAATTTTTAAACAATTATATATTTTTATAATCCCAAAACTCTATAGATTTTACAGCGCTTTAATCTTGAAATGAGCAGAAATTTCCAGGGATGGCCTGCAAAGACACTCGCAGCCCCTACTTTTATTTTTAAGTTTTTATTTTAATATTGCCTGGTTCCATTAATTCTTTCGTTTTTTTTTCGCACGTAAATAGAATCTCTCCGAGACGTTTCTAAAATATATATTTGGCAAATATATACATATATGTATGTTTGTCTTTATAAACATGTACATCATTACCTTAATATAGAAATGCCCTAACTCATTAGTTTTTTGAAATCGAGATTTTTGCATTTTTAGATACATATCGAAATATACAAAAGAATCGATTTCAAAGAAATAATGAGCTAGGGCGTTTCTGTATTAAGCTTGTGTTTAAAAATGTGTTTTCTTCAGAACATATTTTTTTCAGAAAATATTTGTGGCTTTCAAATGGATTCTTTCAAAAACCGTCCATCTTTCATTTCAAATAAATTTTTTATTCTTTAATACAAAGTAAAATATTATGCACCCCATACACGTTTCAATTCAATTGTGAATTGAGTCTTTCAATTGAATTGATTCTTGGCCACACACTTCATAAACTGAATTGAAAGATTTTCATTCAACTGTCAAATTTATATTTTTTTCACAATTAAAAATTTTAAAATTTAAAACTTCTATTGCATTAATTCATTAATTTTAATATTTTTTATTTAGAATTCAATGAAATTAAATACAATTTTAAAAATACATAACTTTTTCTATACAAAATAAAGCTACAAACATAAATTTTGACAGCAAATCAAGAGACTCGAACACACACAGCACAATCAAATTGAAAGATTTACTAGTCAACATGAAAAATCAAAATCTTTTGATTTTTCTTCAACCAACTCGACAACTGCCAAACTAATCAATTGACAAAGCCATACACGCTTTGATTTGGACAACAACCGACTCAATTGAAAATTGAATTGAATCGTGTATGGGCTGCTTTAAAGGTATTCACATCAGTTTTTTTCCTGTTGGAAAAATGTAAATTTTTTACAACAAACACAGGAAAAAAAATTCCACATAAAGTTGAGTTTTTAAATTCAACTTTTGGTGAATTTTTTCCCTGTGTTTGTTGTAAAAAAATTACATTTTTCCATTTTTCCAACAAGAAAAAAACTGATGTGAATACCTTTATTAATTGAATTAATTAATTTATTCGAAATATAAAAAAAAATAAGGAAAAACATTTTAAAAGATTTACTAAGATTTAGCACTCCGAATGCCACAAGACGCTACGAACGAAGGACCATCAAAATAAGATTTTTATAAATACTGAATCGTAAACAATTAGCACAATGACGTACATTTTTTTATTTCCCTTGTTGTCTGCATTGAAATATAGAATTTAAGTTTCAGTAAATTGCAGTTATTTATATTTTCAGATTTAACTAAAATTCTTTTAACTAAAATTTTTACTTAAATTTTAAAAGCTTAAATGAAAGCTATTAAAGTGTTAACTGATTTGCTATTAACAACCAATGATTTCCAAGGCATTATTTTATATATTTTCTTTAATATTTCTTTAACTATTTTTTTCTGTATAAAAGAAATATGTATAAGATCTTATTATAGATTATTTTACGCAGTTGTTAGTTTAGTTGGCATACATTCTTCTTTTTTTCAATTTAAATAATCTTATCTTGCTGCTAAAACTTTTTCGCGTCAATACATATCTATATTCTTTTTTTTATTAACATTGATCCGTAAACACATAATAATAAATTTTTTTAATTGTTTTGCTTATGAGCATTTATTGCTTCAATTTATGTGATAAAAGTTTGTTTTTGTTTATATACACACATTTTGGCTGGTTTTAATTACTTGCTTTTTTTTAATAAAAACAATATTTAAGCAATTGTCCAGAAATTAAATAGGAGCTAAACAAACACATGTTGGCTATAAATCGAATCTTTTAATCGTTAAATGAGAATATTTCGCTTGAGAAAAATTAATAGAATGATTTCAAAACTATTAATAGAATCATCACTGTGATGATTCCTTAAGCGGAAAGTTCAAGCAGGAGAAGCCTTATGGATAAGCTGATAACAAAATGTAATTTCGAGATTTGTGGGGATGGAAATTTTAATATAATAAAAAGAATTTTTTTTTGGCAACGCTGGGTGATAACTTTTAAACAAATTTCTTATGTTAGTGCATCTACTTGGCTCTAGCCTAACCTAAAATTGTAGAAGAAAAGTAGTTTATTGAAAATATGTATAAAACCATATATTTCTCGTATTCTATTTCGACAAACTGGTTTGTTAAATATATACATGGTATTTCCAAGTAATTCACTCCGAAGTACTAAGTTATGTTTTATATGTAAGATTAATAAATAAAATATAGTTTAAAAATATAAGTATTTTTATGATTTAATTATACGAGTAGTTTTATTTTTATACCCTTCTACAAAAATGGTAAAGGGTATATAGAGGCTTCTCAATCCGCTTGTAATTTCCACAATATTAATATGGGAAACTAACCCCCCATATGCAAAAAAATTAACGTGTGCTTGAAGTGTGTGTTAAAACTAAATTTCCAAACAAAAACCGGTTTTAACGTACACTTGAAGCACGTGTTAATTTTTTGCATATGGAAGTAAGTATATATATTCTGAGTCCTTATGAATAGGGAAGATAAATAAGCGATGTCCGCCTGTCCGTCCGTCCGTTAAACTGTACGTGAAATCGGGTTTCCGAAGCTCCCAAAAAAGCTAGAGACTTTGGTTTTGAGCTCTTGTATTAGAAATGGTCCGAAATGGATTGGTATGGAAAATTGGCAATATCGAGCAGGCGGTCTCAGAGCTGGAAGGCTTAAACTTGATTTTGCCATATAAAAGTAACTGGCTAAAACTTTTTCTTATATTTTTTTGTTAAATGAATTTATTTTATATTTCAGTACAAGTAAAATTAAAAAAGCATTAAAAAAATAATAAAAAAAATAATCAAAAAGACGTTTTCAGGGTTGGCAAACCTTAACTTTTTTTATACAAAAGTAAATTACTAAAACAAATATTTCCTTTTTTTCTATAAATTAAACATATCTTATATTCTTAATAGAAACAGATTGGTATAAGAAATCAGAAAAATCTAAAATGATAAATGATACCAGGGTTGGGAAACGTACACTTTTTGTGATGTATAAAAGTTACTAGGTCAAATTAATTTTTCTCTTCTTTATAAATTAAATATATTTTATGTTTCGGAAAGAAAAATTTGATAAAGAAAAATTGAAAAACAAACACTACTGCTGCAGAGCTGGAAAAGTTGAACTTTTTGTTTGATATTAAACTAAAAAAAAACACTAATTATTAACTTGACTGCATCCGGTAAAAAAATACTTGTGTGGCAACACTCTATTCTTAAATAGCTGTTGTTTTTATTTACATTTATTTTCTTTTTACATACTCTTACGACTAAAATTTTAAGCTGAAAAAAAAACTCAGCCAATGTAGCAATGGTAAAGTAAGAAAATAAAAACATTTTGATTATTCAGCTCTTGTTTCAACTTTGTTATTTGTTGTTGAGATTCTCATTTGTTTAAATGAAAGTTTACAACATAATAACTCTAGTTGTTCTAATAAGCTTTAGGTAAATTTTCCCTGATGATATGCATTAGCAACAGTGAAATGCGCATAGGATCCAGCTAAACCCCTCAATAATCAATTTAAATGTATTTTTAATAGAAAAATATTTTACTTAATAAGTAAAATATTAATTTGGCATTATTAGTGCGTTTAAAAATTTTAAACTTTTAAACTAAGTTTTTCTTTATTTCATTTTTTCTACGTTCACTTAAAATATTTTATATATTTTTTAAGGAACTAGATTGGTATAAGGAGTCAGAAAAATCAAAAAGGATGATTCCAGGGTTGGGAAACTTACACTTTTTGTGATATATAAAACTTATTAAATAAAACTAATTATTTCCTTGGTTCGCTGCCGCGGTATATTGAAACAAAAAGATTACCAGCGTGCCAAAAGTTTTTTTTGTTCAAAAGTGTATGTTAAGTGTTAGTGAACCGTTCTGTGTCTTTAGTTCCAGGATTTATGTTGTTTTTTCTGTTTTTAGGATTTGACCACCGGTGGGTCATTCCTAACGTGACCAGATGTTTTTTTGTTGCAAATAGTGGGACATTATCGATCAAAAAGCGGGCTTTTGAAGAAAATAAATATGTTTTAGAAAGCGGGATGTGTAATATGCACATACACAGTTTCGTATGGCGATACACAGATTTCAACACCCAAAAAATGCTTTTAAATGAACAAAAGTATTTACAAAAAAGTTATTTATCTAAATAAATACAAATTAAACGTCGTTCACTGGTAATCACATCAATTTAAGAGCGGCTGCATCGATTTCGCCATTTCACACCTCTCATATACATAACTTTTTTTTTAATTTTGAAATATCTTTCAGCAAGAAATGTAAAATTTTGTGTGAGTAACGATTTTAATAATGTGCGTTGTCTTACAAAAAAAGTTCGAATTTGACATGTTGGGTATGAAAGCTGTCAAAAATATTTACTGTGAGATATTTGAAAAACTAATTTAGTGAGACGCTTGAAATATTATGGGAATAACTCCGCTGATATTGTACATTATCTCTGGAAACAATATTAGAGTTTAACAAGGCGTGGTGCCTGATATATAGCGCATATTTTTGTTTGTCTTCAAAAATAATACCGGTGTACCGATCATGCTGATTTGCTTACAGAATATTACTGATGGTCTAGAAGGAACAAGAGGCCATTACTTCAACGTATCTTGGAAGCGAAAACAGTCAAAATTTTGAAATTGTTTCGTACGCAGTAACGCCAATAATGAGAATGAAAAGGAGTCAATCAATGAGAAAAAAGTGTCAACGTCCCAAGTGAGAATTTTGAAACTGCCTGTGACTAATTATGTTAATAATGAGAATTGTATTCTACAAAATAGTGAAGGTTGAACCACAAGCGTGGCACTTCTAATAAAAAAAAGCAATGTGAGTCCGATCACAGAGGAGATATGTAATCATCTAGTAATGAAATTTTTTTTTAAGTTGGAAGTACTTATGCTTTTAGCATCTTTTTTTAAATTAATTAATTAAAAGTATCAAAACTTTCAATGTTGTAAATACATATGAATTTGTTGGTTTTTGTTTGTTTTATTAAACTTATTTGGTAAGTAAATGGGCACACTGCAGAATATGTATGTGTACTGCATTCAAAATTGCAGTAAGCAGTAAATTTACTGATTACTAAAAAAATTCAGTAAATTTTTACTGCTAATGAAATTTAATTTGCATTACCAGTAAAATCGTAGGGCCGTAATCATAATAAAATTGTAGCAAGTGGGAAAGTTTTTTCATTCAAATTTTTAAACTTTTGTATGAAAAACATTTAGCCACTTGGTAGAATTTCATTATGAATACGGGCATTACTGATTACTGAAAATTCAATGCACCTCATCATATAACAAATCATTTAGCCAATTTATAAAAATTGTAGAACAAATTTTTAGTAATCAGTAAAAATTTTTTTGTTTTTACTGAAACTTTAGTGGTACTGCAGTGCTCATCTATGGTAAATGCCTTTACTTTTACTTTTTAATTTTTAATTCCTGTTGTCCATCGTTTAGTTGTTGCTGTTCATGTTGTTGTGTACGCATTGCAATTAAAATAAATTCAGTAAAGTGGGACTTTGACTCGCGCACATTCGGTTTTGATAATTTTTTTTTGAGTTAGCTTTCTTAATTTTTTAAGTTTTTTCAGTTTAAACGATTTTTTTTCAGTTATATCGCTTTTTTCTCGTTTTGGCGTTTTTTTTTTCTCTTTTTGGGTTTTTTTCATTTTCGCAATTTTTTTTCATTTTGGGGATTTTTTCATTTTGGCGTTTTTTTTTTGTTTTTTTTTGGGTTTTTTCATTTTGGCAATTTTTTTCTGTTTTTGGGGTCTTTTTATTTAGGCGATCTTTTCATTTTGGCGATTTTTTCATATTGGCGATTTTTTTGTTTCAGGATTTTTTTTTTTCATTTTGGCGATTTTTGCGGTTTTTCGCGATTTATTTTAGTTTTAGAGATTTTTTTAATTTGGTGATTTTTTTCGTTTTGGCGATTTTTTTATATTTGGCGACTTTATATTTTTTTGATTTTTTAGTTTTACCGTTTTTGAAAATTTCAAGAGTTTTGCTTAATTTTGTCAAAATTACAAAGTCAAAATTGCATGAACTGATGGAACACCCATTGATTTGAATTTTTTAAATTTAGTGTTAATTGTTGTAGTCTGTATAAAAATACACTAACTTTTAAAATTTCAAGTGTATATATGTACATACAATTGTATGTATATTACATGGGATTTTAACATTTTTCGTTGCTCGTTTTGGAACACCCTTTAGTTTTTAACTCTCATGTATTTGTTGTTGTAGTGACCAAATGTCTACATATTGTTTCCAAATTTCAAGTCCGTAGCTCTTACGGTTCATTTTCACCTGGGGTGTACGGAAATCTACAGAAAAATAACCGGCTTCTTTCAAATACTAATACACTCATACATAGCTCGCACCGATTTGACAATGCAAAGCAAAAGCAAAAAGCAAAGAAAAAATTCAAAAATCAAAAATTCTTTTAATCTCAAATCGTTTATGGGGTGTAGCGATTCACACAGAGTTTCGGCTAGTTAGGCAATAACCGCACTTAAAAAACTATTTGGAGTGAATCTTTATCAGTTACGTTTTAATAAAATCGAACAAGAGATTGGATTTTTCAAAACTGTAAAAAGCGTGATAAATGAGGATAGCGATTCGAGGCGGGATGGACCTGTGAAAAGTGGGATGTCTGGTCAGGTTAGTCATGCCGCACTCAAGTGCTGCAGAAGAGCATATAATGCCATTTGACCCACCGCTAGTCGTTGCTACGATAAAATCGGGTGTGTGCTTTTCACTAAGTTTTCAGGAGAGCGAAACCCCCGTTTTATTTTGAAACTTTTCCATATTTTTTTAAATTCAAACGCTTAATTGAAACTTCCTTAGTATTTATATATGTAATATTTCGTAAAATTAATCTTAATAATCTTAGATTTGATAGGTATAGAGGAATTGCTACAAAGAATATTCCTTTTGTTGAATATTGAAAACATTAAAGATATTAAAATTCCACGATTTTAAGAAAACTTTTTTTTAATAATTTTTTGACTACCCAGGCAGAAATTGTGACTTTGCCCAAAAAACATGTATCACCACAACACTATAAATACAAAATTACGACTCTTCTAAAATTTTTGTACCGCCACAGTACTGTAAACACAAAAATATGACTTAACGTTTACAAATACCGCGTTCTTAGTAATCATATACCACTACAACACTCTACATACAAACATTTGACTTTAGTTCCCCAAATACCCCTTTTACAATAATTCTTTACCGCTGCAACACCGCAACTACAAAAATTTAACTTAAGTTGGGAAATTTACATTGTGACGACCTTATAAATATGTATTTAGAGTATTGTGACAACATTGAAAACAAGAGTCGGAGGACGGTCATTCGGCGTTATCATTTTAATGTTATGAGTACATTAAGATCTTGGTAAACGAATATTGTACTGATGTTAGTTGTACCCGGAGACAACCGTAGCAACGTCGTGCTGATTGTCTTTTTCTGCCTGGGTAGTTTTATAATTGAATTAACACTACTCTTATTATTTTACCTGTAAGTATTAAAAAAATGCAGCAGCATGAAAATAACTTAAGCCTCAGTTAGCCGACTGTAATGTAAAGTAACTGCAACAATAAGAAACAGCTGATCGATATTGTTATGTGAAAAGTAATGAAAATGGTTATAGAATTGGAATGTAACCTAAGCTTCTTTTCATATAAAAATATCGATCAGCTGTTTGCTACGTTGCAGCTATTTTACATTACAGTCGGCTAACTGAGCCTTTAGTTCTAATCCCCTCCTAACCCCTTTCTCTATTAAGATCAATACTTACGTGGATATTTTGATTGTTCCTGTTCGTGTGTTCCTGTTGCCTTCTCGCCATCTGGCTGCTTGTCAATTGGCAATGCACTTTTATCGTAACGCACGAACCACCAATATAATGCCAGAAAAATTATTTGCACAATCATGAGGGCCACAAAGCCCGTCTGTTTTGTTACAGACGAATGCATTGTCACTGTTAGTGTTGTTGCTTATTTAATTTTTCTCTGCTTTTATTGTTTTGGCAAAATATTGATGCTGACGAAAGATGCTGTTGGTTATTCCTATTTTATTTATTTTTGCTAAACATATATTTACTTTTACTCCTGCTTTATTATTGTAAACACTGGCTGGCTCTCTTGCCTTTCCTTTTCACTTTATTTAAAGGATCTCACTTAGAACACTTAGAAAAAAAAGCATACATACATACATACATATGTATGTATATTTTGCTCTGTTGGTCTGTTTGAACTTCAAATTAACACTTTTAGTGAGCTGAACACGTTTTGGGAATTATTAACAGGATTTAAGTTTTGAGTGCACGTTAGTTGTATAAAGTGCAAAAAAAAAAAATAGATCCTGCAATACTAACACCAACTCTAGCACGCAAGCACTCACACACTTCTTTTATTCCTTTCTGCCAATATCAATATTTTTAGTTAGTTTTTCGTTAACACGTTTTGGGGGGTTGCAAAGTTTCTTGTTAGTTTTGTGTTTAAAATACGTCTGTTCTTAGCAGACGTTAAAAGCCTTTTAAATTTTTTCACATTCAATGTGATTTTAGTTGTATCGCAGCGTATGTGCGATTTTATTTAATTTTTTTGCTCAATCTACTTTCGTTGTTGTTGTTGTTGCTGTTAGATATGTGAATTTTTTTTTCATTTGTAAGGCATAGAGTTTTTATTTTGTATGTAATACTATCGAAAAATAAGAAAATAACAGTACATATGTGAATTAAATCGCCTGACGCTCGCTCTCTTAAAGTTTAAATGCAAAGCTAAAGTAGTCAGCCAGTCATTTCGTCACTTAAACATTTTCAACACATTATTAAGTTCTTCTTCCATTTTATTTATTTTTTTTTTGTTGCTTCATACGACTCTCGTCCGTCTATCCGTCCATTTATTCTATTTATCCATCGCTTTTGTTAGGCGCGGTTGTGTGTGTTTTGTATGATATTTTAGTGCATGGGAATTTGTGAATGACAAGATACAAACGAAGTACTTGTCATATACGAGGTGCCAGTATCAAAATGTATTATAGTCAGATATGCTGTATGTTGTAGTTTTTGGATTTGTGTTTTTATGTACAAGGCATATGCTACAACTAGGAAAGAGAATGCAGTATGTTCTTCTATTTGTAACACGTTCCGGCAGGAAAAACCTTTTAATTTTGTCAGTTGTAAAGTAGAGCTTTGAAGAAGTTTCACAAGCTATCCGCTTAGCCTTTTAGTGACTAAATTTAGTGTTATTTTTAGTGTATAAACTCGTATGCAATTTCAAAATAGTCTCAAAATTATTTTCTTTAAATAAAAGTTTATATTGCTAATGAACTTTTTAAGGCCCTTTCAGCTTTTAAGCTGAGGTAGGCATATTTAAGATCTTCTTTCTCCAGCTATTATGCTTTAAGGCAAAACAAGATTTTTTGTGGTCTATCAATATAAATTCATATGTACTTATTAATATGTATATGTATATAAATTCAGTGAAGTGCGACTTTGACTCGCACACGAAGAGTTCCGTACGGACACAACATACATATGCAATACTATACGAACTTTAGCCTATATAATGGACATTTCACCTGATGTAGAAATTTTTTAAACGTATTCATTTATTTTTTTCTTAAAATTTTGGCAATTTTTTAGTTTTGGGGTTTTTTAATTTTGACGTTTTTTTTTGGTTTTTGGAATTTTTTTTAGTTATTGGCATTTTTTGGTTAAGGAGATTTTTTCGGTTTTGGCGATTTAATTTAGTTTTAACGATTTATTTTAGTTTAAGCGATTTTTTTTCAAATATTTGAGACTTTTACCTTTGGGTGATTTTTTCGGTTTTTGGCGATTTTTTATTTTAATAAATTTTTGGCGATTTATTTTCGTTGTAGCCCTTTTTTAGGTTTGGCGTCTTTTTCGTTTGTGTGATTTTTTCGGTTTTTGGTGTTAATTTTTAGTTATGGCGTTTTCTTAGTTTTGGCGATTTTTTCGGCTTTAGCGATTTATTTTAGTTTTAACGATTTATATTATTTTTAGCGATTTTTTTTTATAGTTTTTGAGTCTTTTTTCGATTTGGCGTTTTTTCGGATTTTGGCAATTTTTTCTTTTAATCGCGATTTGTTGCAGTTTTGGTGCTTTTTCTTAGTTTGGCGATTTTTTCATTTGCGTGATTTTTTCGGTTTTT
Source organism: Tachina grossa (assembly GCA_949987645.1). Classification (NCBI taxonomy): domain Eukaryota; kingdom Metazoa; phylum Arthropoda; class Insecta; order Diptera; family Tachinidae; genus Tachina; species Tachina grossa. The sequence goes on along the minus strand of OX465276.1, from coordinate 38,221,275 downwards.
GGTGTTATTTTTTAGTTTTGGCGTTATTTTAGTGCTGGAGATTTATTCAGTTTTAGCGATTTATATTATTTTTATCGATTTTTTTTATAGTGTTTGAGTCTTTTTTCGATTTGGCGTTTTTTTTCGCATTTTGGCATTTGTTTTCTTTTAATCGATTTTTGGCGATTTGTTACAGTTTTAGTGCTTTTTCTTAGTTTGGCGCTTTTTCGTTTTTGGGAATTTTTCGGCTTTTCGTATTATTTTTAAATTTTGGCGTTTTTTCGTTTTGACGATTTTTCGGTTTTTGGCGATTTATTTTAGCTATAGCGATTTATATTATTTTAAGCGATTTTTTTAGCTTTTGAGCGTTTTTTCGTTACGGCGATTTTTTCTTTTAACCGATTTTTGGCGATTTATTTTAGTTTTAGTGCTTTTTCTTAGTATGCCGCTTTTTTCGTTTTTGGGATATTTTTTTGTTTTTGGTGTTATTTTTTTAGTTTTGGCGTTTTTAAAATCTGTGACGATTTATTTTAGTTTTCGCGATTTTTTTTTTCGTTTTGTCGATTTTGTTCGTTATGCCGATTTTTTTCAGTTTTTGGCAATTTTTTGAATTTTGGCGAAATACAAAAAAAAAAACAGCAAAAGCAAGGTGATTTTTTGTATTTCAGCGACTTATTTTATTTTTAGTGATATTTTTTATTTAAGGTTTTTTTTTTACTAATTTTGGGATTTTTTAGTTTTAGCGTTTTTGAAAATTACAAGAGTTTTCCTCTTATTGTTTCCAAACTACAGCAAGTTTTCAAGATTACGTTAACTGATAGAACACCCTTTAGTTTTAACTTTTTTTACATTTTAGTGGTAATCAGTGTGACCAGATTTTAAAATAACATTAAGCTAAATCACGTTTGAAAAAGAGCTAAAATAAGCTAAAAATTTAAATTTTAAGCCAGAAAATAAAGCTAAACTTTTTTCGACTTCTTTGATCAATTTGCAATAGTTTCTTATTCCTAAAATAACGTTAAATATATACATACACAAACATAATTTTCTATTATTTGAAAAAAACAAAAAAAAAAAAAAAATATTGAATAATTTTTTAATAATTATTTATTCATTATTATATTTGAGTTCAAGGAAAAACAAAAGAAAAACTTCCCAAAATAAGCTTAACCAGTTTTCAAAAATGTAAAAGCATTTACACTAAAATACGAAACCTTTTTTAAATCTATTTCTAATTTTTGTTTTAAGTAAATTCATGCCGCTGAATGCACGTTCAACTCAAGTCAAAGGAACTCTTTAAAAGTCTTATGGGTAATATTAATTATTTATCTTTTGCCATTGTAACTCCAAAATTGCAATCAGTGTCCTCTATATTTAAACTTGCAATTTCTCTTATAAATAAGCAATTTACATTTTGTATTTTTTAAATCATTTTCCAATGAAAAAATGTTGTATTTTTAAATGTTAACAAATTATCATTTTTAATATCCGCCAAAAAAAGGGGTGTTGTAATTTTGTAGTGTATGTGTGTGTGTGTAGGTGTATCTGTATGTCTGTACGAGTCCATGTACATACCAAATGGCTGGATCGATTTTGATTTAGTTTGAAAGCTGAAGAAAATCGGTCCAGCCGTTTAGAAAATATCACTTCTTTTCTAGATATATTTAGCTGAATCTGTGCGCCGTAGCTCCCAAAACGGCTAGACCTATTTTAATTTTGTTTTTGTCGTTTGAAAAGTGACTTGATCTTGCCTATACTTGAAGAAAATCCGGTACAGCCGTTTGGTCAGTACGTTGGGCTTTTTAAAATTTTTAATTTTTGTTATTATAACTTTTTTTATGTCTTTAACATATTTTTTGAAAACATGCAATTGAGATTAAAGAAAACGGCTAAAAAAGCTAAATGAGTTTTTGAAAAAAGCTAAAAAAATTAAGCTAAGAGCTAAATAGAAATTTTGCAGCTAAATCCCAAAAGAATAAGCTAAATTTAGCCCTAAATAAGCTAATATGGTCACGCTGATGGTAATTGTTGTAGTCTGTATAAAAATGCACTAACTTTGAAAATTGTCTGTAACTGTTAATTACATTGCAATTTCAACATATTTCGTTGGTTGGTTTAGAACTCCCTGTAATTTTTCACTGTCATATATTTGTTGTTGTATAGAAAACAGCCTGCGATGCAGCGTGACCGTTTGACCGAATAAAGTGGGAAATTGACACTTTTTCCACTGCCTTTCCACTTTTTCGACTGCCTTGCCATCTTTTTTTTAGGGTGAGTTATATGAAAATACATTAAAAATAAAAAGTTTAGTTTAGTTTTTTTTGATTTTTTTTTAATCTTGCCCCTTTTTTTTTTTTGATAAATCCTCTATTTGGTGCCACTTTTTGAAAAATGTCATCGTTCACCCTGCTGCGATGTACAGACGGACACACAGACATCGTAGCGAAAACAATAGAAATCCTTTTCACCTTTGATATATGGAACCCTAATAATCGACATAAATAGTTGTAGGAATTTTAAATGTTTCTCATCCTAGCGGAATTTGAAAATATTTTCATTCCTTATTTTTTATTATGATTTAGTTTCTTTACGAGTGCAGTTGTGATAGGCAGTGTTGTCAACTTGGTGCGTTTCGCACCATTTTAAGTGCTTTTTGAATTTTTTTGTGCGAAGAATTCCTTAGTTGGTGCGTGGTGCGCTTTTTTTAATTTCGGTGCGTTTTTAAATTTTTGGTGGCACCAACGCAAATTTAACACAACAATGGGTTAAAACCGGAAAATTCTTGTGAAACTTACCAACATCAGTTTCCTGATGTTTACAAAATATCACAATTTGAAATGAAATCTGTTTTATGGCCCAATGATAACAATAATCATGAAAATATTAGCTTTATTTATTTGGAATAATTAATTTCTGGTCTATTTTTAAAAAGTTTTAAGCCAAATCTATAAAATTAATATACAAAAATGTATCATTTTGTACAAATGAATGTAAAGATATGTATGTGCCCTTAATTATGAAAGTTGTATAAGTGTTATATTTCTTTGGTCGAGATATTTAGTAGATTACATTGGAAACAATCCAAAAATAATTTTTTTGTTATGCAACAGTTTAATTTAGATTTGTACTACTAGTCTGATCAAAACGTACTATATCGAATCAAAAATGGTGTGACCTAGACCACTTTCATATGTACACTATGTATGCACAAATTTGTTTAGTTTTTTTTTGTTGTATTTTTTAATTATGTACATATATTGTAAAAGGCTTTTTGTTTTTATTGTTATATTTTTAATATGAATTATTAAACTTCTGATAAAAAAAAAATTTAAAATATTTGAATAAAATGATAAATAAAGAACTTTTATTAGTTTTGAATCCTTTCTATTAATCGTGGAGCTCTTTAAAAAGTTTTGTACAGAATTTATGAAATTAAAAAAAATTATTATCTATGTAATACAAATGAATATTTTTTTTGCCAAGTTTTTTTAGGTTTTATTTTTTTAACCCTGAACTGTAAAATCCTTTTTTTGTGTTAAATTTTTAACACAAAAAAAAAAATAATGTACTTTTATGCAAAATTATTTCAATAAAGATTTTAAACTAAAAAAAGAAATTCTAAGATTGGTGCGTTTTTTTTTTGTAAATGGCGCGTTTTTTTCTCCATTTTGGTGCGTTTTGAAATTTCAAAGTTGACAACGCTGGTGATAGGGTAGGGTGTTTTTAAATGCACTATGGACGTTGTCTTAAATGTGAACAGTTAGCTTTAGTTTTAGTTAAATTTATTTAGCAGTTAATTTTATTTTGAATTTTTAAATTGCTTTTTTCATTCAGTTTATTTTCTGCTTATTCTCTCTGCATGGCTTGAACGATTTAGCGCAAAATTTCTCTCAACGTTAATGCAATTTCTACTTTTATTTATTTTTTTTATTAAAGAAATTGCAAAACACAAACATTTAAGGGTGTACATGCAGTGCACTCTGTTTTAAATAATTTATTTAATTTCATTTTATTTTAGTTTAAATTTTTAATATTGCAATTGGTTGTGTTATGTTTTCAATTTTCTATGAGAGCCAGTGCAGCGAAAAGGTCAAGTTGAATGTTAATTATTTTGTGCAATAAGATCTGCTTTATTAGGCCTGGTCATTTGGTTACTGCTTTTAACTTTAAAGTGACACCAAAGGTACTTTATTTGATTCAAAGAACAAACATAAGGTGTTCAAATTAGCAGAAAATATATATTCAGCATTCAAATTAACAAAATAAAATTATAAAGTGAGGTTAGTTGAGCATTAAACTTGTTCACTACTAAAAACATTCTTTAATGTCTATTCAAAAACATTTAGTGTCTTACTTAACAAGAATTTCGACCTCTAACCCTAAAAATTTAACCGTTATGTATTTCCATAATCGATATTTCATAGTCAGCGATAAATTTTCCCTCAATAAAACCATCACAAAAAATCTTTTTAAATATATTTAGTGGTACGTATGTTTTATATTCAAATCTAATTTTATAAGAGGAAAACAAAAACAGACTGATATTAAAAAAGCTCTCATCTTCATACACATGAGTTTTTGCCTTTCAAACTGACATAATTTTAATTGTTATAAAATTGCAATAACGAAATAAGTTGGGTTGGGAAAAACGACGATAAAGATAAGCATTTATTTACATTGAAACTTTTAGCAAACTAATCCCATTAATCCCGCAATATGAAAATAAACATTATTTTAAAATTAAAACTGCATACAGAGATTAAAACAGAACAACTTTTAATTAAATTTGAAACTATGTTTTTTAAGTCTTTTTTACTTGAAATAAGTAGTAAAAAAAAGAGAAAATAATATTAAAATTATGTGAAGAACTAATATAATATAATAGCAAAAAATATGTATGTATTGTGGGCATATTTTTTAAATTAGATTTTGAATGATAACTATCAATTACATTTGACAACAGCTTAATACTACTTAGGGCCATTATTACAACTTAAAAATAGTTTTGATTATTACAAGCAAACGTTAATGTAACAGTGACTGATAAGCTAACAGCAGGTTTATCCTCATGGTAACTTTCAAAGTGAACTTTAAGCATTTTAACAGTCAAAGTAGCCCGCATGTACACCAATGTTGCCACAATACATCATTTGTATTATTTATTTTATCGGACAGTTGTAACAATGAAAAAAGTTAATGGTCACTTTATCGTTCACGTTAACTAATGTTAAGGTTAACTATCAGGAACTTTATCTTTAGGTTGTAATAATGGCCCTTACTGTACGTGCTCTTAAATGAACATAATTTAAAAAAAAAATATAGTCAGTAACTGAGCTAAAAAAAATTGTAATAAAAACCTAAAGAAAAAAATGTTAAATAGTACTTAACACCTTTTTTCGTGTATGCAAACAAAATGAACTTAAATAGATTGTAGTTAATAATAATTTGAATAAATAATAACAAAAAAATAAATAAATAATCACACGCTTTAATTGCAAATTTTTGAATTCAATATTTGATGTTTAACAATCATGTTAAAACAACTTGACCTTCTAGAAAATTATATTTGTAAATAAAAACAAGCATGTTTAACAAAAAGTGTGCATTTCGCAATAACTAACTTTTTACAAAAATTACTTTTTGAATAAAGTACCTTCTGCACAAAAAACTTTTTACAAAAAGTAACTTTTGCACAGAGTTCTTGCACAAAAAGAATCATTTGCAAAAAGGACTTTTTTTTGGATAAAAAGTACTTTTATTTAAAAATACTTTTTTATAAAAGTACTTAAAAAAATATCTTTTAAAGAAGTACCTTTTTTAGAAATTACCTTTTGAAAAAGTACATTTCTTAAAAAGTACCTTTCAGAAAAACAAAAATTTTTTTTATATAACTTTTAAAAAAGTACATTTTAAAACATTCCTTTTAAAAACAGTATGTTAACAAAAATGTACCTTTTGAAAAAAGAACCTTTTAAAAAAAAGGACATTTTAAAAAAGTACCTTTTAAGAAAGTACTTTTTTAAAAACGTGCCTGCCTCTCTAAAAAAATACCTTTCAAAAAAGTACCTTTTTAACCAGTACGTTTTAGAAAAGTACCTATTTAAAAATTTGAGTTTTAATAAGTGCAGCTTTTATAAAAGCTACCTCTTACCAAAAGTATCTTTTGCAAAAAGTACCTTATGTAAAAAGCATATTTTAAAACGGTAATTTCATAAAAGTACATTTTTAAAACAGTACCTTTAACAAAACGTACTTGTTGCAAGAAATACCTTTTACAAAAAGTATATTTAAAAAAAATATTTTTTACGTAGAATAACCTTACAAAAAGTTTATTTTAAAAAAGTAAAAAGTATCTTTTGAGAAACTACCATTTACACAAGTATCTACGAGTATATATTTAAGAAACCACATGCTACTATTAGCAGAAAAATCCCTTTTACAAAACACATCTTTTAAAAATTACAATTTTTTATTAGTTACCTTTTTTAAAAGGTACATTTCACCAAAAGTATCTTTAACAAAAAGTACCTTTTACAATAAATGAATTTACAAAAAATACCTATTACAAAAAAAATAGTTTTTCAAAAAGTTAAAAATAGTAACTTTGACAAAATTAACCTTTAACAAAAAGTACCTTTTATAAAAAGTAGCTGTTACAAAAAGTACCTTCTATAAAAAGTACCTTTTATAAAAAGTACCTTTTATAAAAAGTACCTTTTATAAAAAGTGCCTTGTATAAAAAGTGCCTTTTATAAAAAGTACATTTTTTAAATAGTATCCCTTAGTGCCTTTAATTTAAAGCGCAGAAAAGTACCTTTTGTAAAAAGTACATGTTTTAAAAAATACCTTTTATATAAAGTACGCTTTATAAAAAGTACCTTACATAAAAAGTACCTCTTATAAAAAGCACCTTTTATAAAAAGTACTTTTTGTAATAAGGACCTGTTATAAAAAATACCTTTTATAAATAGTACCTTTTATAAAGAGTAACTTTTACAAAAAGTAACTTTTATAAAAAGTGCCTTTGATAAAATGTACCATTTCCAAAAAGTATCTTTTACAAAAAGTACCTTTTATAAAAAGTACCTTACATAAAAAGTACCTTTATAAAAATTACCTCTAACAAAAAGTATCTGTCACAAAAAGTACCTCTTACAAAAGGTACTTTTAACTAAATGAATTTAAAAATAAATTATACTTTACAAAAAGTAGCTTTTACAGAAAGTATCTTTTCCACAAAATACGGTTTGCAATAATTATCATTTTCAAAAAGTATCATTTACAAAAAGTACTCGTACCTTTAAGAAAAAGAATTATTTAAGGAAAAATACATGTTACAAAAAAATACCGTTTTACAAAAAGTACCTTTTCCAGCAAGTACCTTTTATAGTGCAAAACTAACTTTCACAGGAAATACTTTAAGCAAAAAGTAAATTTTAAAGAGATTGTCTTTCATAGAATGAGCCTTTCGCAGAATTTTGTCTAATATGAAATGTATCACAAAAAGTTGAGCCTTAAAAAAGGCATTTTGAAGAAAGGTCTTTAAAATTTACTTAAACACACATATATTTATGTCAGGCCTTGGTTTCTCTAATCAAAAAATTTCTTTTATTTCAGGTAAGCCTTCACAAGATATTGCACTTTATGTTGTAAGTATATATGTTTAATAAATAATAATTTCCATGCTATCTTAAAGTATTTTATAGAGATTATGGCTTTTTTGTCTTGTTGTTTACTTAAAACATCACAAGATAAAAATTACCATTCATAATCATTAGCATAAACTAAAATTTAATAGTTCTATTAGCTCTACTCAGCATAATAACAAAAAATTAAATTCAAGCCAAAATATTAATAAACAATTAACACTGTGGTAATGAAAATTATATTGATTACTGAAATAACATTTGAATATCTCGAACATTGTCCGAGATACTAGTAAAACTACTTAAAACCAAAGACAAAAGCAAAAGCTGCGCAATATCAACAGAAAATTAAAAAGTAAAATGAAAAATAAAATTCAAATGTAAAATATACAAAGTTTTGCTCTCGGCAAAAAAGAGTAATAGAATCTTAAGCAACGCAAAAAACACAATACAAATCAATCTCAATTAATAAGTTTGCGGGACGAGACGAAAAAATTTTATTTGAAAATAATTTTCTAGTTGAAATGGGTCAAATACTTGCAGTTTACTTGCGCGTGGAATACTTATTTTTCAATTATCTCAAATTTTTTAGCTTTCAAGCAGGAAAATTGTAGAGTATAAATAAAATATGAGTAAATGAGGACACTTTGTTGGAAATGCAAGTTTTGAGGACATTTTGTAATGGAGAAAATGAAGGGGAATATTAAACACTAAACGGTCTGTAACTAATGATGATGTTCTTGGGTTAGGAAAAATACTTGAACTTAATGTCGCTATTAGTGTTTAGGGGAAATCAATCGACAAATCGAAATCTAAAACACTAGAATTGATATTCTAAGCTTAATAGATAATTTGAAGTTTTCTTTCATTTAAATTTTGCAGCACACGAAGCTTTGAGAAATTTTTTTTATACTTGTTCAGTGAAAACCATAGAAATATAATTTTCTAATTATAGAATAATATTTAGTGGTTATATGATTAATTTTTAAGGGTTAAAGTTTCTGTAGATATTTACGTTCAAATTTGTTGGGAATAGAAAACATCAATTGCAAGCAGCGTTGCCATATTTTTTTTTCTCAGAAGCCTTCAAGTCGAAGAAAAAAAAATTTTTTCTCATTAAAAATCTTTTTATTTAGTGATTTTACTCAAAATATATTAATATGCATTGATTTTACTGAATTCAAATTTAGGAAAAAGTTATTTTGTTTAAAATGAACTAACAAACGTATTTACCTAATAGCACAAAATAATTACTGAATACAACATGTACATATAAGATAAATATATGTATGCACATAATTCATACTTTTGATGAAGGAAAGAAGAAAATATATCAGTACTTTAGTCAAAAGGACCTTAAATAATATACTTAAAATAGCAAATATATTCTTACAAATCTTATTATTTAACAAATAAATCTCTTAAGGTAGAATTAGTAGATGTTGCGTGTCAGCTGACAAAAACCGTACCATACACAATGCATGTTACTAGTTATAAAATATGTGGTGGTAGCACTATTGACGTAGGAATCTGCAGAAAACAGATTTTTCTGTAGCGAATGTCAAAAACGCCGCATTTAATGCCAGACAAAAAAAATGTGTGGTGCAAACTGTTACATTTTCTATAACTTGAGCATAAAGTTGAACGATACGGCAAGCTGTAAAGTAGAATGATACGATTTTACTAATTCTACCTTTAGTCTTGTTAACATCCCGAAAAACTTTGAAAATAAGATAAATCTTCACATATGGTAACGCTGATTGCAAGAAACAATCTTCACCTTTGCTTTATACAACAATTTCGAGGTGTGTTGAGTTAGTTTCTTAATTTAACCAAGCTTATCGGCATCCCTAAGGGTATGCTACAAATATATATGTGTTATCTACAGTGTGGCGATTTTAAGATCTTTACAGATAAATGTAACATTTTTTATTTATATGTATGTAACATTTTATTTATATTGCCGGAAATATATCATTAACGACTATTTCTAGAATTTTTTAATTATTCGTTTTGCATAGCATTATTTAATCTAAAATTTTTGTTTGTTTAAATTCTTTAGATATTACACGGTGAAAGTGATTGAAGAAATTTGAATTTTATATATTATTTTTGTTTCATTCATCCTTTTAAGTTTAATAAACGTGTATTATTTATAATTTTTTTTTTATGGAAAATGTTCAGAAAATGTTGGCTTTATTTAAAAAATAATATTGGTTATAAAAACACTTTATTAAACCAAAAAAAAAAAAATTTTGTTGATAAACTTTTTGTTAACAAATAATTTTTTTAATACGTTTGTTTATATTTAAGAAATAGCGTTAGTTGTTCTTTATTTTCTTTAAATTGAATTTTGTTTTTGTTAAAATAAAATAAAAAATAATCACCATTTATCAAAAAACTTATAGAAAATTTAGAATTGTTTATTAATTTCAAAATTATTTTCTTATAGCTGTTAAGAAAAACTCTAGAATTATTACTATATTAAGGTTACAATTAAAAATTATATTATGTAAGTCAAATTAAAATTTGTCACTCGTGAGATGCATGAGCGTGAGTGGAAAATTTTTTTTTTGCTTTAATATTTAAAAGAATATCAAAGAAAAAAAACTTTTTAAAATTTTTTTCAACAATTTTGATTTACTGTCACTTTATAAAAATTTATAGTTTTTGAAAATTAAAAAAAAAAATGGAAATAAAAAATAAAATGAAATTGTCACACGTGAGAGCACGTGAGCGTTAGAGATATAATAAATATTTTTTTCTTCGTGAAATCAAGTGATAAAAGTTTTGAAAACCCTAAGAGCTTGAAGAAGGCTGATTTTACAAAATTATCTCAATCAGTACTGCCGGAATGGTTGTAATTAATTAGGGCAACAAAATGTGTAAAATTTCCTATAGTACGCCGGTATAGAAATATTAATATATTATATTAATACTACGACTACTGATAGCAAGCTTGTCAGAAAAATATTTTTAATACATTTTATCAGTGTTTCAATTAATTTGTAAAAAATTAAAAAGGGTTTCTTCAATAAATCACTTTTTACATTTTATTTATAACCAAATGTTAAAAGTGTCATTAAATTTCTTTGCTCTTTTCAACAACGATTTCATTTTAATATTAAACGGTTTTCTTTGTGCTTTTTATTTTATTTTTTAAGTAATTTTTATGTATTTATATGTCAACTGCTAAATATCTAAATATTTGGGACAAAATTTAACTTATTTTCTTATGTTGTGTTGCGCTGTCTGTTCGTCTAGCTAATGGGAGAATAAAGTCAAATTGAGCTAAGCAAAGAAACCCTTTTCATGCAAATCATACAAAGTAGCTGAGTAAGGAAAACTCAAAATCACCAACTAGTCGACTTTTAGTTGATATAAATGTTTGAGATAAAATATATACAAATATTGATGTCTCTAGTCTGTCCTTTTTTAGCATTAAAATTTTGGTATAGGTTGAAAAACTTTAAACTTTTAGTAATAATTTGTGGCCAATTGCATAAAAAATTCACTTTTAAAACTATTAACTACTATGAAATCCATTTTATAGTGCAGCGTGACCAACATACAACCAGATAGATGTTTCAGCCAGAAAGTAAGAAGGCAGCAGTTTTGTCAATATAAAAAGGACGCCATTTAAGCGGATTTGAAATTGACATAAAGCAGACAGAGGCCATCGTTTAGATAAATCTAGTGCTTGAAAAAAAAGATTATAACTACAACAACATTTTGAGCAATCAGAAATAAGATTGTCAATTTGGATCAGTCAGAGATGGTTGTACAAATGCAAACAAGCATACAATCCCACTCATGCTCTTACAAACTCACACACACACACACACACACACACACCAACAAACACTCACTCACACTTCTATATACATAAAATGTATGCTTAGAAGTTTAGTAATAAATCCTTACAAATTTCGTAGCAATAAATCACTTTCTCTTTGTAAACTCACCAAAAACACTCATGCATACTCTGCTAGTTATTGCTTGTGTGTATAAGTTTTATGTTAATGTTTGTACGGTGTTTGTGTGTATTTGTCTATATGGTTGACAAGGATTCATGTTTGGAGATATAAGGACTTAAGCCTTACAATTGTTAAAAGTTTGCGCTTGAAAATGGAGAATACTTCTCCTCTTTTTTTTAAGTTTTTTTCTTTGGGCAAATTGTGGTGAATGTTTTGACTTGAAAATATTTCCTTCTATGTAGATGCCTTTTGCCATCAAGTGCAATAGTCTAGAATACACAATTGTTGTGTAGCAAATCACTTAGAATATTTGTGAAAATGCATGTGAATATGTGTAAAAGTTTTGAACTGCAAATTCATAGTTGAATGTATGCCCTACAGTTCGCTGGAGAAAATTTAATCACCTTTCATTCTTTAATTGATTTATTCCTCCTTAGAATACAAGCTATTTCGACATAGTATCATGACAGCACACTTCGATAAATCTTTACATATGGTAACGCTGATTGCAAGAACCAATCTTCACCTTTGCTTTATTCAACAATTTCGAGGTATGTTGAGTTAGTTTCTTAATTTAGCCAAGTTTATCGGTATCCCTAAAGGTATGCTACAAATATATGTGTATATGTTATCTACAGTGCTTCGATTTTAGAATTTTTACATATTAATTTTGCATTTTTTATATCCATCCATATTGCTGGAAACATTTCATGACCACTATTTTTAGAATTTTTTAATTATTCGTTTTGTATATTATATTTGCACATTATTTTATCTAAAATATAATTTTTTTCATTACATTTTTTTTTAAATTCATAGATATACTTGTGTTGATGACACGGTGAAAGTGATTGAAAAAAATTCAATTGATTTCACGAATTCACACGGATTTGCTGGTCCCTAAAAGCACCATAAAAGCTTGGTAACATCGCCTTGGGACTACTACTACATATGAACAGCAAGGTTTCTCCTGGCCGTTTAGATGATCCAATCTTTCTTGTTAATTTGAAAGTAGTGTATTGCTACCAAATAAACTGGAAGTATATGTGATTTTTGTTTATTTAGATATATGTAAGTGCGTCCTCTGTTTATGGTTGCAAGCAGCATATTGTCATAAAAGATTTTTCCACTCAGAATATTTATTTGCATTTTCAAGTTGTTTTCTGTTTCGTTGACTTAAACAAACAGTGATGAGGGAAATTGTTAAGAAAATTAAAGCTTGAAAAGCTCAATTAGGTCGCTTCATCTCCTATTATGGAATGGAATCCAATTGTCTCATCAATATCATCAAGAGTTATATTTTTCCGTATTCTATTTCATTAGGATATTTTTTTCTTATTTCACTAAAAATTGTTTCTTACAGTTTTGTTTGCCACTTTGATATATTGTCACTTTTTGGCACGCTCGTCAACATTGTTGTGTAAACAATCATCGGTGCTTGAGTATCCTCTCCACCAGCAATAATTTTATATCCTTTTATTGTATCCCCATAATGCAAGCATACGACTACACTAAAAGAAACAATGTGTGTGAAGTTAAATTTTATATTTTTTAGCCGTTGATACAAACCTTGTGCTTTAAAAGAGCTATGTTAGGGTGTTAACAGGGTTTTGCTAAGTTTTAAATATTTAATTAATGTATTAGTTAAGGAATTTTTTTCCAAAGTTAGAATTTGAACCACCTTTTGCCAGATTTTTTAGAGTACAATTTGTGATCAGCAATGTCCGCCCACGTGGTCTACTTAAAAAAAAAAAAAAAAAAAATTGGTCACACCTTGCGAAATGTCAGTATATATAGTAGGGATGTAACGAATGTTCGCATTCGCTTTCGCATTCGCAAATTATTCGCTTACTTTTGCTATTTGCATTCGCTTTTGCATTCGCTAAAATGCAGGCGAATATTTCAAGCGAATACTAAACCAAAATACAGCTTTGAAAAATACTTAAAACTAGCCTTTTCAAACTTTTGGAAAATGTTGAGCACCATTCATTACTTCGCACAGAAAATTTTAAATGCAAACAATTTTAACTAGCAGTTCTTTGTTGTAAATTTTATGCGAAACAAGTGCCACGCATATTATTTCGCATGAAAACTTAAAATGTTGAAGATATATTTCATATGTTTTTCCCAAGATGGACAAAGCATTACTTCTCCAAAATTTTTTAATGAATTCATGCCAATTTTTCTTAATATGTATTTTGGCAGCATTTCACATTAATTATTGAACAGAGTACCAGGATTTAGGGCCAAAGTACGAATGGGTTAATTGCCTAACATTTTGTAAATTTATTTTTATTATCTATACTTATTTCAATATAATTTCATACATACATCTTTCTTTCGCATTCGCTTTCACAAAAATTCAAATGCATTATTCGTTTTCGCGTTCGCATTCGCTAAACCCTAATATATAGTTACGAAAATTAAAAAGACTTTTTCACCTAATCCAATTAACATATTTCTTACTCCTCTTTATTAAAAAATATTAATAGAAAATTTAATTTTTTGCAATTAAAGCTTTTACTTAATTTAAATTTTACGCAACGTCAAGTATGTAGTATATAACATTAAATTTTCAAAAGTATTGCTTATTATCATTAGATAGATTTCAAATAATAAAGAAAAGGAGAAAAAAACTCAAACAAAAAGTTTAATTGGCTCTACTAAACTTTTGAGTAAATTTTAAATCAATTAAATTTTTAAACAAAAGTTTAATGAATTCTTTGAAACTTTATGATCAATTAAAATTTGCATCAAAAATTTAATTGGCTCAATATACGTTTTAATTGATGAATTGTATTTTTTTTTATATTACAATCGTTATTTAGAGAAAAATTATTTCTGTTGAGTTTATCACATTTGATGTTTTAATTAATAAATTCAGTAAAGTACGACTTTTTTTCTTGCTATTGTTGTTTTTTCGTTTTTGGCTTATTTTTCGGTTTTTGGTGTTGTTTCAGTTTTCGTTTTTTTTAGCGATTTACTTTAGCTTTGACAATTTTTTTCTGTTTCGGTGCTTTTTCATTTGGCGATTTTTTTCGGTTTTTAAGTAATAAATTCTGAAAAGTGCGACTTTTTCTTATTTATGGCGTTTATTTAGTTTTTGTAATGTTTTTCGGTTTTTGGCGTTTTTTAAGTTTTCACGTTTTTTTTTCTCTTTTTTTGACGATTTATTATGGTTTCAAAGATTTTTTTCTTTTGGAACTTTTTTTGTTTTTGCAATTTTTTAATTTTTTTAATTAATAAATTCAGTAAAGTGCGAAATTTTCTGATATTTGGCGCTTTTTTTTAATTTTTGGGATTGTTTTTCGGTTTTCGGCATTTTTTATTTTTGACGTTTTATTCGGTTTTGGTGATTTTGGAGATTTATTTAGTTTCAACGTTCTTTTTTTTGGTTTTAACGTTTTTTTCATTTTGGCGATTTTTTTCAGTGTTTGGTAATTTTTTTTTTAATTTTGGGAAACTTTTTATTTTGGGATTTTTTAGTTCTAGCGTTTTTGAAAAATGCCTCTAACATTCTACTTTGCTCGTTCTGGAACACCCATTAATTTTTTACTGTTATATATTTGTTGTTGTTGTTGTGTTCTACATATTCTGTAAAAATTTCGTGTTCATAGCTCTTATTGATCTCGAAAAAATAGCCTGTGACAGACAGACGGACGTCGTAGCGAAAACAATAGGGTTCTTTTTCATCTTGGTGTACGGAACTCTGAAAATGAAATCATACCCAAAAAATATCTCCAAGTGTAATGCAAATAAAAAAGAGCAATAATGGGAGTAAGTAAAAGTTATTGCAACTTTTATTGGGTTTCTTTTGTAAACGGAAATGTTTCAAATTGGTTTTTAACATGTGTAAAATTTTACTTCAAACTCTTAAACGGATTATTTTGCTCTTCTGTTTGTTTTCAAGTCCTGTACTCTATTGAAATAGATGAGGGTTTTCTATGGCATTTTCTACAAAGTAAAATATTTTGCATGTTTAAAAAGTTTGAAAGCAATTTTTTTTTACTTAAAAAAAATTGATAAGATAATATTTGTTATTCAAGCGATTACATTATTAGTTACAATAATGTAATTGTTGAGGTAAAACTAAGCAAATATTTAACATAATAGAGCTGGGCGTACTCTAAGTTTTTATTTAGATAGCAGATATTGTTTACCAAATTTGAGTTCAAAACTTCTTGCAGACAGATTATTTACCATCAAGACCTGTATAAAATTTGCAAGATAAATATCACGATTTTAGAGTGGTTTGTAACTTTTGTAATTGAATTCGAAGGACCATAAATAAGAACGAAATCCAAAGTTATAGCTTATGTATAGTTTTGGCGACAATGAAGTGGAGTTTGTTATTATTAATCCTCACAAAAACATAAAACATATTGCCAAGTTAGCAGTTTATCTAGAAATTATATGACACCCTTACGATTACAAATTTATATCATATATAACATATTTCTGTGTTAGGTATTGTACCAAACAAGAACTTGGTCAAAATTTATATCTCACAACTTTTAATGGCCGAAATTTTGTATAAGAACTTGGCCGTTTTTCACATTTATGTTTTTGTGAGGATCTAAATACTTTTTGAAAAGATTTCGATAATAACACTTTTTAAACTTAAAATTTCTAGTGTATTTTATTTCTATTCATGATCACTCTGCCATTTGAAAATGGCAGAGTTACATAAAATAATGGGTAAGAGTGTGATGGGTGTTGAATTGTGCACCATAGTGTCATTACAACGGGTCGCCAGTGTGTATACAATTTGGTAAGAGGCGACTGGAAGAAACATGTAAAATATAGCGTGAATTTTACTGGGCATGACCCCGCCTATTTTCTCAATATATTTACATGTTAAATAAAGTCTGCTTAGCCGAAGTACATAAATCAAAATGATATGCCCAATGTATATGCAAAGTTTCAATAGGGTAGCTGGTGCTTTTAATTTTTGGATTTTCCGATTGAGTAAATCAATTACTATTTGTTTACAAAATGTCAGCTCTCTATAGTATAATATTAAGTAAAATTTTTATGAGCCTGGCCCGCTGACTTTTATATCTGCTAGTGCTTATGGCTCATGCAAAGTTTGGTATTAAAAAGTGAATAAGAAAGACCTGAGTGTTAAATTAAAAACTGATAAGCCCAAGTGCCTGAACGAAAAAGCTAACATTTATGGGTGAAGTCACGGCTACTTTTCAAAATAGATAATTTTTTTTTGGATAAGTGCAATGTGTATGAAAAGTTTTAATAAAATGTATGTTAATTTTGAATTTGAAGTGCTTATTTCCACCACCTGATAGCAACTTCTGGTTTTTCAGATTTTTCTTAGTGATCTCCTATCTAGATTTATTTGTGTATCGAATTTTAAGATTTTAAGATTTTCCCATTTACACTAGTAAGCTACACTTACTAGTGTATATAATGTCAGCTCTCTAGCGCGAATTATATCTTTAGATTTTATCAGCATTACCTCTCCCCGCTATTCCTATAATATCGCGCTTATAATTCATGCTAATTTTCTTCTAAAATATGCTAGACCGATGTAGATTAAACATAAGGCTAACATTTTATGGGAGTGATCACGCCCAATTTTTAAGGTGATGCAAGATTTCACTAAATTAGCTTGAATTAAAAGCTGTATATCAAGTATTTAGTTCAAAATAATATTAGCGTGGCCCCGCCCATTCTGGTAAAATTTTTTGGGTTTTCAAATTTTTCTAGTTTGTTTCTCACTTAGACCTACTTGTATATCAAATTTCAGCTCCTTAGGGCAACTTTTAACTTTTTAATTTTTATGGGCGTAATCCCGCCCACTTTTCCAAAGTCAAATTTTTTTTGGGTCAGTGCTTATTATTCGTGTCTAGTTTCGTTACAAACGGATAATTATAGCTAGATAAATAGTATATCTAAATATGCTGAGCCGCAGTTCATTAAAATGAGGTTTAAATTGTATGGGCGTATAAACGCCCACTTTTTTAATGAAAAATTTATAGCCTTGCATTACCGCAGTATATATGCCGAATTTCAATAAAATAGCTTCCATGAAGCGCCTTAGATTAGCATTTTTATTTCTCACCTTTATGGGCGTAGCCCCGCCCTCCTGGCTAAAATTTCCGACTTTTCAGATTTTTTTATTTCATTTCTCACCTAGACCTAGCTCTGTATCGAATTTCAGCTCAATAGCACAAATTTTAATTTTTATGGGCGTAGCCCCGCCCTCCTGGTTAAAGTTTTCAGATTTTTCTGGTTCATTGCTCACCTAGATCTTCTCGTGTACCAAATTTTAGCTCTCTAGCTATAGCGGAAGCTCTTCATCAATTTGATGAGTGTGTCAGTGGTCAGTGGTCAGTGAGTATGTCTTAAAATATTCACTTTTTGCACCTCTATATCTCCGGAAGCTTTCATTGTAAAACTTTCAAACTTCGTATGTGAGGTTATATGAATTTATTCTAATTATGATTTAAATATCGTATGAAGGGGGTAAAAACAGCTCGAATGGCTTCGTGTAAATATACACACTGCGTGCATTGGCCAGAACTTGGCCTGGCGCACTGCCGTGCGCCTAGATAACGACTTCGAAATTATGCTCATAAGCTGATTTAATACACAAACTTTTTTGTGTTGTTACTCGTATTAATTTCTAAAAGTATAACCTCTGCATTGCTTTTAATCTCAATTGTTGCTACGTAATCCTACTATTTTTTAATTTTACCTCTTTTGTTCATTCAAAGTGCTTAGGCAAGCAAATATTTTAATAAACGAAAACATAATTACAGAACAATAGCAATTGTACTCAATGGAAATGTTACAGCATATTTCTTTTAACTGATTTAGGCTTTAACAAAATATTAAAATAATTTTAACAAACAATGTCTATAAAGATCAACTCAGATTATCAACATTTCATTGTAATTGTTTTGATCTTTTTAAAATTTTTTATAAAAAAAGTGCAACTAGAGAGATTTTTTTATTTCTCATTTTAAAACTAAAAGCAAACAAGATAATAGATTTTTTTGTAAAGTTTGTCTTGTTATTGTACTCCTGCCACCACAGTCTACGTTAGTAACTTTATTCTACTCTATGCTACGAGTATTGTTATGAACCCCATAAGGTTAAGAGGGTTTCTTAATTAAACATTTACAAAGTGAAAAGTTTTGGGGCATATAATATGAGAGCAAGAAGAATAAAAAAGCAGAAAACAAATTTAGCAAAATTGGAAAAAAGATGAAATTAATTTCTATTTCATTTTACTTACGTAGAGCAAAACAACAACAACAACAACAAAAATAATGTAATGAAAAGTTGGAAATTTGTTTGTTTTAAATTAAAAATAAAACTAAAATATCGCAATATGCTCTTTTTCTCTCTCTAAGAGTCAGCCAGGGAAGTGAATGGGAGTGGGAAATAAAAATTTATTTAAACTTACATGAGAAAATGTTTTAACCAAGTAAAATATGAAGTATGAATAAATATAAAGGAGATAAACGAAAACAAAGACTTATTTTGTTTAAAATAAAAAAAACTAGAATTAGATAGAAAAACTGGTGGTAGGGCGATTTTTCAGTAAACGTAGCGATTTGTGTAGTTATTTGGCATCTAAATTTTTGATTTGGTGACATGGAGATTTTTCTGGCGATAAATAAATTCAGCAAAATTAGTTTTAAAAGAAATTAAAACAATTTGATTTTGAGTTTGGATGAGAAAAGCTTAAGAGAAATACATTTTTTGTGATTTTATTTCCACTTTTGGCGATTTTCTGCTTCATTTTTAAAAGATTATTTTATTACAGCCTTATTTATATAACTTATTAAGGCTTTATAAAGAGTTTCTAAAACAAATTTTCATAAAAAATTTTTCTTAAAAAGCCTTTCTAAAGCCTTAATAAGTTTTATAAATAAGGCTGTTAAGATTTATATTAAAAAAAGTTGTATGTAAAAATAAATTTATTGTCAAATATATATTAAGCGAAACTATGTACATAAAATTTATTTTGGCGACTCTTGGCGATTTTTAAAAACAATTTGGCGAAATTGTAGGAAAAAAATCTGACAACCCTAAATGCTAGTATGTTTGTGTACATGAGACAAGCTGCGACATCCCAAGAAACATAAATTTAATCAGGGGGCAAATTACGGCACTCGTTACCGAACGAAATTACGAACGAATTCTCTAAAAAATAATTTTTGAAGGTTTTTAAGGTAATTAAAAAAACCCAACCACAGACCCAACTACTAAAAAGCAGTTGTGTATACTCAACTTTTTTCTCAACCAAATTTACGCACAGTTGTAAATGAAAGTACCAAAACACAACTGAAAAGTCAACTATGAATTTAGTGGAGAATGGCAATGCAAATTTTTCAATCCCAACCAAACTATTTTAAAAATTGAAAACCGTGATAGGGGCACTAGTTTCAAATAAATATACTTAAGTATTTTATTTCATGAATAAAATTTAGTCTTAAAAAAATTTTAAACATATAAAAACTATATGTTATATGTTATATGTTATATGTTATATGTTATATGTTATATGTTATACAGTGCGCTCGGGAAAACGTCAACTAATTAAAACCGCGAGTGTTGACGTTTAACAAATTATTGACGTTTATGAATGTAGAAACTTTTAATAAAAAACATATTGATAGTATGCTTTAAAAAGTTTTTATTGACTATAAACTAAAACGAAACATAAACAAATACAAAAAAAAAACAAAAAAGCAACTGAACATAAAAAAACAACCCATAGAGATGCAATTTCTTTTCTATTCTACACACTTATAGGGGGAATACCCAAATTCTGAACAAATTTCATAAAATAAATGTGTGTGTGTGATCAAAACTGTGTATTTTAAATGTTGCTTAACTCAAAATTTTGATTTATTTAAAGTTGACGTTTTAGAGCTTTGTGGTTTGGTTGTTTGGTTGACGTTTTAGAGTAGACAATGTAAAAAATTAAGGGTTGACGTTTTGGGATGTTGACGTAAACTAGTGTTGACGTTTTCCCGAGTGCACTGTATGTTATATGTTATATGTTATATGTTATATGTTATATGTTATATGTTATATGTTATATGTTATATGTTATATGTTATATGTTATATGTTATATGTTATATGTTATATGTTATATGTTATATGTTATATGTTATATGTTATATGTTATATGTTATATGTTATATGTTATATGTTATATGTTATATGTTATATGTTATATGTTATATGTTATATGTTATATGTTATATGTTATATGTTATATGTTATATGTTATATGTTATATGTTATATGTTATATGTTATATGTTATATGTTATATGTTATATGTTATATGTTAT
The DNA here is from genome assembly GCA_949987645.1 of Tachina grossa. NCBI lineage: Eukaryota > Metazoa > Arthropoda > Insecta > Diptera > Tachinidae > Tachina > Tachina grossa. The sequence continues at coordinate 38,200,340 of OX465276.1, read as the reverse complement.
TTGTTATATGTTATATATATGTTGATATAGTATTTGGTTTTAATAGCTTGATCTTAGTTTTTCCAAAAAAGAAACGATGTAGTTCTTTGTGCATTATAATAAAATTGGAATGAAGTGAAGGCAATGAATGCCTACTATTATTACTAGGTGTTACTTTCTTTTAGCAAGGGGATAGTGATAGAGAAGACAGATGGTGAAGGAAGAGATAGAGGAAAACTTCATTTTCTTACAACTCTCCTTTTTCCATGTTTTTATTAATACAGAGTTGCAGCGCGTATTAAATTTTCAAAGCCTTTTTTAGCAGCCCTTTAATTGGTTATTTTACTTTGCCGTTGATTCTGATACACAATAATGGCAAAGGAGGGTGCTCTGATATTATATAAGGACTAGTATCTGCTGAAGTCGGTGTAGTTCAGTGACCAGTGTCTATGCCTTCATCACTTGAATTTTCCTACAACAATTGACACAAAGAGACACTAATGCTTATCAGAAAATGCATGGTGTTGTGATTTAATGACTGTCGGAGACCGGGATCGAACCCAGGACCTTCGGTTTTCTAATTAATGTGCTAACTACCTCAGCCAATGCCGGAATATTACAATTGCTCTCCTAACAGTGTTGCCATAAGTTTACGTACTCGTATTTCCTGAAATAGGCAAATCACTCTTCGTTGTATATCTACAACTTAAGGATATTTGCAATAACTTTTTGCTACATAAAGAGCGTGCTTAATGCTCTTAAGCTTTTAACAAACTTATTGTGAAAGTTGGCTTTTATAATATAAAAGTATACTTTAAATAAATAAACTCGTGATAAGATAAGCTGCATCTTATATTTGAATGTCAAAGCCACCGGTAAAATGTCTACGTTATAGAAACAATCAAGTTTTTACCAATTATATTAAAATTTTGGTAAATTAATACAATTGCAATTAAAAATTTAACTCTTTTGAAATTTTGATGTAAATAGTTTTAGTGTCTGTCGGCAGTTTTCGTGGTGGCGCACACTCTGACGTTTTGCTCTTTTAGCTGGACATAAATTAAAAAATAAAAGCTCTTCGATCTTGTTGATTTTATTTATATGTGATGGACAGGAGTACAGAAGATAAGAGGAGCAAAATAATGGTAGTGAATATAAATATTAAAATTTATAACCCTAGACACAAACTGTAGTATTTAACAGAGCTCTGTTAATAAAAGACACAGACCTCTAATAAATATTAAACATTAGTTTATTCTCACAAAATGGACTTGATACCAGAGTTTTTCTCAAACAAAAAATATACCAAAAAATTAAATAATCTTTTATTTAGCAAAACAAACTGTAGTATTTAATAGAGTTAATAAAAAACACAGACCTCTAATAAATATTAAACATTAGTTTGTTCTCACAAAATTTTTCTGAAACAAAAAATGTACCATAAAGTTCAAGAATCTTTTATTTAGCAAATATAAAAACAAAAATGTTTTTTAACTTATTTTTTTTCTTAGAAATTGTGTTTATTTTAAATGAAATCTACGTGCTGGTGGTTAAGCATGTCCATATGCATTTCATTGGTGCCTTACCAAATCATTAGTAGATTAGTAGAACAATCACACCCCACGTCTTATTCACAGACTTTCCAGACAGACCATGTAAGGATTCACAAATAATAATATTTCTGAAAATCACAAAATAATAAAATAAGAGTAGTGGTCCTAGAAACTTAACAAAACTCAGCAAATATTTTATCCGATATGAATCTATTTTATTTTTCTACAAGTTTATACTGATGATTTGGTAAAGGATCAATGAAATGCATACGCATGCTTAAGCACCAGCAAATAAATTTCACTTAAAACTTGTTTTCTATATTCAATAGTAAAAATTATTCTGTTGGGATGTAGGAAGCTATTGTACATCGAAAAACTGCTACTGAAACTACTGAAGTTAAGACAGCGTATCTCAATGTATTTCTATAGACGAAAGTTTGCTTTTTAAATTATTTGAACTTGGGAAATAATTCCCAGGGAATGATTTTTTTCCGTGAATAAAATCCTCCTATTCTAAACTAACGGGGAGAAATTTTAGAAATTGAAGGAGAATTGAAAATTTTCGAAGTCAGCCATTATATTTTTACTTATTTTATTTAACCTGAAAGATTGCAAATGATTTTTTCATATAAAGAAATAATAAATAGGGAAAAAAACTCCAGTGGCATTGTTATTCAGATTAGCAATGTCTGATAGTCGATATTTTTCTCTATTGTATTACTTAATTATTTTTATTTCTTCTGCAAATTTACATATCTTTAAGGGAACTTACTTATTTATTTAGTATGTTGAATGCTCCCAGCAGTGTTATTGTTTCACTTAACAAATGAGGAGTCGCAGACCAAAACGTGCCTTTTCGATTATTTCAAAATGTTGGAAAATTAAAGTTATTTTTCTTTTCACCCGATTATTTTATACCATAAGCTCAGAATATATAACAAGTTTTTTCCTTATTGTAAAATACATCAGACCACAATAAGTCGCAACAATAAATGTTACCGATGTACGAAATTAATGGACTTTTAATATACAAATAGCACGTTTTGTTAAAATAAAACCAAAAAAGGTATGTTTTGTTTCAAATAAAATGCAAAAAAAAAACGTTTTGGTATGCGTATTTTCGATATGGAAATATTGTATATTCGAAATATATTTACACATTTAAAACAAAATCTTTAATAATAACTCGATATACATATTTATCACCGTTGAGATTTTTTAATATATAATTCTATCGTGTTCCAGTATTTATTTTCCATCTTTAAACTATATTTTTTAGGCTCTTATGTTATGTCAAATAACTTTCAAATACCAGATAAGAATCAAACTAGTGATTATTATTATTATTATTATTATTATTATTATTATTATTATTATTATTATTATTATTATTATTATTATTATTATTCGCTTAAATTCTTCTGGTTTTCTTTATTTCTTTTTTCTTTATTTTTTATTTCTTTGTTATTCGTTTCTTTAACAAAATAAATGATAAAGAAACGAATAACAAAGAAATAAAAAATAAAGAAAAAAGAAATAAAGAAAACCAGAAGAATTTAAGCGAAGAGCTAAACCCTTTTCAAGGAAGTGGAAAAGTCCAAAGGTCTCCCATACCAAGAGAATGTATGTCTCCACAGATTCCTGGAACAAGCAGGGCATCAAAGGAAACGAATTCGTGGTTTAAAGTCCCACACGAAAATAAAGTTCAGTCTTCACAATCATCAAATGAAGAAAGTGATATATGCATCATAGACGAAGCAGACCAGACTCCTCGCACGAGCCACGAGAGAGTTACTGAAGCTACGCCGTATACATGCAGCGGAATTTTCACGTACAGCTCTCCACGACAAGAATTTATTCTAAAGATGAGAGCCTCAGAAGAAGAAACAGTCGACAAATGCCGATGCGTTCTTCGAAAAATAAGACATGCTATGTCCAGACAACGAAACATAAACATGGATGTGCAAAGAGGAATAGCTGAGTTAGAAGAGCTTTTCGATGTAATGGAAGACTATCGTAAAAATTGGAAAGGAGCAGAAACAGATAAAGAAAAAAGCAGGACCATGCAACCAAAAGTAAGCTGACTCAGAAAAATGATAGAACGGAAACGGTTATAGGTCAAAACAAACGGACTGCAACAAGCCCTCCGGAAGTAAGACCTGGAAAAAAGCAGAAAGAAATCTCCAAGAAAAATGAACAGAACATAGAAGCGAAGAAACACGTCCAAAAAACCCCTAAAAATGGAAAACATATTGGAAGCGAGAAAAAGGCGGTTAAGAAAAAGACAAATCGAAAAAAGAGAACGCGAGATCGTTCAGATGCGGTCATAGTTAGACCAGCAGATGGTTATAGTTACTCTGAAGTCCTGAGAAGTTTGCGAGAAAACGTAAAGCCAGATGAAGCAGAGGTTGTTCTCCGATCAATTCGAAAGACAAAAGCTGGCGCTATACTTCTAGAGCTAGAAAAGGGAGGACAGAAGGAAAAGTTCTGTGAAGCAATTAAAAACACAGTAAAGGAAGCTGCCGATGTAAAAGGTCTGAAGTCGAAGGTGACAATAGAAATCCGAGACATAGACGGTTTTTCAAGTCAAGAAGAAGTTCTCACTGCCGTAATAATAAACAGTGAAGCAGAAAGAGAAGACATCACAATTCATCTTTCAAATACAAATAGCAGAGAGCAGAGAAGAGCTTTTGTTTCGCTACCAGTAAACCAAGCAAACAGGCTTATACAAAAAGAGCGCATCAAAATTGGATGGACAAATTGCAGAGTCAAGTTGCATGAAGAGACTAAACGCTGTTACCGCTGTTTTGGCCTTGGTCACACGCAGCGAGATTGTAACGGTCCGGACAGGAAAGGGATGGGTTTGTGTATCAGATGCGGCGAAGAAGGACACATCTTGAAGCAGTGCAAAAATCCACCGAAATGCTGTCTATGCTTAGAAGAAGGAAAAAATCCAGTAGACCATGCTCCAGGGTCAAAAGGTTGTAATGCGGCTAGAAAGGCATGATGAAGATACTTCAATTAAATATGCATAGAGGAAAAGTGGCAGATGCACTCCTGCCACAAATATTAATCGAACAAGAAGCGGACATTGCCATCATCAGTGAGCAATACAAAAGGAGAAATAACGGATACTGGCTAGAAGATGACACTGCCACATCAGCAATATGGATTCCAGGCACAAGAAATATACACCCGAGGAGAAGTGGAAAAGGAAATTGTTTCGTATGGATACAGCTCGACGACATAACACTCATAAGTTGTTACCTCACTCCTAGCGATAGCATAGAAGAGTTTCAAGAGAAGTTAGACGAAATTGAAGATAGAATACGGGAGATCGAAGGAAACGTCATTGTAGCTGGCGATTTTAATGCCCGAGCCGCAGAATGGGGAATGCAAATAACAGACTCCAGAGGCAGGAAAATAGTGCAAATGATAGCCAGAACAGGACTCACCGTTGCAAACACCGGAAATACACCTACTTTTAGGCGCCCAGGCTGCCAAGGTACTATTCCGGACATAACCTTGGTATCTGAAAGAATAGCCCACATGGTAATAAGATGGAGAGTATTGGAAACGTATACAGCAAGCGACCATCAATACATTTCATATACATTCGCTAGACCAGGAACGAGAAACGGACACGTAACACAACAAAGAATGACCACTCGTAAATGGAACGTAAGAAAGCTGGATAGATCCACTCTACTAACGGAAATAGACAGACACTCAAATGATGCACAACCATCACCTGACGCGGTTGCCACCGTCAACCGGGTTATGAAAATTATCAAAAAGGCATGCGATAAATCCATGCCTAAAATAAAAAATGGAAACAGAGGGAAAGAACCAGTTTATTGGTGGAACGAGGAAATTGCAAACACGCGACGAGACTGTCTCCGACAAAGAAGGAAATTCACTAGAGCAAGGCTTCGAGGTGAAGCTGAAACTGAAAGATCAGAATACAAAGAGGCGCGGAAAAGACTCAAAGTGGCAATCGCTGCTAGTAAGAAAAAACTGTGGGAAGAACTGAGGGAGGATATAAACAAAAACCCTTGGGGAACCGGATATAAAATAGTGATGGGGAAACTTGGCACAAAAAGCTCAACACCTCTTATGGACGAAAAAATTATGAAAAATATAGTAACGTCTCTTTTTCCCACAAATGAGATTCTGGAAAGCAGGCCAAATACTGAGGAAAATATCGATATTCCACTGTTCACGACAGAAGAGTTAATAGTTGCTGCCAGCAAACTTAAAAATAATAAGGCTCCTGGCCCTGATGGAATTCCCGCAGAAGTAATGAAAGAAATAGCTCTCAAACGACCTGAAATCTTAACAAATATGTATAACAGCTGTTTGAAGGAAGGTATATTCCCAGAAGTATGGAAGAAGCAACGACTAGTACTCATAAGCAAGGGGAAAGGAGACCAGGGATCCCCATCAGCATACAGACCGCTTTGCATGCTCGACACCGCAGGTAAGCTGCTAGAAAGACTCATAAAACCGCGGTTAAATGACGCTATATGTACCCAAGGAGGACTCTCGGAAAGGCAGTACGGCTTTAGACCAGGCAGGTCTACGGTAGGAGCTATAAAAGACGTAGTAGATGTAGTTGAAGCTGCTCAGAAGCGAAACCACTTTACAAGACCACTAGTTCTTCTCGCCACACTTGACGTGAAGAATGCTTTCAATAGTCTCAGGTGGCCAGATGTCCTGAAATCATTGGAGGAAAATTTTCGCATTCCAGAATATTTGCTCCAAATGATAAGGAACTACCTCAAGGATAGGGAGCTTATATATGACACAATCGAAGGCAAGAGAAAGATGCAAGTGACATCTGGAGCAGCACAGGGATCTATCCTAGGTCCAGATTTGTGGAATATTAGCTACGATGGAATACTGAGGGCTGAAATGCCACAGGGCACATTTC